>CM066044.1:111103583-111265788 GCA_033557465.1 Ichthyophis bannanicus
GGCGTTCGCGCCTTTTTTCGTTTTACCCTGGCAGCCCGGTCTTTTGACATAGCAGGGGCCCTTTTTCACACGATGGGCTACCAGTGGGAGTTAAGACAGTTGGGATCGGTGTACGAAACTGATGGTATCTGACCGACAACACACGGAGTGCTTCCTCCGTTGCCTCGGACCCGATCAATGACCCGATGATCTTGTGGTACGTTGGTGGCAAAATGTAATCAAAGGCGTTGAGGAGTCGGAAGCAACAGAAAGGGATCGAATTTTTTCTGACTCCGCGTCCGGCCGGGCCTGGACCTCGTCAGAGGGCCGCGACGTCTCGGGACTCCAGCCCCGAGCAGCTGTCGGGGGTTCCTCGGACGCGGGGGTCTCCTTGCGGGAAGGGAACATCGCAGGAAGACGAAACCCACGAGGGCGGCGTCGGTGGACGCTCCTGGTTACTCGAGGGCAAGGTTCGCCTAGCCCCGATAGCAGACCAGGTCTTCGGAGTGGAGAGTCGGACTAGGCCTGCCAAGCAATCCATCGTGTCGAGAGGGAGTCTCATGGACACGTAAGTGCTGTTGTCCTCGTGGACTCTCCCTCGAGGGAAGCCAACGTCGGGCCAACGCCGTCGGGGCCCGAGTAGGAGGCTGATGGGGTCTCCTGAGCTCGGACTTCAGGTTGACAGCCTTGGAGAGCAGCTTCGCTGCCTTCATGGCCACAGCAGCGGGCATTGATCGCCGGGTCTCACCGGTGCATCTGCCCGGACCACCGGGACCTCGAAATCTAAGTCGACCCTGGAGGCCGAGCCGATCCTAGAGTCCTACGGGCTCGAGTCGAATCCTCGGCCAGGTTCCCCGGGACCTACCGTTCGGAGCCACTGAGGTCGTGCGACGCCAATAACCTCGGCATCGGGGCGGAGGGAATCGGTGCCCGCCGGAACGGAGGCCGCTCGATTCCTCCTCCGAGGAGTCGGGCTGGGGAAGAAGGAGGACGAAGAGTCACCCGACACCCATCGGACTCGGTGTGTCCCATCGGACTCGCCAAGTCCGAAAACCTCGGAGACGATCCACACCAGGAGGATAACACGGTTCTCGGACTTCGTGCGGGGATATGGCCAAGGGCCCGTGGCCTTCCCCGCCAGATCCCGAGGAGGAGCCGAGGAGCCTAGAGGCCCTCCAGTAGGACTCTCCACCGAAGGAGGCCTTTCATGTTACGGTTCCTCCGATGATGGAGCGGCTGCTCTTCCGCATGTGGGAGACCCCGGCCTCGACGCCGGTTTAAAGCAAGTGGGTCGATTCCATTTATCGCGTCCGCAAGAGCCCCGGGTTCCAAAAGGCGAATTACCGCACCACTCCATGGTTGTGGAAGCGGCCATGCATCGGAATAAAAAGTCAGAAGAGTGCACTCCTCGGTGGCCTCCCGGCCAGGAGGCACGGAACCTGGATTTCCCTACGGTAAGAGGTGCTTCCAGGGCTCTATGCTTGCTTGGCCGTGTCCCGAAGTACCAGCTCTACATGGGCATGGTACCTCCGAGACCCTGGCAAAGGAGATTGCCGTGTTCTCTGCTGGTCTCTCCGAGGAAAACCTGTGCAGAGGTTCCAAGCCTTGTCCACAGGATTTGAGAGTGTGATGCGAAGCGTATCTTCTCGAGCCACCTACGATGGCTTACGAGGCTTCGGACCGAGTAGCCGGGGCCGGTTTCGGTGCCCGCCGACAGGCTTGGCTACCAGTCATCCGACCTCGAGCCATGGGTCCAGGACAAGTTGGTCGATGTCCCCTGCCGGGGTGAAAACCTCTTGGGCACGCCCATGGCTGAAAAGGATGCAGAACTCGAGACCGAGACTCTGACCAGGACTAGATTTCCAGGAAAAATTCTGCCCCTTATCAGAAGAAGAAAGGGGCTCGGAAAAAAGGTCCTTTACCAGAGGAAGTAGTCTGAACTATAAACAATTACCCTCATTATCAGGCCTATGCAGCTCCCCAACAGTGTCAGCAGGGCCAAGGGGCAGGGTCAAGGGCCACGTAGGCAGGGAAAGGGCCCCCCAAGGCCTCCTAACACCGGCCTTCTGCCTCAGAAGGGTGGGGGGTTGGGTTTGACATTCAAACAGCATAAGCCTCTTCTCCTCAGCTGGCTTCTCTCAGCACATGGAGGCCGGCTGGCCCCACTTCGCCCACAGGGTGGTCAGCCCATCACATCAGATACCTGGGTTCAATTTTTTTTTTTTTATAGTCCAGAAGGGCGATCTTCTCAATTGTTTCACCAGGTACCTACATGCCTATTTTACCAGGGGAGCCTCCAAGACCCCCTCTGCACAGGAACTACCCTTCAGGAGTTAGCAAGTCTGATAAAGGATCAGGCTGAGGAACCGGTGCCCACAACCTGAGAGGTCAAGGCTTTTTTATTCCAGATACTTTCTGGTACCAAAAAAGAAACAGGAGGCCTCAGAACCATCCTAGGAACTTGCGAAACACGCCAACAAGTTCCTGGAGATGGGAAAGTTCAAGATGCTTACCCGTGGAATACTGCTGCCCTACCTCCAGCAGGGAGACTGGCTATGCTCCTTGGATCTAAAGGGATGCGTTATAATTCAACATCCTTTATCCATCCAGACCACTAAAGGACAGTAATCTCAGGTTGCGTTGCTGGGAGGCAAACCACTCATCAGTACAGGAGTACTTCGCCCTTTCTGGGCCTGTCCTCCGCTCCCAGGGTCTTCACCAAGTGCCGTGCAAGTGGTGGCCTGCCTACCTGTGGCTTCAGGGTCTCTTTGGGTTTCCGTTACCTGCGACGACTGGATCATAAGGTCCAATCTTCCCAAGAGGCAAACCACGGCCACCCTTCGCACTGTGGCTCTCCTGGCGTCAGCACTTGGGGTTTGTCGTAACAAATTGCGGCGAAAAGTCCAACTGTGCTCAAGCCGTCCCAGAACTTAGAGTTCATAGGGGCCAGACTAGACACCTCTTCAACAGCATGAAGGAGGCTTTCTGCGACTACTGGAAAGGGACCAAACAGCGCTAATGGCAGCATATGGCCCAGCCAGTTTCGCCCAGCAATTCCCTGGAAAGGGATCTCTGCCAGGGCAAGTTCCTGAGAACTCCACTCGGCCATATTGGTGCCTTCCACGATTAAGGCTTCACGCCACAATGCCCGGCCTCTTGCACCACTGCGACCTGATCAGTGGGAGTCCTTAGCACTTCAGTGGACATTGCAAGCACACTGGGGGCCTAGCGGGAACTCTTAAGTGAGGTCTATTCCTTACCAGATCCTCACTGGTCTCATCTCTGCAAATGGCTGCTTAATCTTCCGAATCTGGGTGCTCGGAGTGGTTTTTCAATCCTCCTCCGCATAACTCAGGTGCTGACAACCGATGCCTCTCTCTTCTCGGTGGGGGTTGTCTCAGCACAGGGCCAAGGGACCTGTCACCTCAGGGTCTTCGCTGGACCCCTTGGGAAGGCTATTAACCATGATTAAACTTCCTGGAGCCTCTGGGCGATAGACGGAACTCAGCTATGAGGGTAGCCTTCTCCCACCTCGCATACTCCACCAGTACTGGGAATGGTCCAGACGGGACAAATCAAGTGGCCATGTGAATGTCCTATGTGAACAAACAAAGGGAGGCACAGGCTCCTTCCTTACTTTGTACAGGAGGCAGAGCTGACTGTGCTATTGGGATGTCAATCACGGAATCCTTTTCAAGGCTGTCTACCTCCCAGGTCAGGAAAATTGACTGGCAGACAGACTGAGCCGGCTCCTGCAACCAGACGAATAGAGATTGAAAACCGTGGTGGTTCAGCAGGTCTTTCTCAAGTGGGGGCTTCCCCACCATGGGACTTTTCCACCAGTCCTCTGAACCGGCAAAAATCCTGAGATTTTGCTCCAGACAACCGCATCCTCTAAGAGTAGCAGCGGATGCGTTTCTGATATACGTGGTCCAAGGCCTACTGTATGCATTTTCCTCCCACACCCACTAGTGTCCAGAACGCTGTTCAAAATGTCCTCAGGGACGGGGCTTCATTGATTCTCATAGCCCAGATAGGTGGACGAGGGGGCAACCGTGTGGTTCCCCGCTTGCTGCTACAACTTGGCGGTGGACCACACCTCTTCCTCTGGGGTTTCAACACGATCTTATGTCTCGAGATTAGGGGATTCTGACTTGCACCCCAACCTCCAGTCCCTTCATTCTGGATGGCCTGGCTGCTGAAAGGGTAGTCCTAGCTCCCCTACTACTACCTCGAGAGGTGGAAAGATGTAGTCTGGGCCTCCCGGCATCAATCCACCCCAGAAAAATCCTACGCTATTAAGTGGCGCAGATTCTCCGGCATGGTGTGCTCACGCACAGTTGAGAATCCATTTCTCATGCTTGGTAGCGGTAAGTGTTGCAATATTTGCTCTACCTCTCCAATCTGGGCCTTAAGTCTAACTCTGTCCAAGTTCACCTTAGTGCTCTCTCAGCACACCACTCGCCGGTGGATGGCAGGCCTCTTTCCAACAACACTTTGGTGGCTCGTTTCATCAGAGGCTTTCTTCTTATTAAGCCTCCTTTGCGTCCAACGGCCCCTGAGTGGGATCTGAATGTGGTCTTACAGCGGCTTAATTGTACGCCTTTTGAAACTATGGCTACCTGCCCTCTCCGTTTTCTGTCCTGGAAAACTTATTTCTGGTAGCTCTCACCTCTGGCTAGGAGAGTGAGTGAACTGCAGGCACTAGTGTCTGATCCTCCTTACACTAGGTTCTACAGGAATAGGGTGGTAATACGGACTAACCCTAAGTTTCTTCATAAAGTTGTCTCACCTTGTCACCTCAATCAGGAGATGGTTCTTCGACTTTCTTTCCCAGGTCGCATGCCAAACGGGCTGAGCTGGTCTTGCATACCTGGACTGTAGGAGGGCGTTATCCTTCTACCTTGACCGTACGAGGGAGCATCGTAAGGCTGTTCAGCTTTTCATTTCTTTTGACCCCAATAAGTGGGGGTACCTGTCTCCAAGCGTACGTTGTCCATATGGGTCGCTGACTGTATCGCCTGGGCTTCAGGGGCAGCCGGCCTCTCGTTGGGGGTCGAGTCACGGCTCATCGTGTCAGGGCGAAGGCTGCGTCAGTGGCTAATCTCCGATCTGTTCCGTTGGCAGACATTTGCCGGGCCGCTACTTGGTCGTCAAGCCAGACTTTTGCGGCACCATTACTGCCTTGAGAGGGAGTCCCGAAGGGACAGTGCTTTCGGACAGGCAGTACTCCATAATCTCTTTGGGGTCAAGGCAACACCTAACCTCCAGAACGATGTTGGGCTACAGGTCGGGGGCGTTCTCAGAGAAGATTCCTTCCTCTGGGCTGACGAGATCGAGGGAGCTTATTTTTTCGCTTGGGGTCTCCGGTAGCCTTAAGCTGGGGAGTCCCATATGTGAGGACTGACTTCCTGCTTGGTCCTGGAGAAAGAGTAGTTACTCACCTGTAACAGGTGTTCTCCAGGAGCAGCAGGAATCAGTCCTCACAACCCTCACTCCTCCCCTTGGAGTTGCAGTCATATGATTTATTTTTGCTAATTTTTGCTGTCTTTTAGCTATGTCATCAGACTGAGCAAGATGGCATCCTTGGGCAGGAAGGGGACCGCGCATGCGTGCTGCAATTCCCAAAGGCTTTCTTTGAAAGCTGGGGAAATGCTCCGCACGAGGGCTCCGTCGGCGCCGACGTCACCCATATGTGAGGACTGATTCCGGTGCTCCTGGAGAACACATGTTACAGGTGAGTAACTACTCTTACTCCTCCCTGTCTCTCAGCTTGCAACCTTGGGGTCGTCTTTGACTCCTCTCCCTCCTTCTCAACACACATCCAATGGTAGCTAAAACCTGCCATTTCTTTCTCGACAACTTCAACAAAATTCTCCCTTTCTGCACACACTACTAAAACACTTATCCACTCTTAGTCACTCCTGTCTAGACTATTATAACCTACTCCTTGTGGTCTCACTCTGAATCATCTCTCTACCTTCAATCTGTTCAACACTCTGCTGCATGGCTAATCTTCCACCAGCCTCGTTATGCTCACATTACCCCTCTTCTCAAGTCACTTCATTGGCTCCTAGCTGTTTCTACATCCAGTTCAACTTCTCCTGCTGACCTATAAGTGCATTAATCGGCAAGCTCCTATCTTTCTTCTCTTATCTCTCCCTACACCCCCCCCTTGGGAACTCCGTTCTTCTGACAAAAACTGGAAACAATATAAGCACTGGCAAGTTAGATGCAAGGCATTGATAAGGCAGGCAAAAAGATTATTTAACTTCAGTAAAATGGCCAAGTACCTGAAGGAGGAGTTGGCAGGGTGGTCAGGAGCGGCTCTATAATAAGGCTGAGTGAGGCGGTGGCCTCAGGCAGCAACCTTTTGGGGGCAGCAAAAAATGCCCCCAAAAAGGCTGCCTCACTCGGCCTTCAAAATCTAAACAAAACAAAACAAAAAAAAAAACCCGGTAGGAGAAGCTGCTGCAGCGGCAATGGCAGAATGAAGTGCTGCGCGGCCACCAGCCTTCTTGGAAGAGCCCTACCAGTATTTCCCAATGCCAAGCTCAGCTTTGCAGAGCAGCGAAGGGAGAGTATTTCCCTTCCCGGGGGCTCTGTTAAAGAGCCACCAGCGCTGATAGGAAACAGGCACTTCCCACGCGAGATAGGAAATGGCTGTTTCCCATTAGCACCGGCAGGCTCAACTTTAACAGAGCAGTGGGAAAGAGAAACACTCTCACTTCGCAGCTCTGCAAAGCTGGAGCCTGGCATGGGGAAAAGAATGGCAGGGCTTTTCCGGGGGCAGCAGGGGGCAGCAGCAGCTTCTCCGACCAGGTTTTTTTGTTGTTAAAGTTCCTTTGAGAAGGGCTGGGATGGGCTGGATGGGCTGGGGGGGGGGGCGCGGGTAGCACGGGAAACAGCAATGGGCTGATGGGGAGGTCTAGAACTGGAAATGGGCTGATGGGCGGTTAAGAATGGAAATAGGCTGATCGGGAAGTGGGGCTAGGAGTGGTAATGGGCTGATTGGGGGGGTTAGAAATGGAAATGGGATGATGGGGGTTAAGAATGGAAATAGGATGATCGGGGGGGGGGGTTAGGACTGGTAATGAATGATCATGGGGTAGAATTGGGAATGGGCTGATGGGGGGTTAAGAATGGAAATAGGCTGATCAGGAGGGGGGGCTAGAACTGGGAATGTGCTGATCGGTGGGGTTAGGCCTGGAAATGGGCTAATTAGGGGGGCTAGGGCAGGAAATGGACTTATGGGGGTTTAGGACTGGTAATGGGCAGATGGGGGACTAGCACTGGAAATGAGCTAGGACTGGGTTGGGGGCTAGGAGTGGAGTGGGCTGATAAGGGAGATAGGACTGGAAATGGGCTAATGGGGGAGGGGAGGAGAGTGCTGCTGGCCCTGGAAGAAAGCCAGGGGATAGGGATACAAATGGGATGATGTGGGGGGATGGGAGAAAATGACCGGAAGGGAGCACATACTGATAGGGTCTGCCAGGGGAAGGAGGGGCATGAAGGGAACTGGCACTGGGGAAGGAGGGGGCAGGAAGGGAGCTGACACATAGGATGTACTGAAGGGGGACTGGAAGGGAGCTGACACTTGGGGATGGGAGTGGTAGGTGGCTGGGTAATTGGAAGGGTGGTGGACATAGTGTACGGTTGTTGGAAGGGGGCTGACTGGGGGGGGGGGATGGCAATGAGAGTAGACGTGAAACTGATACCTGGGATGGTATTTGGACTAGAAAGGGCTGGACAGTGAGGAAGGAGGGGGACTGGAAGGGAATGGACACCAGTGGCAGTCATGGGAATGCAAGGCGGTTGACATTGGAAGGTACTGGGAGGGGAGGACTGGAAAGGGGGCTGATACTGAAAAGGGTTACTGGAACTGGAAATGGGCTGATGGCAGGAAGTGAAGAAAACAAAAGAAGAGAAAAGAAATAGCAGATGGACCAGGGACCATAGACCACAGAAAGAGAGCTAAGAGAAGACAGGAAAGCAGAAGCCTCAAATCAGGACCAGCATGATCAAAGAATAAAATGGTCAGACAACAAAGGTAAAACAAATAATTGTATTTTAATTTTAGTGATTTTATTTATTTATTTACATTCTCTTATATACCGCACTATTCTGCACTATTCTGAGGGAGGAGTGGCTCAGTGGTTGGGACAGGTTACTCAGGCCGGAGGGCCGGGGGTTCAATTCCCACATGGGGACAAGTAACCTCAAGCGGAGGGACTGGGGTCTCTAGTCCCATGGCTGCTCTTGTGGCCTTGGGCAAGCCACTAAACCATCCATTGCCTCAGGTACACTTAGATTGTGAGCCCTGCGGGGACAAGGGAATAAAAAAGTACCTGTAGTATACATGTAAACTGCTCTAATGCGTAAGTAAAGGGGGCTATATCAAATGCCTAAAACCATAAACCATAACCATCAGTGCAGTACATTGAACAAACTGAAATTACATTGAACAGGGCATTATAACGTGGAGATAACTATTTTACAGGGAACATGGGCTATGGAGGGTTAAGTGGCTTGCCCAGGACCACAAGGAGCACCTGTGGAAACTAGAAAACCCAGTCATTCCGGCCCAAGGTTGCTGTTCTCTAGTGGGATTTGAACCCCTGACCTTGCGGCCTGAAGTACCTTGCCCCAAACACTAGGCCCACTCCTCCACTCCAAGGTGACTGGACCTTGTGCTATCTTTGTATTTTACACAGTATGGGGGAACTGCATCTCTTATTTATCTGATGTTGCACTGCATGCAGAGTCTGGCTTCTTGGGGTTTCAGTTTAAATTTTGTCTACATATTTTTATTTTTACTTTAGATTGTGGTGACTCATTCTGTACTTGGTGAGGATCTGTGTTCTGAGTGTGTGACTGAGGCCAGGTGTTCTGTTAACATGGAGTTTGTACTGTCATGATGTGGGCACTAATAAAGTTGGTTTTAAGAAAAGAAATCCTGTTTTAGAAGAACTAGATGTGCAGTTACCTCCAGGCACAGCTAGAGGGAGCAGGAACAGACATACAGTCATACTCGGTTTTCGTTCGCCCCGGTTTTCGACCGTTTCGGTTTCGACGTCTTTTCTGACAGAGATCTTGTCTCGGTGATCGAGTCTCGCCTCGGTTTTCGTAAAGAATGTGCTGCCAGATCTGAAAACTATATAATGTACTGTACAAACTCCTGAAGAAGTGTCAACTAATGATTTTTTATATTGAATTACCAAAGCGATCGCAGGTAGGGCAAAAGGAGCAGAAACTAGGGCAATTCGCAGCAGCAGGCAAACTTCAAACCAGCAGAGAAGCAAGCGAAAGTCAGCTGAGCAAATCCTCGAGCCAGAGTCAGAGGATTGCACAGAGAGGAAGGCCCCGATCTCTCCACCGCCTGCCTGTTCTTGGAGCGCCCCCTCAGGCTCGGAGGTAGCAGGGTAGCTGTCAATGTAAGCAGGAGATGTTGAATGAATGTGGGAGGCAGTTCTTGCAGGGTACGCTGTTGAGACGGAGTCAGCGATCAGATTAGCGTCGTACAGTATCTGTGTGCTGTACTGTGGACGATCGGGCAGCTGAGAGAAGTGACAGGAGCTGTTTTACTGCTGGCTGAGACTTCGGGAGCTCGTGCTGCTGCAGCCATTGCCACAGGTTTCAGAGCGGGAGAGTGGTGTTTACGGTGGCTGTGGCCTTTTTTTTGTGTGGATCCTTCTTTTTTCTGGTTTCTTTAAAAATTCCTGTGCCCGATCTCCTTTCTGGGTGTTTTTTTTGCTGAAGATTTGCATCTTGACCCGTGCTGTTAATCTTTCTCCCCTCTCAGCAGTTTAAATAATTTGTCTGCCAAAAATACCTCTAGAGCACCATCTTGTGGCCAGAATAGGGATTGACTCTCTATAAAATGTATTTTGTGAATATTTTTGGGTGTCTGGAACGGATTAATTGAATTTACATTATTTCTTATGGGAAATATTGCTTCGGTTTCATACGTTTCGGTTTTAGTCAGACTTTTTCGAACGGATTGACTGCATTGGTCTTAATGAACCTAAGCTCACTGATGACATGCAGCTGAAAGGGAACCAGGAAGTCAGCAGTAACGGTTCACTTTAAAAGCCAGAGCAGAATGCTTCTGGACAGGAGTGGTATAAGCGGCAGTGGCATAAGCAGAGGAAGCAGGGACACAGCAGGAGCTGAGGAAGGAGGAGAAAGAGGAAGAAGGAACTGGAGATGGACTAGGAAAAGAAACAGCAGAGGAGCCTGGAGGCTATCAAGGACATAAGCCTGAGTGCTGTGGAAGAAGCCAAGCTGGAAGCTGGAGGAGAAACAGACCTCACCAGGGGGGAAGCCAGAAAGCCCAAACTGGACCTGTTGTGCACGGGGAGTTTGGTGGAAGTTGCTCCAAGGTGAGAGGCTCTGCCACGCCTAGTTCCTATACTCTGCCTGTTTGTAACATAGAGAGACGAAAGCTAAGAACCAGAGAGGGAGGTTCTGACAGAAGCTTATCTCTAGAGGATCATTGCCCAGTTTCACCTATTCAGAGGGAAAAGCAGTTTTATAAGCAACGGAAGTTTTTACGCAGTGAGCCAAGGTATGAGGCATTGAAGATTAACTGTAATGATTGTACTGCTAAAAGTTATGCTAAAAGAAGTATTCCTCCTAGGAGAAACAAGAGTCACGACTGGTTCACTAAAACTACCGCCAGCCTTAAGAGTCCCTGGTTATGTGAAGCCAAAACTCCAAAGTGGTAGATTACCAGGCTGAAATAGACAGGGACAGTGAAAGCCCTTTGAATCAGTATAGGGGAGAGGAATTGATGGAAGTGGATTCTCCCAGCACTATTCCCTCACCTTTGCCTGAGGAAATGGAATGTGATTGGTGCACTGCCTATGCGCCAGAGTGTGTATGCTCCACATAATTATAAATGAAATATATTTTGATGTTTATTATAATGAATATTACTTTGAAGAATTCATGCTTTAAACTGTGAAGTTACAGTTTACTAGCCTGTGAATTTTGGTACCTTTTAAAACAAAGGACTTTTTCTGTTATCTACAATTTCTCTTAGTTGAACCTTGCTTTAAACGGGGAAATAAAAGCCTTCTTTACCCTACACTTGGACTCTTTTGTTCTTTAACAGCGCTACCTAGTGGCGTATAAACTTTGTGTCACCGGGAACCGAGTGACAGTACATAAAAATCTGAGGGAGGAGTGGCTAGTGGTTGGGACCAAGCTATCTCAGGCCAGAAGGTCAGGGGTTCAAATCCCATAGAGGACAGCAACCTTGGGCTGGAAGGACTGTGGGGTTTTAGTCCCACAGGTGCTCCTTGTGGTCTTGGGTAAGCCACTTAACCCTCCATTGCCCATGTTCCCTGTAAGTAATAGTTGATGTATCTCATATCCCCTCATGTTAAATGTATCCCCCAAATTGTGTTGTGACAACTTGATTGAAGGACAAGGTGGTATACAAAACGGTCTAAATAAATAAAATGCTGTACTGTAGTAATTTGACTTGTTCAGCTTTTCAAATAGCCCACTCTAGTATTTTAGTGATGCTTTTTTGATGGGCTCATTATGTGAATTTGGAAGTTTGTGTGATATGGTATGGTATAGTAGAATGCTCTTTGTTGTAGGGTTTTGTATTAGTTCACAATATGCCTGGTACTGAGAGAATGTTGTTGTTGTTAGTGAGATGATCAGAACAGATTTTTTTTTAAGATATTGAGTTCTGTGGGTGAATGTCCTGGTTCTGCTATGCATCCACTGTGGAGTGAAAATATATGTTGAAAAAGAAAAAGCAAGAACTATAACTTAGTTTATAACAACAAAATAAAAATGAGATATAATTCAGTTTTATAAACTATGCTGTTGGTTCTCTTTTAGTTCCTTGGTGTGTAAACATCTTGCATTTCCTCCATATAATCGAATCGTCTTTTTGGTTTGGTTCAGTCCCTGATTAGAGTTCTGAAAAAGCCCTGCCCTCTCTACCGGGGGGGGGGGGGGGATGACCAGCTCATCCTTCGCCTCAGGCAGTAGGTTGCCTTGAGCCACCCCGGGGGGGGGGAGGGGCTAAGGGACGTGGAATTACAAGTGGCTAAACTAAAGGAAGCAAGAAAAAGAGCAACAGATGCATATGTAAGGAACGTAAATAAAAACAAGAGGAAAAAGAAATATATTTGGTTCTCCAAAGAAGTGGCTGCACAAATAAAGGCAAAAAAACACAGCTTTCACAAAATTCAGAAGTTCGCAACAGAGGAACACAGAAAAGAATATCGGATCAAAACTAAGAGAGACAAAAGAGAAATAAGGATAAGCAAAATCAAAGGCAGAAGAAAAGATGGTTAAAGATGTGAAGTGTGGCGACAAAACATTTTTCAGGTATATTTGGGAGAGGAGGAAAATCAGAAGTGGAATTGCAGGACTGAAAAGTGCCAGTAGCGGATTTGTGGAAAGTGACATTGAAAAAGTGAAAATACTAAACAAATATTTCTGTTTTGTTTTACTAAAGAAAATCCTGGAGAAGGACCACCTGTGATTGACAAATGTACAAATGTGAATGGGAGTAGATACTACACCATTTACAAAAGATGATGTGTTCAAACAGCTTGTAAAACTGAAAGTGGACAAGGACATAGGACCGGATGGGATACATCCCAGGAAACTGGAAGAGCTCAGAGATGTTCTTGCATGGCCGTTAAAGGATGTTTTTAATAGATCTTTGGAGACAGGAAAGTTCCCACAGGAATGGAGAAGAGCTGATGTGGTACCTCTTCACAAAAGTGGTAACCAGGAAGAAGTGACAGAATACAGGCCGGTAAGCCTTACCTCAGTGGCGATCTTGCCAAACAAACATTGAGTTCTTTGACTGGGTGACCAGAACTAGATCAAGGGCATGTGATGGATATGATCTACCTAAATTTCAGCAAAGCCTTTGATATTGTTCCTCATAGAAGGCTTATCAATAAATCAACAGCTTGGGGATGGGTCCAAGGCGGTGAACTGGATCAGAAATTGCTTGACTGACAGAAGACAGAAGGTAAAGGTAAACAGACACTCACTCGGATGAAAGGAAGATGATTAGCTGTATGCCCCAGGGTTTGGTCTGAGCACCCGGTACTGTTAAGTGTATTTGTGATGATATTGCTGAGGGACTGAATGGAAAAGTGTGTCTTTTTGCAGATGACATGAAAATTTGCAACAGAGTGGACTCCCCTGAGGGAGTGGATAACATGAGGAAAGATCTACAAAAGCTGGAAGAATGGTCTAATGCTTGGCAGTTAAGATTTAATGTGAAGAAGTGCATTGTCATGCACTTGGGAAGCAGAAATCCAAGAGAAATGTACATGATAGAGGGCGGAGAGGTTGGTGTGAACGGACCAGGAGAAGGACCTTGGTGTGATTATTTCTGAGGATCTCAAGGTGGCAAAAACAGTTGTGGACAAGACTATGGCAAAAGCCAGAAGGATGCTGGGTTGCATACAAAGAGGAATTACCAGCAGAAAGGAAGAGGTACTAATGCCATTGTACAAGTCACTGGTGAGGCCTCACTAGGAATATTGTGTTCAGTTTTGGAGACCATATCTCGCAAAGGATATAAAAACTCTGGAAACGGTTCAGAGGAAGGCGACCAAAATGATTTGGAGCCTGCATGCATCAGAAGACTTATGAGAAGAGACTTGAAGACCTAAATATGTGCTCTCTGGAAGAGAGGAGGGACAGGGGAGATATGATTCAGACCTTTAAATACTTAAAGATTATTAATGGACAAACAAATCTCTTCCAAAGACAGGAAAGCTGTAAAACTAGAGGGCATAACATGAAGTTACAAAGGGGGTAAACTGAAAGGCAATCTCAGGAAATGCTTTTCACTAAAAGGGTACTGGATGCTTGGAATGCCCTCCCAATGGAAGTGGTGGGGGCAAATACAGTGACAGAATTCAAAATGGCATAGGACGACACAGTGGTCCCCTTTATAGCAACAAGATAAAATCAAAATAAACATAAAGTATCTCTTATATCTCAACAAATAGTGAATTTATAAGTTATTGTAATTTCAAGTTTCATAAGTTCTCTGTAAACATGTGAGTTTAATGTAAACTGCTTTGATTAACGATAAGGTGATATATAAAAACTGTTAAATAAAATAAATGACCTACATGGAATGGTGGGTACACCCCTAAAACAAAGGCATGGGGAGGGGCGACTTGCACGGAGTGGCAGGTGCACCTACTCTTGCCACCTTGCTGGGCAGACCAGAAAGACCATACCGGTCTTTATCTGCCATCATATATTTTGAAAAAAAAGCCTGCTGTGGAACTAAAAATGCTTAATAAATTTTTTTCAAGTACATTTGTAGAAAAAAATCCTGTGAGAGAGTCGTTTGGACCATTAGATGATAGAGGGGGTAAAAGGGGTACTAAGAGGGGACAAGGCCATATCGGAGATACAGAATGAATTCTGTTCTTTTGTATTTACTTAATAGGATGTAGGGAAGTTATCCATGACTGAAATGGTATTTAAAGGTGATGCATCGGAAGAACTGAAAAAAACACTGATAAACAGGGAAGATGTATTACAGCTATTTGATAAAGAAGAGTAGCAAATCATATGGACCAGATGGTAAACATCCGAGGGTGTTGAAAGAACTGAAATATGAGATTGCAGACCTGCTAATTAATCTGTGAACTATCATTAAAATTATCTGTAATACCTGAAGATTGGCGAATGGCCAATGTAACACCAATTTTTAAAAAGAGTTTCAGGGGTGATCCGGGAAACTACAGACCAGTGAGCCTGACGTCAGTACCAGAAAAAAATGGTGGAAACCATAATAAATCACAAAATTACTGAAGATGTAGATAGTCATGGTTTAATGGAAGAGGCTTTAGGCAAGGAAGGTCTTATCTTACTAATTTGTTATATTTTTTTGACGGTATGAATAAAACTGGTAGACAAAGGTGAGCTGCTTGATATAGTGTATCTGGACTTTCAGAAAGCCTTTGACAAGGTCCTCATGAGAAATTCTTGGTGAAATTAGAAAGTCATAGGATAGGAAGCAGTATACTATTGTGGATCAGGAACTGGTTAAAAGATAGAAAGCAGAAGGTAAGGCTAACTGGCCAGTTTTCCCAATGGAGAAGGTGAATAGTGGAGTTCCCCAGGGATCTGTGCGGGGTCTGCTGCTTTTTAATATATTCGTAAAGACCTGGAAATGGGAATAGCAAGTGAGATAATCAAATCTGCAGATGACACAAAATTATTCAAAGTTGCTAAAACTCAAGAGGATTGTGAGGATTGTGAAAAATTGCAAGATGACTGATAAATTGGAAGACTGGACATTCAAATGACAGATTAAATTTAACATGGAAAAGTGAAAAGTTATGCCCTTAGGAAAGAAACAATCCAAACTATGGTTACACGATGCAAGGTTCTACATTAGAAACCACCACCCAGGAAAATATTTAGGCATCATCGTGGATAGCACGTTGAAACCCACGTGTTCATCGGTGGCCAAGAATGCAGATAGAATGCTAGGAATCATAAGAAAGGAATGGAGAATAAAACAAGGGATATTATAATGCATCTATATTGTTCTATGGTGTGATTGCACCTTGAATATTGTGCGCTATTCTGGCCTCCGTATCTTAAAAAGGATATAGTGCAATTAGAAAAGGTACAGAGAAGAGCCACCAAAATGGTAAAGGAGATGGAAGGATACTCATATGAGGAGAGGCTTAAAATGTTAGGAATCTTCAGTCTGGAAAAGATACGGCTGAGAGGAAATATGATAGAGGTCTATAAATTAATGAATGGAGTGGAACGGGTAAACATAGATCTAATCTAATTTAATACAGATTTGTATACCTCATCTATCCCAGTCAAAACAGTGGTTCTCTGCGGTTTTACTGCAAGAAGAAAGATAGATAAGGTGAAAAAATAAGCATATATAATCACCAACTAGTTAAATTTGAAAAACGAGGTTCTCAGTCTTTCGAAACTGAGAAACAGCAAAACTGCTTTTCAATTGCCTTGGCAATTCCGACCAGTGCTGCGCCGCAGGTAGGGAATTGGACGCATAAAGCACCAATTTCAAAGGAATACCTCTACACAGAGGGCATAATAAAGTATTGACAAATTATAAACATTTAGAATAACATGTTATAGGTGCACCTAACAATACTGAACAATATTCCAGAACAAAATTATTAAAACAATCTATATAACCACCAACTAACATGAAAAATGTGATTTACACATACATAATACAATCGATCTCTGTAAATAGTTATAGAAATTACCATTATATATAGCTATTGTATTTATATAGTTCGATACCAACATATATATTAAATAGTGCAATTATGTAATATGAACTTACCTGTTAAACTGTTCGATTATTTACTATAATGTTATACTGTTCTATGTATCTACTGTAGTTAATTATCTGTTCCATGTAAAAAATCTGTTTGTGTTCAATGTATGCCGCTTTAACTTGGTTAAAAGCAGTATATAAGCATAGTTTAAATAAATAAATAGCAAAAATAAGAAACATAAAATGAATTTGATTGGGAATTTTAAGCCAATGTAATTTGATCAATTGTTTACGCCATCAAAAGTAGAAAGACTAGGGGGACAGTCAATAAAGTTACAGTATAACCCATTTAAGAATGATAGGAGAAAATATTTTTTCATTCAACGTGTAATCAAACTCTAGAATTCGTTACCGGAGGAAGTAGTAAAAGCTGCTAGTGTAGCTGGGTTTAAAAAACAGTTTGGACAAGTTCCTGGGAGAAAGGTCCATAAAACCATTGTTAGAGGACCTGGAAAATCCACAGCTTGCCCCAATACAAGCATTGTGGAACCTGTATGTCTTTTGCGGAAACTGTAGGTACTTATGACCTGAATTGGCCACTGTTATAAACAGGATACTGGGCTTGATGGGGGAGTGGAGGAGTAGCCTAGTGGTTAGAACACTGGCTTGGTAACCAAGCAACCAGGGTTCGATTTCCACTAGCACTCCTTGTGGCCTTGGACAAGTCACTTAACCCTCCATTGCCTCGGAAGAAAGGCCTGGTAATCTACTTCCGATGAACACTGCCAAGTAAACCAGGAGCTTCTGGGTCGCCAGGAGTCAGGACTGACTTGAAGGCACACATTGCATTGCAGTGGGCTTGATGGACCTTGGTCTGACACAGTATGGCATATCTTAAGTTCTTATAAGATCCACATCACCCCCCAATGATCAGGTCTCTTCAGTGGTGGTGCTCTCCACAGATCTATTTGTCGGGTCACCTTTTCAGATGGCCTCCACCTCGATATACCCTGACAAAAGATGCTTCCAAAACTGGGTTGGGGAGCACACAATCTGAATGACCTAACCACACAAGGACTGTGACTCAACTGCAAGCTACCCTGCAGATCAACCTCCTAGAACTAAGAGCATTTGACAAATGCTCTTCAGGTTTTTCAAAACCCCAACTTTTGAGGCAACCTGTTTTAGTCAGCAAAGACAACCAGTTTGCAATGTTTTACGTGAAACAAACGGGGGGGGGGGGGGGGGGGGGGGGGGGGGGGTCCGTCCCGTCCCGTCCCGTCCCGTCCCGTCCCTCCCCTCCCCTCTGCAGGGAAGTGCTTCGCCTGTGGTCCTTTGCCATCTTATACTGCATTCACCTCAGAGCAGTGTACATCATGGGCAAACTCAATATCCTTGCGGATAGGCTAAGCCGTATCCTTCATCCACACAAATGGATCTTGCATTGGGAGATGACTGCTTGGATCTTCCGGATATAGGGAACCCCACAAATAGATCTTTTTGCCAATCCACAAAACACATAGCTTCCAATCTTCTGCTCCAGAGCTCCATCGCTTGCACCAACAGGCCCCAGATGCCTTCCTTCTACACTTGGGACAAGGAATCCTCTACGCATTCCCATCTATCCTCTTGATACTGAAAATGCTTTTTCAAGTTACAGGCCAACAAGGCTCGATGATTCTCATAGTTCCTTTTTGGCCCTGCCAACCGTGGTTTCCTCTGCTTCTTGCGCAGACTCAACCTCTCAGCCTAGGATTTGCACCCAAAACTCCTCTCTCAGGACCACGGGATGCTCCTCCATCTCAATCGTCACCCCTATGCCTCACAACATGGTTGCTGAAGGGATAGTGCTTACTGTCCTTGACTTGCCACAAGTGGTCAAAGATATCGTCTTTGAATCTCGCAAGGATTCCACCAGGCAATCGTATGCCTCCAAGTGGCATAGGTTTTCCCTCTAGTATTCCCCAAAGGACATTGACTCATTTTCTTGTCCAGTGGAGTCCCTTCTACAATATCTTCTCCACTTATCCTTAACAGGTCTTAAAACTAATTCAGTGAGAGTTTGTGTTAGTGCCATTGTGGCCTCTCTCAAACTACAGGATGGACAGCCTATCTCTTCACACCCCTTAGTGGCACACTTCATGCGGGGTCTTCCGCTGTCCAAATCACCCATTAAGCCACCTCCGGTGGCCTGGGATCTCAATGTGGTTTTCACTCAATTTCTAAAGGCCTCCTTTTGAGCCTTTAGCCACCACTTCACTGAAGTTTCTATCTTGGAAGGCAATCTTCCTCATTGCTCTCACATCAGCTGGTTGCATCAGTGAAACTGCAGGCTCTGGTGGCGAATCCGCTCTATACCCGGTTCCACTATGACAAGGTGGTTCTGCGTACCCATCTGCATTTCCTTCTGAAGGTAGTCTCCTTCTTTCATCTAAACCAGTCAGTAATCCTACCGATTTTCTTCCCCAGACCACATGCGTCTTGGGCTGAAGCAGCGCTACATACCTTGGACTGCAAGTAAGCGCTGGTTTACTACTTGGGATAGAACTAAGGATCACAGAAGATCCTCGTAATTATTCATTTCCTTTGATCCTAGTCACCTACGTAGGCCTACCGGTGATTAAAAGTACTATACCCAAATGGATAGCAGATTGCATTTCTTTGCTTATGCACAGGCAGGACTCTCCTTGGAAAGTCATGCTACTGCTCATAATGTACAGGCTATGGCAACCTTCATCGCCAATCTCCATTCAGTATTCATTGAGGAGATCTGTCTGGCGGCTACCTGGTCTTCCATTCATACTTTTGCTACACACTATTGTCTGGACAGAGACTCCCGTTGGGATGCTGTTTTGACCAAGCTGTACTCCAGCACCTCTTTGGGACTTACTCAACTCCTAACCTCCATCTCAGACTTCTTCAAGAGACCAGACTATCATTAGGGGATTATAGCTTCCTGTAATTGAGTCCAGTGACATACAACTCTTCCAGACTCTTCAGCTACAAGCTTTTGGCCTCAGAGATCACGGCTCTCTCCCCCCCCCCCCCCCCAATTCCTGTCTGGTACTTGGGAACTAGTGAATCCCATGAAGGCTGCATTCCTGCTTGTTCCTGGAGATTGCATAGTTACTCACCTGTAACAGATGATCTTTGGGAACAGCAGGAATCAGTCTTCACAACCCGCCCTCCTCCCCTGGGAGTTAAGGGTTCATTAATTTTTTTCTCTTCCTCTCAGCTACAAACTCAACTGAGGAGAGGAATTGGGAGGGTGAGAAGGCATGCAGGTACACTGGAGCACTCAAAAAAAGGCTTTCCTATTGGACTCTGGGAAGCGTTCCTACATGGGTTCTATCTGTGCAGATGTCACCCTTATGTGAATACTGATTCCTGTTGTTCCCGGAGATTACCTGTTACAGGTGAGTAACTATGTTTTATCCACTCCTGAACACTAACAGCTCTCAGATCATATCTCCTCAGGTAAGTAGTTCCATAGCAATGGAACCACAATGAAAAAACCCTATTCCAAAGAGTAGATTTCTTCCTTTTTTTCACAGATGTTAGAGCTAACTATCTGAGACTGCCTGACCCCAAAGACAAATAGGGCACATACCATTCTAAGTTCTGCAGTAGGAAGGCTAATTCCACTGGTCAACAAATTTTTACAGAAGTCATATTACTGAAATAAAAATAGTCATTTCTTATCAATTTTTATATGCTGAACACAAATATGACAGTGAACTTGCAAAGTTGGCTCTAGTTTTTTTGTAATCTACAAGAATTAATGTTTACATCACGAAATGCATGTCAATAGTAAATATAATAGGCCTTCGGTTAATACCTGTAAAAAAACAAGTCATAGACTACTTCTTAGATTTTTTTCACCTGTCTCTTGTACAGCTGTTTGGGAGCTTCTCTGGGGAGTGTCCAGCAGTAGTCAGCTAGCATTGTAGTGGACCATTTTCCCTGGTATCTTTGCTCCATCGTTGCGATATCCTGGTGAAAACATTCGCCCTGTTCATCACTAACCATATCACAGTTGTCAGGAAAGAAATCGAGATGGGCATCAAGGAAATGGATCTTTAGAGACATATTGCAGCCAAGGTTCTGATACTGCATCAGCATGTCTTCTACTAGTTCCTTGTAGTTTTCTGTCCTAACATTCCCGAGAAAGTTTGTTGACACTAGGCAAAAAGCATTCCATGCTTGTTTCGCATCACCCTGCAGCAAGTTGTTGAACCGGTCATTTTTGAAGAGCTCTCAAATCTGAGGACCCACAAAAACTCCCTCTTTAATCTTTGCTTTGCTGAGTCGAGGGAATTTTTCATACAGGTATCGGAAAGCTGGCGAAGTGCGGTCCATGGCCTTCACAAAGTTTTTCATCAAACCTAGTTTGATGTGAAGAGGTGGTGTTACATTTTGTCTGCGATTCCATTCCTTCCGCAATTAGTGCCAATCCCTTGCTCGGCTATCCCACTCACATAAGAAACACATGTATTTTATATATCCCTGCTGCAGTCCCATTAAAAGGGCAACTACCTTCAAGTCACCACAGAGGGTGCCAGCTGTACTTGTTATAGTTAATGGAAGTCAGTAGATGCTTTAAGTTATCGTATGTCTCTTTCATGTGGACGGCATGCGCTACTGGAATAGATGGAAGACGGTTTCCATTGTTCAAAAGCACAGCCTTCAGACTCAGTTTCGAAGAGTCTATAAATAGTCTCCAGTCTTGTGGGTCATGAGTGATTTTTAAGGCATTCATGAGGCTTTCAATATCGGAACAGAATACCAGATTACTTTCCTTTCCGACTGCGTATAGTACACTGCTGACATCAGATGGCTTCAGCAGCCGTCTGGCAGTAGTATTGCATTGCATCAGAAAATGATGCAACCAACTCTGGATGATGTGTGCATGCTGGTATTATGCAATGTGATGCAATATTACATCATTCAAGGCTTATTTGGGATGTTGTTGATGTCCTACTGGATAAATTTACATGGTGAAACGTCAAAAATGAACTACATGCAATATCTTCAAAACGACAGCCAATAACATTTTTTTAATATTATATTCATGTTCAGCTCACCAAGATACTACAAATTAGGGCCTTTTAAAGTCAGTAACGATTTCAATGTTGACCAGTGTTCTAAGTTTGTCAGCACCTTAAATGCCATAGGCACCAATTTAAAATGAATACATTTTCTGATCAGCAACCAGTGGAAGGCGTACAAAATGACCGAGTACTCTCCCAGCAGGGAACATCCAGCAAGATTCTCTCAACCATATTCTGGATGACCTTCAACCTCCATATAACGTTTGCTGGTAACCCAACTATGGCCTTCCTCTGCTCCTTTTCTGGCTCTTCAGTCTTTAGATCTCTGACACTCCCTCCAACTCCTGTTCTCTGGACTCTGTTGTCTACTTTTTATGTGGGGCACCAAAATCTTAAATCCGTCCCTGGGAGACAAGGTAAGTGGCCACTGCAGGGCCTGTGCCAGGCTGGGTGGGGGTGATCCCAGGGCCAGTATTTGAGGCAGAACACTGGGGGAATGGTGCTCCAGGGCAGTGCAGGGAGTTAAAAGTCAGGCAGTTCCTTTCCCTGAAAGCTTGGAATCCAGTCTGACCATATCCTTGAGCAAGGTATGTTTGAAAAATCAAATGATCGTAAAAGGAAAGAAGGGAGGGAAGGTAAGTGCAGCACTGGCACAAGTGTACAGAAAGTGCTAAATCATTCCTGGGGTATGCTTATGGGCTCCTTTAGACCACCAATTAGGCTAAAGAGAGATGTCTGTACAAGGAGAGTAGAAAGAGCTGCAGTTTCCAGTGTACTAGTGAAAGAGCAGGAGTCCAGTGTCATCTCCACAGAGGTGCAAAGAGAGGTTTACATGATCAGGATTGGGAGACACAAGAGAAGCAGCAGGTAAAGGCAATTGAGCCTAGCAGTAGGTGCACCACATTCCTTGCTGAAAAGTATGTGGAGATGATCTTGGCAGATACAGTATCTGAGGAATCCACAAGGGCAAGATTTGCATCTGATCCATCAGATAATGTTTTCAGGTTGAAGACAGTGCTGAAGAGGTTGTTTTTATCAAGATAGCTGGTGAGGAAGCAGAAGAAAGTGTTACTGGCAGTGCCAAGGCAAAGAGCACTGCAAGGTATAGGGGACAATAGAGAGTGGGAAGGATGTTTTTGGCCTTTTATCTTCTTCTCTGCCCCCAGCCACAGTTCCAAGAGCAGCAGGACCCTCCACCCCCTCCCCTCTCAAAGGAAGCAGAGGGGAAGTCTCCTAAAACCTCACGGGTGTGGATGCATTTTAAAGTACTTGAGGACCTGCAATTTGCAGAATGCAATTATTGTAGAAAGCATGTTAGTAGAGGAAAGCTGATGGCATACAGCATCATTTAGTAAAACAGGTCCCTTCCCATCTCACTACTA
The DNA here is from genome assembly GCA_033557465.1 of Ichthyophis bannanicus. Classification (NCBI taxonomy): domain Eukaryota; kingdom Metazoa; phylum Chordata; class Amphibia; order Gymnophiona; family Ichthyophiidae; genus Ichthyophis; species Ichthyophis bannanicus. The sequence continues at coordinate 111,126,284 of CM066044.1, forward strand.
AGGAGGTTGCTGATCCTAGGCTGGGGATTCCATCCAGTGTAAATAGCAGCAGTGGGAAAGATACAGAAAAAATGAAGGGGAGAGTATTCAAAGGTATTTACATTGCAAACCATTTAAATGCCACTGAGCAGGATAGTCAGTGGCATTTACACTTATGGTTAGTGCCACTGGATATCCATGGGTGCCACTGCTACACTTCCCGATGCTAAGTCGTTAGCAACGGGGCATGTCATGGGTATGCCGGATGGAGCAGAGGTGGCACCCATCGCCAACCGGGCAATAGTAATATTGAGCCACTGCCTGGTTAGCGACAACCGGGTAAAGTCAGGCATGGCAAAGGGTGGCCTAACTTTACCCATGGAAGCGAACCGGGTAGCAACTCTATATCGCTGCTGCCTGGTTAGCTTCTGGGTTCTGCGTCGACCCAGATATTTAATGCCGGTGGCCGGATATGGCTCCGGCATTGAATATCCTGGGTTAGAATTCAGCAGCAACGGCTAGGTGCTTTACAAGAGTTAGCCGCTGCATCTCCCTCCCCCCCCCCCCCCTGAAATTCCATTCTGAAGTGGGACTCCTAACCTCTTCTGCCAGTCAGAATGCATGGCAGCAGATCCAACACTCATCAAAGCAAATCATGATAGAAGAAATTGGGGTGGTGTCTGGTAGCACTATCTTGAAGCAGGTAACAGATAGCATCGAGGGTGGTGACACAGTGCATGAGGGAAATAGTAGCCCTGCATGACCATTCCCTGAATGTGGTTGAGAAGCTGAGTTTAAAAAGGCTACTGTATCTCTTAGCTCCTGATTACCAAGTGCTCTGCAAGACAACTTTTAGTAAGCGAGTGATACCCAGCCTGTATAATCAGTTGCATCACCAGCTAAAGTAGATCTGGCAAAATCAGCGGCTGGTACTAGCGTACATTTCAACACTGATATTTGGACTAGTCAGAACACTGTACACACCTACCTCTTCCTGACAGCACACTCATTTTGGTGGCTCTTCTCTGTACCTTTTCTAATTCCGCTATATCCTTTTTAGGATACGTCAACCAGAATTGCACCCAATACAATGGAAGCAGTGCATGCAGACTATCTCATGCATATTCATTGTGGATATCCTGAAAACCTGACTGGCCTGGGGGTCCCAGAAGACTGGGTTGAGAACCACTGGGACATTGATTGCCCACAAGCTGCTTACTGTCCCTTTTCCCTGCTGCCCAACCCCCAGATGGGCCTGTCACGGCTGAGATCGGGCAGCAGAGAAACCCATGCTCCCACTCATCTGCTTTGGGTGTCCTCCATGGGTGGCCGGCAACATCAGGGGGACTTATTCCGCCTCCAAGGTAGGATAAGTTCCCCTTCTAACCTACAGCCTCCGGTCTGTAAACGGGGGCGCTGGATGAGAATGTCCACAGTCTTGGCAAAGGCAAATATTAGTATGACTTGCAAAGGATTGTGGGAAATGTAGTCCATTTATACCAGAATCAGCCGTTCACAATAAATTAGTTGTGCTTGCTCGAGTGTAAAGCAAAGAAAATATATTTTATTTATGGGGTTATTTCTCCCAACACAGATTTGCTTGGTAGCACAGAAAGGATACTTGCTTTCAGTATTATACTTAGAAAAACAAAATCAGGAAAAACAACAACTGAATTTCTTAAGCAATCAAATCAAATCATAAAGACCTTGATGGGAACAGAAAGGTCTTTTCTGTGGGCTCCTGCTAATATCTTTTTAGCAGTGCTTCAAAAACAAACAAAACCCACAAAGTAATGAAAAACTGTTCTTTTTCAAGGCTAACTTCTGGTATTTTCACACATACCCAGAAGTGTCTCTTCAGAGCTCACAGGCAATTAGGCAAGGCTCAATTGCTAACAATTAACCAGCTGCAAACCTCTTGGCTGGTTTACTTTCTAAACGTGGCTCAAATCCTGCTCAAAAGCTTTTCTGAGTAGATCAAAGAACAAGTTTATATTTCTTTGTGATGGTTGTTGTATTTTGTAAAAGTATATTACCACAGAAGTTTAGACAGAGAGCAATCCATGTATTCACACTGTTCATTTACAATATTTCCTCCTTCTTCAACTATCATAGAATCAATATCATGGATTGGCACAGAGGAATTTCTTAATGGAGCACTCTCAGGACAATACTTGTCTCCCTGCTGTCTTCCAAGTGAAAAGCTAGGGCATAGATCAGTGTTCATACCTGAGCTTCCATTGCTGTTAAGGTTCCTCTCCAGATCTCCTGGCCAGTATGTAGTCCAGTTTTTATGTCCAGCCTTCCAATCAAGATCCCTGGACACTGGGTCTCTCTTCACATACCTTCTTGCACTGGTCTTAGGGCCCCTTTCAAATGCAGCCGTCTCCCTTACAGGTGCCGTCCGGGGCTTCCTGGCTCTGTAACCCCACTCCTCTGGCTTTCCCCAGTCCAATGGAGTATGCCTGCCTCTGGAATGCCTCCCAGCACACGTACTGCTATGGACTCCTTCAGACCTCCCAGATGCTTTTCTCTTCTTTCTTCCAAAGTGTTTCTTGCTTTCTCTGTCCGTGAGCTCTGGCTTCTGCTGCCTCTGCTCCTGCTGATGATCCAGCCGATGACGATCATGAAGATTCTGAAGATTCTGATGAATAGAATAGGCTTTACTTTTAACCTGTTTAGAGGGCTGCTCCACCCTAGCACAGCGCAGCTGTGCTGAATCAAGCCCTGCCCTTGGAGATGAGTGCTTGGGGATTACCTCATAGTTCTCCTGATTGAACACACGTTTCCCCACTTCAGCTCTTCTAGTGGCTGTTGGAAACCTGGTGCATTCTGGGACTGGTAGTCTTTTATGAGAACATTCTGTTTTATTATTTCTACCAGCAAAGACAGGTTGCTTGTTCAGAGCCAATTCACCTCTATTATAGCTCCTTCCTGAACTATGATAAGCTTCCTTATCACAGGTCGTACAGGGCTGTGACCGAAATCGGCCCTGTATGTTCAGGGTCAGGGTCCCACATCCACCTTGCCCTCGCTCCTGCTCCAGCCTACCCCCTCCCGCCCCCACCCAGAGCTCCCTGCACAAAGCCAAAGTATTTGCAGGGAGCTTTTTGCCCTGAATACGGTCCTTGTGAATAGTGGTGACTTAACGTCCAAACCGGACGTTCATCCCTGCTATTTGCAGAGCAGAATGTACCCCATAGTGAAACTGGAGACTAGAGTATGTTAAGATACACATAAGTAGTGGACAAGAGAGTGAGAAAAGCGGCCTCAAAGAGGTAGGCTTTTAGCCTGGATTTGAATAGGGCTAGAGAAGGGGCCCAACACACAAACTCGAATCTCGCTCAGCAGCCACAAATCCTGCTCCTGCCTGCACAGCCACTCTGTGGCCTACTATCACTTTTCCAGTGAATCCATTTAGAACACATGGAAAAATTTAAAAAAGAAATTAAACAAAAAAAAAAAGAAAGACCTCCTTTCCTCTTGCCTCTCTCTGCTGCTGCTGCCTGTGTCAATCTGTTGGCACTGTTCTCATGGTTTGCCTTGCTGTTGCCCTTTGTCCCTCCACTGATTTGGGTGATTCATGCTAATCTTCTTATTGTGTATCTCGGCGACCAGTGTGCTTTTTGGGCCACTCCTCGTCCTACAGCTGGTTTGCACTACCAGTGAAGAGCGGTTAATCAAATACAATAAACATAAACATAACTTGCACTGCAGAGCAATAGTTCTTTTCACTTTGGCATGTAGTTCCTAACATGAGTCCAGGAGAAACTGAACATAGCACAATGGGTGGACATTACCAGCCTATCACAGTTGATGAGCCTTGAACTTTCTCTTCAAAATTATTTTCATATTTCTGTTACTAGAGGCAGGTCTTGTCAGACAAATCTGACAGATTTCTTTGACTGGGTGACCAGGGAGTTGGACTGAGGGAGAGTCTTAGATGTGATGTATTTAGATTTCAGTAAAGCCTTTGACACCGTTCCACACAGGTGACTTATAAACAAACTGAGCATCCTAGGGATGGACCCTAAAGTTACTGATTGGGTTAGAAATTGGTTGAGTGGGAGTCGACAAAGGGTACAGGTAAATGGAGCTCACTTTGAGGAGAAGGAGGTTACCAGTGGTGTGCCACAGGGATCTGTCCTTGGACCAATTCTGGTTGACATCTTTGTTAGTGATATTACATAAGGACTGTTGGGTAAGGTTTGCTTGTTTGCAGACAATACCAAAATCTGCAATAGAGTAAAAACACAGGAAGGAGTCGAAAACATAAGGAGGGATCTAGCTAAACTTGAAGAATGGTCTAGAATATGGCAGCTGAAATTTAATGCTAAAAAATGCAGGGTCATGCATGTACAATGTAGGGTGTGAAGTATTTCTGTTCACAAAATAAGAGCGGGACCTGGGCATAATTATGTCTGACGATCTTAAAGTCAACAGGTAGAAAAGGCAACTGTGAAAGTCAGAAGGATGCTTGGGTACATAGGAGAGGAATAGCCAGCAGAAAAAAAGGAGGTAATGATGCCTCTGTATAAGTCTCATTTGGAGTATTGTGTGCAGTTCTGGAGACCACACCTTCAGAAGGATATAGGCAGGTTGGAGTCTGTGCAGAGGGTGGCTACTAAAATGGTTAGTGGTCTTTGTTATGAAGCATCTGAGGACAGACTTAAAGATCTTAATATGTAAACTTTAGAGGAAAGGTGGGATAGGGGAGATATGACAGACACATTTAAATACCTCCCTGGCTCTGCTACGAGGGGACATAGGATGAAAGTGAAAGGGGATAGAACAGGAGTAATATGCAGAAATATGTTTTTACGGAAAGAGTGGTAGATGTGTGGAATAGTCTCCCAGTGGAGATGGTGGACACGAGGATGTTTCTAAATTCAAAAAAGCATGGGACAAACACAGAGGATCTCTAAAGGTAAAAAGGAGACTATTGTAGTTGATATGGAAGGGCAGACTAGATAGGCCATGTGGTCTTTTTCTGCCGTCATGTTTCTATATTTCTATGAAGATAGTCCCTGCTCATCAGAACTTCTTTCTTCTTTTTCTTCTTTAATCCTTTGTTGGCATTTGGGGAGCAGGTCATCCTCTCAACCAATACACTGCTTTAGGGGTTTCTGGATTCCGTGTTTGTTCACAATACGCTTCCAACCTTGGCGATTGGTGGCGATATTTCTGGCCTCGTCGATGGTCAGTTGCTGGTTCCTTAGGTCTTCGTCGATGTGTTTGAGCCACATTTTCTTTGGTGATGCTCATTGAACCCTCCAGTAGACAGGTCATTCTCACCAGAGGAGTTTGTATGGCAGCTGACTGGTGTTCATTCTGCAAATGTGGCCAAACCATCACAGTCTGCGTTTTTGGATTTGGTCTTCGACTGAAGGTTGATGGTCGCATCTTGTCCGAATTGTCTCATTTCGATGTCAATCATGAAAAGAGACACCCAAAATCTGTCTCAGGCATCATATTTGAAAGACCTCGAGGTTGTTCATGTTTCTGATCCGAACAGGAGAATTGTCAGGATCAGTGTTCAGAAGAGGCAAATTTTGGTCTTGGTGAAGATATTGGCCTTCTTCCAGAGACACCATTTGAGTGAGGTGAATGTTACTGTTGCCTGGCCAATCCTGCTGAGGACATCGGTGGTGGATCCCACCTTCTCCTGCACCAGCGATCCCAGGTATTTGAATTATGGGACCTACTCGATTTGGATTCGATCAAGGTGAACATTGGCCTGTGATCCATCTATGGTCATAACTTTGATCTTGTCCGCATTGATCTTTAGATCATAAGATTGAGCAATGCGGGCGATGTGGTAAAGGATGTCTGTGGCCTCTGCATCTGCGTCAGCAAATATGCCACTGTTTTCTATGAACATCAAGTTGGTCAGGAAGTTTTTCACATTGTACTGGACTCTGCATATGTCCTCAAATATTTTCCTCATAATAGCGTCAATCACAATATTGAAAAGCAGGGATGAGACAACATATCCCTGGCGGACTCCAGTTTGGATAGGAAATTCCTTGGATAGTTCATTTCAGATCCACATACTGCTGGTTGAGCCATTGTATGATGCTTGGAGAAGTTGGATGATCTTCAGCGGCAAGTGCTCATTCTCCAATGCTCTCCATAGAGTGGGCCAGTGAACACAGTCAAATACAGATTTGAAGTCAATGAAGATGATAATGGTTCACTTTCCACACCTGATCCTTTCCTCCGCCAGTTGACGAATTCTCAATATTTTATTGGAGCCGCCCTTATGTGGCCTAAATCCTGCTTGCTCTTCTCGGCTGGTCTGTTCATGATATTTCTGCAGCCTTGCCAGCAATTGAAAGGAAGCTGATGCCACAGTAGTTCTTGCATTTCCCAGCTATAGCTTTTCTTCAGGATTGGCATGATGGCGGCTTTCTTCCATACTGATGAAACTCATTCCATGTGCCAGATAAGTGTTAGGAGGACGTGAAGCCATTGCAGCAGGATGTCTCCCCCAGATTTGATCATTTCGGCAGTGACTTGGTCCACTCCAGGCACCTTGCCATTCTTCAATAATCTTATTGCACTCTTCACTTCATCGAATGTTGACTCACCTTTGAGGAATGGATTCTCCAGAAGGTCGATGGGTGGTGGCTCTGGTGATGGTCCCTGGGGCGGAGTGTGGTTGTATAGCTGTTGGAAGAATTCTTTCTATTATTGCAGGCATTCACCAGGGGAACTCACAAAGGTGCCATCTGCTTTCTTGATGTTGTCATAGGTTGACTTGGTTTTACCACTCAGTCTCCTGAGGATCTGGTATAGTCTCTTGTACTTGTGCCTGGATGATGCTTCTTCCAGGTTGACTGTGACAGAATTCCAGTAGGCTTCTCATTCCATCTTCATCTTCTGTCTGACCTCTTTGTCCAGTCGCCGGTACTGCTTGAAGTCGATATGTTTGATTCATTTCCATTTATTCACTAGATCCAGGCACTCGTCTGAAATCCATGGCTGTGTCTGATGTCAGATGGATGGACACAGAGGAGCAGCGCATTCCAGGATGGACTCAGATATCTGCTTTTCTTCTGCATCAACATTATCTGATGGTTCAAGTGCTACAAATTTGTTGGATAGGGCAATTTGGAATTCTTGTCTGAGTGCCAGATCCCTCGGACACGCCCAGTTCAGTTTGGCTGGTGGAGGTGCCTTGCGCTTTGCCCTTTGTAATCCAAGCTGTATCTTGTCATGGACAAGGTAGTGGTTGGATCCACAATCAAGCCCCCTCATTGCACCTACATCTTTGAGCGATGGCTGAATCTTCACCAGATAGTTTGCGCCATGTAAGCTGATGTTTGTAAGGGTGCTGAAAGTGACTGTTTCCCAGGTTGTTCAATGCAGCGAAGGACAGCAGGCACAGTCCATTGTCATTGATCTCACCATGGCCAAAACTGCCCAGGGTTTCTTCCCATCCAGTCCTGTCCGCACCGATGTGAGCATTGAAATCTCCCACCAGAATGATCAACTCTGTCTGCGGGATCGAATCTAGCATGTGTTGGAGGCTGGTTGTAGAAGTTGTCCTTGGCTGCTTTTGGGCTGGCCTCAGTTGGATCATAGGTAGACAGAATGTGGGTCTTGACTGTGCCATTGATGGTAAGAACTGAAAGACGATATGATATTGGTTGGAAGCCAATTACACTTCTGGTAGCCCATCTGTCCACCATAAAGCTGACGCCAGCTTCTCGTTTTTCTCTGCCGGAGTAGAATAGCATCACTGTTTCATCGATCTTTAGCGGTTGGATGTTCAGTGTTCCAGATCCATTGAGATGTAGTTTGAATACTGTGGCCATTGAGATTTTGCACTTCAAGAATCCATAGCAATGATTTCCTTTTGTCCATCATGGTGTCCAGTTTGCACAATCCATGCAGCGATGCGAATTGCCAGTTTCGGTGTCATAAATTTGATTCTTTGACCAGTAGTCCACTTCTTACCAGCACCCTGTGTTCCTAATGCTGGCACATCAGTTTCCCTGAATGCGGTAGCAAAAGCGAATGAGTTTGTTCTAATTTCCATGTGGTTTCTTGCCTAGTTTCACTGGTTTCCCAGTTCTGGTCACCGCAGCAGTGACCACTCTCCTCCTTTTGCAGCCGGGCTTGGGACCATCCCTGGCGACCATTAGAGCTTAGAATCTAGTTGACCTTATCACTACCACTGTAGGAATGGACAGATACAGAGACACCAGAATCTCCAAGGTAATTGAGATTTAGGATTTCCTTAATACAGATCTCTAATATATACTGACTAGATAGTCAGACAATCATGTGTTTCACCCATTGCTTTACATAAAGACAGACATATAATCATAAGATAATTCTAAAATAACTATAGAACATTGCTAGCTAAAGCATAAGTGTAATCATAGGTCAGGACATGGCTTTGCATATCTTTTGGGACTTTCAATGTAAGCAAGAATTTTGGTGTTAGGTTATTTCAAATAATGAACAAATATATGTAAAAAATGATGCTATTTGTGCCAAAGTTGATGATAGCTATGTAAAATGTTTTTTTTTATATTGTCAACAAATCCTTTGTTTAAGTGAAAGAACATTTGATGATCTTGTGATTATGCGATAATGCTATTTCCTCACATTTAACCAATAAAAAGACTAGTTTTGGAGGAAGAACTTTGAATCAATCAGAAAGAAGCTATGCCCATTCATGGCCACTGGTTGTTTCCCATCTGAAGCTCCAGATTAATTTTGAATCTCAGTGTCTTCTCTCTCTCTCTTTTTCCCACTATCTGAGAACTGAGGAGACTTTGCCCTTGCTTGAAGAGGTTAAAACCACCACTACTTAACACCTTCACAGCACCACACAGTGCTATACGCATACACACAAGAGATAGTCCTTGCTGAACAGAGGTCAACCTATTTAAGATAAACATGACAAACAGGAGACCAAGTAAACCAAGAGGAAATGGTTCTAACATATAAGTGTCGTAAACAGGAGAATAAGGCAGTCAGGATCGAAAGGCAGCCCCAAGAAGGTGGGCCTCCAGTCAGGATCAGAACAAGACCAGCGATGGAGCCTGGCACACTGACTCAGGCAGTCCGCTCCAGAAACTAGACTCAGCAGGACAGAACGAACGTGGTCTGGAGCTGGCTGCTGAAGAGAAGGGCAGAAACAAAAAAGATTTACCTGATGAGTGGATTTCCCGATAAAGGGTGTAGGAAGTGATTTTATTTATTTGGCTGGGCTTATATACCGTTTTTCGCAGTGGTCAAAGCGGTTTACATGGAACATTGAACATTTCAAACAACGTTTACATGAAACAATCAACTTTATACAATAATGATTAAAACAGAAATGGTAGTTACAAATTTGGGCATGTTAAATTGCCTTTAACTATTTACATAATGCTCTTTGTAGGGGTAGGGGGGGGTGGGAGGGGATGTTAGAATGAAGTGGGTCCAAAGTGTAGAGCGAAGAGGAAGCTTGAGGAGCTGGCGGAAAGTGGGGAGATCTGTGGTGTTATGGAGTTAGGGAGGGAGTTCCAGATGAGGAAGCGTATAGTTCAAAGAATCTGGCGCAAGCCTGTTATGTGCTACTTGTTCTTGCTTGGGGGGTGGTCAAGGTGTTCATTGTGGAGGATGAGATGAGAGGTAGTGAGGAGTTGCAGAGTGAATGCACCTGTAGGTCAGGAGGACAAGCCTGAATCAGATGTAGAAACGGATATGGAGCCAATGAAGCAACCCCAGAAGAGGAGCTATGTGGGCACAGTGACACCAGTGGAAGACCAGACATAAGGCCCTGTTTCGAACGGATTGAATGGGAAAGAGATCAGTCAGAGATCAAAGAGGAAAAGTCCAAGCAGGAGGTGACCAGAGAATGGACAAGTGTCCCGATAGCATGCCCAGAAAGGAAGGAACAAATCCCGCTGATGCAATAAGCCTAGTTTAAATGTAAAAACACAGGAGAGTTTTCTCGTTAAATTTAGAACCCAGCAAAGAGCTTCCAGTTTAAATTTAATACTCAGTCAGGGCCTAGTAGCAGCAAAGAGTTTTAATTTAAATCAAATCAGAATATAACTTAGCATAAAAGGTGAAACAGGGTCAGTATTCCTTGAGCAATAAATTATTTCTAGAGACCCTTTCAAAGAGGCCTTCTACATAGGGGGCAAGAGACCTGTGAAATTTTTTAAATAGGTGTTAAAACCAGGCAACAGATCAAAAGGCCATTTTGAAAGACTCCCACTTTCAAGCAAGGACTTTGTTAATCACTCAGGAAATTGGTAAATTTTACCTCAGAAGCACAGGCATAAATAGTTCAACCAGAGTTCTGTGATTATCTCAGTCTTGAAGGACTACAAAAGGGGACTGCTACTTCTGGAGAGAGATCTGCAATTGTAAGTATTTACTTCTGGGAATTTTTCTAAATCTTGGGGAAAAAGGAATTCTTTAGATTACAGCTGATTAATCTCTGAACCCAGTGTATTTGTTAAATCAGTCAGGGCATAGTAGCAGCAGTGTTTCAGTTTAAATTTAAAATACAGAAGAGAGATTTCTGATTAAATTTAGAACCCATCAGAGAGCTTCCAGTTTAAATTTAATACTCAGTCAGGGCCTAGTTTAAATTTAAAACACAGAGGAGAGCTTTCTGGTTAAATTTAGAACCCAAGACCCCCTCTTTCTCCAGGACCAAGCAGGAAGTCAGTCCTCACATATGGGTGATGTCGGCACCGACGGAGCCCTCGCGGAGCAATTTCCCCAGCTTTCAAAGAAAGCCTTTGGGAATTGCAGCGAGCATGCGCGGTCCCCTTCCCGCCCAAGGGTGCCATCTTGCCCAGTCTTCTTTTTTCCGCGGAGCCCTACAGACGCTGTTTGTGATCGCCGCTGAAAAAGTTGATTTTTATTATTTTTCTTATCTCGATTCGACGCCGGATCCTTTTCCCGCCTGGACTTGATAAACCGGTATCGAGTCCTTTCGTGATTTTTTCGGTTTTTGTCCTTCGTGACTGGCGTTCGCGCCATTTTTTCCTTTTTCCTAGCAGCCCTGTCTTTTGACCTCGCAGGGGCCCTTTTTCCCCCAATGGCTGCCAGTGGGTTTAAAAAGTGTGATCGGTGTAAGAAACTTATGGGGATGGGGTAGGGATGCAACCTGGGGGGGGAAGAGGGGGGGCAGGGGATGGGGAAGGCAATTGTCTTGACCAAATCAAAAATTGTATTCATCTCCTATGTGTATCCCGGGGGGGATGAGAGTTCACCCCCTCGGAGGTAGTGTGTGCTTTGTTCCTTGTTTTGTTGGTGATGATTAAAATAAAGTTTAAAAAAAAAAAAAAAACACCACAAAAGCAATATATCATAAGATTCGAACACTACGTCATCTCCGTCCATTACTTGACTTCTCCGATTACCGCTCAATATTCTAAGCCTTGGTTATCCCACACCTGGACTTTGCTAATATCATTCTACACGGTCTCCCACAAGCAACTCTAAGCCCACTCCGTCTTGCCATGAATTCAGTGGCAAGGGTACTTGCAGGAGTATCAAGATCAGACCACATAATGCCAGTCCTGAAGAACCTTCACTGGCTACCTCTACAGGCCAGAATCATCTACAAGACTCTAGTCCTGACATTCAAGGCCTCAAAGAACCAGCCCCCCTTGCCCATCAGTAGTCTTATACACAGCACGCCAGTTAACAGATGCAGAAGGTCTCCATTTATGAACACACTTGAAGTTCCTAAATTGTTGATGAAGTGTACTAAGACAACAGACAGCAGAGCGTTCTCCTTATTCGCACCCAGAGCATGGAATGCCCTCCCATCTGAAATCCGAGCCATCACGAACATAACATTATTCAGGAAAGCTCTTAAATATCACCTGTTCCTAATATATTACCCTGAATCTAACACCAGTGAACACACAGACACCACCCCGCCCTCCTACCCAGACTGCCCCATATCTATGCCCCCCTTGGAGAATGGTTAATCGGCACTCCCTTCCTGCTCTCCATGCCTTATGCTTACACCCCTCTGATAATCGATCCATTTTTGCCTATTGTAATGAGTTCACTATAATTATATAAATAATTATGTAAATAGTTATCATAACATGTAAATAGTTCCCCCTGGTTTACCTCCATGTTCACTACCCCTGTTTATTGTAAACCCAATGTTGCCTGCTATATTGTGGAATGTTATGTTCAAATGTACACCGCACTGATTAAAATAGCGCGGTTTATAAGAAATATAAATAAATAAATAATAAATAAATAAAATCGTATTCTTCATCAGGTTCACACAGGCAGCAACCTCTAAGACCTCCACTTGCAAGGTTGTCGGTGTATTCCACTGCTATTTCTCTGACTGCAGGAAGGCTGGGGGGGGGGAGGGGGTGCCTGTGTGTTTCATAGCTCCACTTAGCATGCCCTTCCCAGGAAATTCTCATCTATTTTTAGAGCCTGTGCTGTCAGAGCAGGGCTTTAAGCACTTAGCAGGGGCACTGACCCGTCTGTGCCATCTTGTTAAAGGGCCCATGCTGAGGGTGAAGAGAAGGACGTCTAGGTAGCACAGTCTGGGGCTTAGCGCCCCAGGGCACTGGAAGGTTTCATAGAGGAAGTCAATACTCTGTGTATGCTCCATGCATTCAGCCTATGTTCAAGCGTGCTCACTGCACTGTGTTTGGGTGACAGGTGCTGGGTCACCCGTATATGTAGATGTGCATTTTGTATGTGCTCACAATTGCTTAGGCATGATTTTTGGGTGCACTCTTTGCAGAGTGAGACTGCATTTCTTAGCTCAGACTGTATTATCAGGCTAAGGTAATTTCTCCAGTAATGGGGGGATGTCGATTGTAATAAAGTGTGTGAGGTCCTCATGGTGTTACATGGGGTTGGAGATGCAGTCGTGGGATCTGCTGTGGAGTGAGCCATCCAGAGGAGCTATAATGTCACAGTCACCAGTTACCCTTTCTCTTTGGACTTTGCTCCCAGATCCTAGCCCCTCTTTCTCTCTGATGTCCAGGACGCAAGGTCCCCGGCCCACTGGACAATCTATTCTCAGCCTTTTCTCAATGCTGGCAGAAGGACTGGGAGAGCGAGAACGGAAAGACCAGAACCAGCACCAGCTCTGATGTCTCTCCACTGCCAGTGCTTGCTACAGTCACATATTCCCAGTCAGTTATTTATTTGAGTATACTGATTGCCTACAGGTCAGGGTGGCATACAGTCGATTACGGTATTTCTATTTCCCTTGTCCCTGAAGGGCTCACAATTTATGTTTTGGTACCTGAGGCAGAGGGTTAAGTCGCTTAATGAAGGCCAGAAGGACCACCTGTGGGACCAGAAACCCCAGTTTTTATGGCCCAAGTTTGGTTGTCTCGATTGGAATTCAAACCCTTGGTCCTCTGGCAACTTGCCTCAACCACTAGGCCACACTGCTCCATGTGAGCTAGCCACAGGGCCATAGGGCCAGGCGCAGCCTGTTACTTCCAAGGCAGAGACCTTGGGGAGGTTCCGTTCATAAGGATACGAGAAATGCCATACTGGGTCAGACCAAGCTCTTTCAGGTCCAGTATCCTGTTTCCTAGGGTAGCCAATCCAGGTCTTAAGGGCCTGGCTGGTCTCCAAAAAGATGAATAGGCTACTCAATGCTTGTATCGGGGCAAGCAGTGGATTCATGTATGCTCATATTTTAAGGGTTCCGTTGCATGTTGTCACACCCCCTTTCTCAGTGTATAGGCGGGTGCCTGGAAGAGTGGGAAATGTCCCAGATTATCCTTGTAAGTGCTGAAGCTTGGGATATCCCTGTAGTTGTGGCCCAAACGAAGACAGCCAAGGTTTATGTGATAACAAAAACTTTATTTGTTGCACAGGATTCTGTCATCTACCATCCCCTAACCAGAAACAAAAAGGTGGATACTTCTTATGCCAAAATAAAGTCCAAAAGGTGATAAAGTCCAACCTGATCCTTCTCAGGGTCTGTCAGATTATATACAAGGTTAATTCAACTTCTCTTCACTTATGAACAGCTTCAGTTGCAGCTAATCACTTCCATAGCATTCACAATTCACAGCTGCTTAAAGACGTTGAGTTTCACTCCAGCAGAACGCTGCTTCTCTCCGTGCAAACTCAATAGCATGAAATAACTTCTCAGCACTTATCATATACATTAATATCAACAGCTTCACTCTTGGCAACACAAAGCACAGTCTGCCTCCATCTCAGAATAAGAGCTATCTGATTTAGTTGAACCCAACTGCATTGATTCAACATCAGAGTCAGACGTCTTATGATTCAATTCAGGGTACTGCAGATCAACAGGCTTCCATTGTTCCAAATGGTGTCTAAGCTGTTTCCACTTACTATTCCTTTCCCTCCGTGGTATCTGAATGTAGCTAGAATCAGCAGCCTCCTTTAAAGTAGTGTTAAAGGAATTCAACTGGCTTAATCTTCCTCTAGTGCGTCTGGGTTGCAAAGGTTGGTAACAAGCCAAGTCTCTGTCTTTGCACTGCTCTCGTTTCACTGGCTTAGCAGGGGCTAGCTTTAGCTTCTGTCGGCATAGCCTACCATCAGCTGATGAGTTAAGAACAGCTGGGCTAGTTTCTAAGCTTCTGCTAGTATCAGGCTTCCTGCACTTGGAACGCTTAGGCAGCTTATCATACAGAACTTTATACTTGCTCAAACTCTCACCTTTGTTCACAGCTTCTAGGGAAGACTCTAGGGAAGTAATGCTATCTCTTCTGGGTAAGGGTTCCAGCCTCTCCCCGTGAGAATAAAAGTAGCTTCCCACCTGCTTCTCCTGGCTGTCTGGTTCGTGGTGACCTCTCTCTCTCCCAGAGGAAGCTTTCTCCACTGCTTTCTCAGAGATCCCCGTGTCTCAAAGCAGTCTGGAAGGCAACTCTCCCGGCACCATGTGCTATCCTGGCAATGGCTGCTCCTCCCTTTGCTTCTCTCTGCAACTTGGTCAAAGTCAGGTCCTGAGTCTCCTGCCTGAACACTTCCTGTTCTCCCAGGCACTCCTGCTCCCACACAAACTCTCTTCCTTCCAAGATTAGTGTTACTCTGACTCGAGCTTTCACCTGAACTGGAACTGGAACTTCTCCTCAGACTCCTTCTCCCACTCGAACTCGAACTAACTCTCTCTGTTACTTCCTGGTTAAGAGCATAGGGCTGTCCTATCTGGTTTGACTCCGCCCCCTTGCCTCTTACGTCAGCTCCCCTGTTTGTCCTGGAGCTGGGGTGTGGCTCTCTCACTGCCTTTCTGTGCAGAGAGTTTCTCTGGGCTTGTGCTTTAACCCCTTCCTTGCCTGCCTTAATGTGTGCATTTGAGGAAAGCTGCAGTTTTAAACCCTTTTTCTTACTGTTTAAACCCTCTGCATCATCACAATGTACAACAGATGTGACGTTCTGTTGGGTTGTGTGCCATGTAGAACATCTTGAATTGGTGAAAGTTGGTATAAAAAAAAATCATTATTTTCCAGCTTCTCTCTAATAAAAGGTTATGGACCTTTCCTCCGGGAGCTTGGCCAAAAACCTTGTTAAACTCCGCTACGTTCGGAGATCGTTTCGCGCAAGGCTCTTGGTGTACACAGGAGACCCAGTGGTCAATCAACCGACTGGAAATGCGAGTGATACGCCGGGTGTTGCAGGCTTTCAAAGCTATGGTGACAGGTCGAGCAGTGCAAGTACTGTCCGACAACTCCGCGGCGGTGGCCTACATCAATCGGCAGGGCAGAACCGGAAGTGTGGCCATAGAGGCCGCGGCAGAGGGTCTGTGTGTGTGGATAGAGCTTTGGCTGCCAGCGTTTTCGGTGGTGCATGTTGCGGGTAAGGACATTGTGACAGCGGATTTCCTCAGCTGGGTCCGAGTAGATGCCGGAGAATGGGAGTGGCATCTGGAGGTGTTCGCACAGATCGGTCACATATGGGGATAGTCAGTAATGGACCTCATGGCGGCATTTCACTTTGCATAAACGGGCCGCTTCTTCAGCAGACAACGCGAAAGGAGGTCGGAAGGCATTGGCGGCCGACGTCCGGTTTTCTCTATGTTTTTCCACCGGGGGCACTCATAGGTCGAGTATGTCTGCGTATCGAAGCGCTTCGGGGAAACGTGTGGTTGGGGGCCTCGGGCTGGCCGAGGCGCCCATGGTATGCCTGCCTCATACGGTTGCTCGATGAGAATCCTTGGAGGTTTCCGATATTGGAGATTCTGTTGCTACGGAGTTCCGTTTGAATGCCTCAGGTGCGTCAGTTTTCGCTTACGGGGTGGCCATTGAAAGGGCAAGCTTAAGGAAAAAGAGTTGCTCGGCAGCAGTCTTTGCCACCTTGCCGCAAAAAATAACAAAAAAAGTCTATGTCCCTTGCATATGTGCGTATATGGCACATCTTTGAGGATGGGTGCTCGCGGAGGCACGCTCGCCGACAACAGTGTCAATTCCCTTGGTATTAAGTTTTCTGCAGGATGGGTTTGGTAAAGGCAGGTCCTGGAGAGTTCAGTTAGCAGCTCTGTCTTGCTATAGGGGCAAAGGACAGGGAGTGGCTGTCATGCACAGGTCGATGTGGTACGCTTTCTCAGGCAGTTACCAAACTGTAGCCCTCTCATAGGATATTAATTCCACTGGGGAAGCTCAAGATGGTTTTAGGAGCGTTAGTTAGCACGCCATTGAGGCCCTTGCAACAGGCATAGGTTAAGGGTTTTGCCTTGAAGACGGTATGTTTGATGGTCATCTGTTCGGCGAGGCGATTTTCTAATTGCAGGCGTTGACCTGTCAGATATCGGTTTTTGTCTGTCTCCAGACAGAAGGTGGCCTGGCGGCTGGTTCCGTCGTTGTTGCCAAGGGTGGTTTCTGTGTTCACCTAACTATAATGGTCTCTCTTCCAGCGCTAGGTGCGGCAGAGGGGAGCGTATTGAACTATAGCTTGCGCTGTTTTGACATCAAGAGAGCGCTGTGGCAGTGTTTAAAGGTTTCATAAACTTTTGCAGGGCGGATCGTCTCTCTTCGGGGTGTTCGGAGGGCCCCGCAAAGGGAAGCGATGGTGAAGGAGTCCATTTCTGGATGAATTGGAGCGGCGAGTGCGTCGGCTTATCTTCTACGGAACCGTGCAGTCCCAGGGAGCTTACGAGCTCACTCTATTTATTTATTTATTTATTTATTTATTTAACTATTTCTTTTATACCGCCCCTTCCAGAGATCAAGGGCGGTTTACATATAACAGATTAACAGTCTTGTACACAATTTGTATACATTTTACATAGAACAGTAGAAATCAACTATTTACATTGAACAGTAAATATAAACTTTGTAGGTATTGTAACAAAAAACAACTTGAAGGTATTAAAGCAAAATCTTTGTAGGTATTAAAGCAAACATATCAAACTTTGTACAAAAGTATATTTACATCGTGTAGTGTGTGTGGTGTATGGGGTAGAGATTGGCGTATGTGCTGGAATTTAGTTCCTTTTATTTTTGTCATCTTTGGGGCGTGTGTGGGGGGGACAGGCTTGTGGTTACATTGTTGGGGTTAAGGGAGTTTGTGCATGGGTGCCCACATTTGTGGTAGAGCTGGCTTTGGGGGAGTAGGGGATTTCGAAGTGTTCAGTGAACAGGTAGGTCTTTAATTCTTTTCTGAATTGGATGAGGTCTCTTATGGTGCGAAGTTCAATAGGGAGGTCGTTCCAGAGTGTAGGAGCAGTGAATGAGAATGCTCTAGAGCTAGTGGTATTCTTGGTTTTACAGATGGCTTTAGGTATGATGAGGGAGTGGGCTGCGTTTTGTCTGAGGGTCCTTGTCGATGTTGGAGATTGCAGTAATGTGGTTAAGTGTGAGGGGGCTATGTCGTTTATGAGTTTATAGGTTGTTAGGATAATTTTGTATTTGATTCGGCTGTTTATAGGAAGCCAGTGGAGTTCCAGCAGTATTGGGGTTACGTGGTCTGTTAGGCGGGCTTTAGCAATTACTTTTGCACAGATGTTTTGTGCTCTTTGTAGAAGGTATGTGCTTTTTTGAGGGAGGCCTATTAGGAGACTATTGCAATAGTCGAAGTGAGGGGTGATCAGTGTACTTACTACGGATCTAAAGTCTTGTGTTTCAAGGAGTGGCCTTAGGTGCTGAATAGTTTTGAGTTTGTAGAAAATGGTTTTTACTGTTTGTTTTATGTGTGGCAGCATGGATAGGGTGTGGTCTATTATTACCCCTAAGTATTTTACCTGTTTTCTGACAGGTATTGAAGTTTTGTTGATTGTGATTGTTTCCGGGTAAGTGTTTTCAGTCATAGAAGATCTTGTTACAAACATTGCCTCAGTTTTTTTGAGATTTATGCTGAGGTAGTTCGTTTCCATCCAGGAGGAGGTCTCGGCCATGCATTTGGATAGAGAGTCATATGTATGGTTTTTAGTGGTTATGGGGATAGCTAGCATGATGTCATCAGCATATATAAAATGGTTAATCCTGTGTTTTTTAAATATGTTTGTTATCGGTTGCAGATACAAGTTAAATAGGAGGGCTGAAAGGGCTGATCCTTGGGGTATTCCTTGTCCTTGGGGGAATGTTTCTGATGTTTGTTGATCAATTTGGACGCGTATTAATCTATGTGAGATGTAGGATTTGAACCAGTTAAGGACAATCCCGCCTATTCCTAGGTTTTCTAATCTGTTGATCAGTGTCTGGTGATTAATGTTATCAAAGGCAGCAGAGATATCTATAAATAGGAGTAAGAAGCCTTGGTGTTTGTCATCTGTGCCCTTGATGAGGAAGTCCATAAGGGTGATTAGGAGGGTTTCTACTCCGTGGAAAGGGCGGAAGCCAAATTGGTGTGAGTCAAGTGGTTTGTGTTCATCAATGTGTTCCTGTAACTGAATTTGAATTGTTTTCTCTATTATTTTAGCTATGAATGGAATGCTGGCTATGGGTCTGTATGAGTTTGGGTCTTTTGAGTCAAGCTTATTATTCTTTATTATTGGTCGTAGTGTTGTGAGTTTTAGGGCATCAGGCATGATGCCCTGTGAAAGGGATTGGTTAACTATGTGTTGTAGATTTACCGCTAGTTCATCTTTCACACACTTAATCCATGAAACGGGGCATGGGTCGAGTGGGGAGGTGGTGGTGTTTATCATTGTTATGATTTTGAGAAGTTGCTTTTGTTCTACCAACTGGAAGCTTGTCCATTCATGTGTGGTTTTCGTGTTTGATAATAGCGGGGTTGGGGTAGTGGTCTTGTTTTTTAGTTTTTCTGCAAAATGTTTTGCTAGAGTTTGTATGTTTATTGCTTGTTGTTTAGGTTCGGTGTTACTAGTTTTGGTTAATGTTTTTACTATCGCGAATAACTCCCTAGGGCGGTTGATGGATGAGTTTATTACTTTTGAGTGGTAGTCTCTTTTTGATTTGTTAATTGCGTTTTTGTATTCTATGAGTAGGAGCATGTATTGTGATTTGTTTTCATCAGATTTAAGTTTTCTCCATCTCTTTTCTTGTTTCCTTAGTTTTTTTTTTTAGTTTTGTCAGCTCTTTCGTGAACCATTTTTCTGTCTTTTTTGTTTGTTTGTGTAAGACTTGTGTTTGGACAGCTGCTTTTTGAATAGTAAGATTCCAATGTGCTATGGTTGAGTTGATGTCTGGTGATCTTGAGTCTAGTTTGGGTAGTACTTTGTCGAGGAATGTGTCTTTGTCAAAGCGTATGAAGCGTGATGTATGTGAGGTTGTGTTCCCATTGTTTCTTGGGACTTGTGCTGGTAACTGGATTGTGATTAGATGGTGGTCTGACCAGGGTACTTCGGTTATACTCGGGGTGAAATGTAGTGAGTGACTGTAGAGTGTGGCTGGGAGGAAAATTACGTCAAGTATGTTACCTTTTTTGTGTGTAGGAGCGTGTATTATCTGTGTGAACCCCATTTGTGACATAGCATCTATGAAGTTATCTGATTGTGAGTGGTTCAGTGATGGAAGATTCAAGTCACCAAGAAGTATAAGTGGTTTGCTTCGTGGCGCTGTGCATGCGAGTTCTAGGATAGGGGTGAGGTTTTTTTGATCGGATGAAGGGGGTCTGTAGATGAGGGTGAGAGCCATGGTTTTATTTTCTATGTTAACAATGTCCATTCCATCTATATTATTTAGGTTTGTTAGGGTGAATTTTAGGTCATTTTTGGTGAGAATCAGTACACCCCCTCCTCTTTTTATATTCCGTTGGCAATTGAATATGTCATATTGATTTGTGGTAAGTTGGTTTAGTAGTATAGTGTCTGAGGGTGAGAGCCATGTTTCAGTAATACAGATAATGTCAGGGGATGTATCTTTAATTATGTCATTAATTATTGGTATTTTGTTTCTTATGGATCGGATGTTTATTAGGATGAGTTGTAATTTGGTGATTGTATTGTCATTTTGGTCAATTTTATCACTTAAGGGTTGGTGCTTTATTTGGATGAGACGGTGCTGGCGTTTGTGTGAGGTGTGGCGCGAATGGTGATTGTGAGAGTTTGAGTATGTAGAGCTATATATTGGGTTTTGGTACTGATTGTATGTGATTGGAAGATTATTATAAGGGTTCCGGTTATAATTGTGGATGATTGGAATGTTTTTGTATGGACATTGATTGGTTTTGTAAGTGTATATGTGTTGAGTTAGGAGGGTTATTAAGAAGAGAGTGAAAAGGAGATTTATAATCTTGGTAGGAGATATTGTTTCCATTATGATGTAAAGGGTAGAGTGGGAGAGGAGTAGTTGGGGGGAGGGAGATTATTACTGGTAACAGTATCTCAAGTTAACAGTGCAGAGAGGGTATTTACTACTGTCAACAGTTTCTTACAATAGCTAAAACTGGCAATGGTAACTTACTATAATTACTACTGGCAACAGTATCTCAGAATAGCAGTGCAAGAAGGGGTAATTACCACTGGCAGCAATGGGAAAATACTACTGGCAACAGTATCTCACAATAATTAATAATTAATTAATCTTACAATAATTAATACTGGCAATGGTATTTCACAATAATTACTACTGGCAACAGTATCTCAGATTAGTAGTGCAAGAAGAGGTAATTACCACTGGCAGCAGTGGGAAAATACTACTGACAATATTATCTGACAAAGATCACTACTGGCAACAGTATCTCACAATAGTTATTATTGGCTGTGATATCCCATAATAGTTACTACTGGCTACAGTATCTCAGAATAATTATTATTGGCTGTGATATCTCACAATAATTACTACTGGCAACAGTATCTCAGAATAGCAGTGCAAGAAGAGATAATTATCACTGGCAGCAGTGGGAAAATACTATTGGTAACAGTATCTCACAATGACTGGCTGTAGTGGGAAAATACTACTGGCAACAGTATCGCACAATAATTACTACTGGCAATGGTATCTCACAATAAAGGTGTAGGAGGGTAAATTATTACTGGCTATATAATATGAAATGGTTATTGTATACTTGCTATGAGATTACATTCCTTATATACCTCCATCAGGCCTCAACATACGGCCACTCAAGAAGAACCATGAAAATCCATGCAGGCAACCCCGATTGGGTGAATATTGCTGGTGCTGTTATCCTACCGCCGGAGGCTCTTTCCCCGACTGGGGAGAGCTGCTAATGATGGCAAGGGTTCCTCTGATGCTCCTTCTTTCGGTCCTCGCCTAAGGGCCACGCCAAAGGGCCCTCTGGCGAGGCCCTCAGGCGCGGGCCCGCCGGCGCGGGCGCGCCCGACGGCGTGCTGCCTTTAAAGGCCTTGATCTTTGTCCCGATTGGGCCTCGTGGGCTGCAGGCTCCTCCTGCCGGCGATGGCTCGATCCCCAGGGAAGGGGAGAGCTGTTGCTGGTGTCGGGGCTCAAGGGGACGGCTCCCGACGGCGTGCTGCCTTTAAAGGCCTTGATCTTTGTCCCGATTGGGCCTCGTGGGCTGCAGGCTCCTCCTGCCGGCGATGGCTCGATCCCCAGGGAAGGGGAGAGCTGTTGCTGGTGTCGGGGCTCAAGGGGACGGCTCCCGACGGCGTGCTGCCTTTAAAGGCCTTGATCTTTGTCCCGATTGGGCCTCGTGGGCTGCAGGCTCCTCCTGCCGGCGATGGCTCGATCCCCAGGGAAGGGGAGAGCTGTTGCTGGTGTCGGGGCTCAAGGGGACGGCTCCCGACGGCGTGCTGCCTTTAAAGGCCTTGATCTTTGTCCCGATTGGGCCTCGTGGGCTGCAGGCTCCTCCTGCCGGCGATGGCTCGATCCCCAGGGAAGGGGAGAGCTGTTGCTGGTGTCGGGGCTCAAGGGGACGGCTCCCGACGGCGTGCTGCCTTTAAAGGCCTTGATCTTTGTCCCGATTGGGCCTCGTGGGCTGCAGGCTCCTCCTGCCGGCGATGGCTCGATCCCCAGGGAAGGGGAGAGCTGTTGCTGGTGTCGGGGCTCAAGGGGACGGCTCCCGACGGCGTGCTGCCTTTAAAGGCCTTGATCTTTGTCCCGATTGGGCCTCGTGGGCTGCAGGCTCCTCCTGCCGGCGATGGCTCGATCCCCAGGGAAGGGGAGAGCTGTTGCTGGTGTCGGGGCTCAAGGGGACTCTACCAGAGTGCAAGCGTCTACTTGGACGGAGCACAGTTTGGTTCTGCCAGTGGACATCTGTAGGGAGGCCACTTGGTTGACTCTCCATACTTTTAGTAAGCACTACCGCCTAGAAGTTCTGGCGGCTAAGGATGCCGTTTTCAGGGAGGCGGTGTTGAGATCCGGCTGGAAAGGTCCCTCCCAATGATTACTGCTCTGATACATCCCAGAGGTTGAGGACTAAACTGGAGGAACAATAAGGAAATAGGAATTACACTTACCTGGTAATTGTGGTTCCTTGAGTGACTCCAGTTTAGTCCTCATTCCTGTCCGGAGATGGGGTTTTAGCAGTGGTCTTTCTGTTTGGGGAAGTGCAAGGTTAAAAGTGGATATAGGCCTTCGCTGGTGTTCAGTCGTTTTGATGCTTCCATTTGTTTTACGCTATATTGTTATATTATTATATTATGATATTGTCATATATTGTAATATATATTGCTATATTGTTCTGGATTGTTTAGGGCTAGGCATTCAACGGAAAGGAGAGCATGCAGGAAACAGTCCCTTTCCTTTTGGAAGGGGAGTAGTAGGTAGATATGTTATATGTTCTGCGTGCCCTTGAATATAATGTTAAGTTAAAAAAAAATACTGATTTTTTGCTCCTTTGAGTCTGCTTTGTCAATAGTTCACTGGGGGCTGATGGGAGAGACCAGCAGGCTATATCCAGTGATGTCATGAGTTTCACATGCCCAGTCTCCAAGCTGCAGGAGGAGGTTCACTACCCAGAGGTTGAGGACTAAACTGAAGGAATGATAAGGAAACAAAGGATATTATAATGTCTCTATATCATTCCCTGGTGAGACCGCACCTTGAATATTGTGTGCAATTCTGGTCGCCCTATCTAAAAAAGGATATAGCGTTATTAGAAAAGGTTCAGAGAAGAGACACCAAAATCGTAAAGGGGATGGAAGGATACCCCTATCAAGAAAGGCTAAAAAGGTTAGGGCTCTTTAACCTGGAAAAGAGATGGCTGAGGGGAGATATGATAGAAGTCTATAAATTAATGGAGTGGAACGGGTAAACGTAGATCGATTGTTTACGTTATCAGAATATACAAAGACTAGAGGACATGCAATGAATGAAGCTACAGGATAAACTATGTAAGACTAATAAGAGAAAATATTTTTTCACTCTACGTGTAATCAAACTCTGCAATTTGTTACCGGAGGATGTAGTAAAGGTTGTTAGTGTAGCTGGGTTTAAAAAAGGTTTAGACAAGTTCCTGGAGGAAAGGCCCATAAACCATTATTAAAAAGGGACCCAGGATATCAATGATTGACCGAATACAAGCACTGTGGAACCTGTGTCTTTTAGGGAAACTGCTAGCTATGTATGACCTAGATTGGCCACTGTTGGAAACAGGATACTGGGCTTGATGGACCTTGGTCTGACCCAGTATGGCATATCTTATGTTCTTATGTTAATGTACCGGCATCGATGGAAAGAGAGAGCACAGAGTTAAATTTTAAAAAAAACATTTTTCGGGGGTGACAAGAAGAAAACAACCTGCTGGCTCTGCAGAAAATGAAGAACTGAGGAGAGGACTTGAGAAGGCCTGAAGGCAGATGTGCAGGCACAGTGGATTGCTCCCAAAAGCTTTCCAATTGAACGCTGGGGAGCTTTCCCGCATGGGCTCCATTGGTACTGACGATACTCATACGTGAAGACTGCATTCCTGCTTGTTCCTGGAGATGAATCAACACCTAAATCCCAAAATCAGTGATAAATAAATCCACATAATACAAAATCACCAAATTACCCCCACAAAAAAATTTTTTTGAAACACAGTCTTTTGTCGGATGTCACCGAAAGTAGAGTAAACATTTTAGTCAAAACTCTCAAACGGCTCCATCCATTTTAATAACCATAATATTATAAAATTGCAAAGGACTTAACTCAATCAGGTCCACTATTGTAAATCCACGCACGACGTGCACACGTTTCGGGAATGCCTCCCTGTA
The DNA here is from genome assembly GCA_033557465.1 of Ichthyophis bannanicus. Taxonomy (NCBI): domain Eukaryota; kingdom Metazoa; phylum Chordata; class Amphibia; order Gymnophiona; family Ichthyophiidae; genus Ichthyophis; species Ichthyophis bannanicus. The sequence goes on from CM066044.1 coordinate 111,150,774, forward strand.
TTAAGTGCTTTCTTCAAACAAAACTTTTTAACCGCCAGAAAACACCGGATCACAACCCAGCTGATTCTTTAAAGGGCAAAAAAGCTTATCCCATTGGCTATCAATACCCTTCAATCCCAACCTAAGAACCAATCAAGGAACCACATTTACCAGGTAAGTGTAATTCCTATTTTATTTTCCATTCCATTCCTTATGATACCTAGCATTCTATTTGCTCTCTTGGCCGCCTCACACTAGGTGGAGGGTTTTAACATGTTATCCATAATGACGCCTAAACCTCTTCTTGGGTGGAGGTTCTTAATGTGGATCCTTGCATCGTGTAACCATAGTTTGGGTTGTTCTTCCCTAGGTGCATAAACTTTGCACTTGTCCACATTAAATTTCATCTGCCATTTTGATGCCCAGTCTTCCAATTTATCAAGATCCTCTTGCAATTTTCCACAATCCTCATGGGTTTTAACAACTTTAAACAGTTTTGTCTCATCTGCAAATTTGATAACCTCACTCATTATTCCCCTTTCCAGGTCATTTATGAATGTGTCAAAAAGCAGCAGACCCAGCACAGATCCCTGGAGTACTCCACTATTCACCTTTCTCCACTGGGAAAATTGGCCTTTAGCCCTACCATCTGCTTTCTATCTTTTAACCAGTTCCTGAACCACAATAGTACACTGCCTCCTATCCCATGACTCTTTAGTTTTGCCAAAAGTCTCTGATGAGGGACCTTGTCAAAGGCTTTCTGAAAGTCCAAATACACTATATCAACTGACTCACCTTTGTCTACCTGTTTATTCACACCTTCAAAATAACAAAACAGATTACATAGAAACATAGAAATATGACGACAGAAAAAGACCACATGGCCTATCTAGTCTGTCAAGATCTTCCTTGTCTAAAGCCATGTTGGCTGTCTCCCATTAAGCCATGACTATCTTCATGTTCAGCAATTTTATTCTTTATGATACTTTCTACCATTTTTCCCGGGACTGACATCAGGCTCACTGGTCTGTAGTTTCCCGGATCACCCCTGGAACCCTTTTTAAAAAATTGGCATTACGTTCGCCATCCTCCAATCTTCAGGTATTATAGATGATTTTAATGATAGTTCACAGATTACTAATAGCAGGTCTGCAATCTCATATTTCAGTTCTTTCAACACCCTTGGATGTATATCATCCGGCCCAGGTGATTTGCTACTCTTCAGTTTATCAAATAGTTGTAATACATCTTCCTGATGTATCAATATTTCCTGCAATTCTTCAGCACCTTTAAATACCACTTCAGTCATGGGTAACATCCCTACATCTTCCTCAGTAAAGAATTCATTCAGTCTCTTTATTTATTTAGCTGCATTTATATCCTGATTTTCACTGGGTCAAAGCAGTTGGGGGATACATTTAATACGAGGGGATATGAGACACTTACAGGGAACATGAGAAATGGAGGGTTAAGTGGCTTGCCCAAGACCACAAGGAGCACCTGTGGGACTAGAAACCCCAGTCCTTCTGGCCCAAGGTTGCTGTCCTCTAGTGGGATTTGAACCACTGACCTTCTGACCTGTGGTACCGTGCCCCAACCACTAGACCACTCCTCTGCTATTGCCTTATTGCCTCTTAGAGCCCCTTTAACCCCACTATCATCTAATGGACCAAATGACTCTCTCACAGGTTTTTTGCTACAAATGTACTTGAAAAAGTCTTTATTACGTGTTTTTGCTTTCGCAGCAAGCTTCTTCTCAAATTCTCCCTTTGCCTGCCTTATCAATGCCTTGCATTTAACTAGCCAGTGCTTGTGCTGTTTCCAGTTTTCGTTGTTTGGTTCTTTTTTCCATTTCCTGAAAGATGCTTTTTTTGGCAACAGCGGCCTCTCTGAAGTCATCTTTAAACCATGCTGGCAGTTTTTTGGACTTCCTTCCACTTTTCTTAAAGCGTGGAATACAGCTGGTCTGGGCTTTCAAGATACTATTCTTCAACAACATCCAAGCTTGATGTAAGTCTTTATTACGTGTTTTTGCTTTCGCAGCAAGCTTCTTCTCAAATTCTCCCTTTGCCTGCCTTATCAATGCCTTGCATTTAACTTGCCAATGCTTGTGCTGTTTCCAGTTTTCGTTGTTTGGCTCTTTTTTCCATTTCCTGAAAGATGCTTTTTTTGGCAACAGCGGCCTCTCCGAAGTCACCTTTAAACCATGCTGACAGTTTTTTGGACTTCCTTCCACTTTTCTTAAAGCGTGGAATACAGCTGGTCTGGGCTTTCAAGATACTATTCTTCAACAACATCCAAGCTTGATGTAAGTCTTTAACCTTTGCAACTGCTCCTTTTAGTTTTTTCTTAACTGTTTTCCTCATTTTATCATAGTCTCCCTTTCGAAAGTTAAAAGGCAGTACTGTGGATTTCCTTACCATCCCTCCTCCACTAATTAAATCAAACACGATCATGTTATGATCACTATTGCCAAGTGGCCCCAACACCCTCATCTCTTGCACCAGATTTGGTGTTCCACTAAGGACTAGGTCCAATATGGCTTCCCCTCTGGTCGGTTCATGAACCAGCTGCTCCAAGAAGCAGTCATTTATTTCATCTAGGAACTTTATCTCCCTAGCATGTCCTGCCGTGACTCTAACCCAGTCGATACTGGGGTAATTAAATCACCCATTATTATTACTGTACTGTAACTTTTGTTAGCTTCACTGATTTCTTTGCGCATTTCATCATCCATTTGTTCATTCTGGCCAGGCGGTCAATAGTACACCCCCACTGCAGTTTCCTTCCACTTTTTACATGGAATTTCAATCCACAGAGATTCTACAGCAAATGGCTCAAATCCCCATGCAGGATTCCACCGAGATAATGGCCTCCTCTCTTGACCAGTACATTCTGGCTGTAAAGAAGAATTTGGCAGCACTCCTGGCAGCCTTGGTACCATTGGTATCGACAGCTCCAGCGGTGCAGGCATCAGCATCCGGCCCATGACCGATACCTCCAGGGCCAATGCTGGATCTCGAACCTGCATTTGAGGATCCTCCCTCTGATACCTCCTTTGGAACTGACAGACATCGTTGGTACCCAGCAGGTTTCTGCTGCCACACTGATCATCGGTATTGGCATCGGGACTCGGCATCGGCACGAGACCATCGATACTTTGACTTTTTGTCAGAATTGGATTCTCCCTCCTTTGATTCCAATGATGCATTGGAAGACTCCAGGGTAACCTGGGATCTCCCTTCCGATCCGTCCTCTCCTAATGAGTGGCATAGGTCTATGCCAGTGGACATGTCTTTTCAAAACTTCATTCGGGACATGGCAGCAGGCCTGCAGATTACCATTGCATCAGAGACAGAATCAAGGGCAGAGGAAGTGGAAATCCTCCAATACTCCTCGGCACCCAAAGATGTGGTCGTAGCATGGGAAATAAGATCCCTGATGTTGAAGCTTTGGTGTGAGTGGCGGACTTGGATTTAGTAGCAGTAACAGAAACATGGTTCACAGAAAATCATGACTGGGATGTAACTATACCTGGCTATACAACATGTCAATAAATCACAAAAAAACAGAGGTCATGTTCATGTCCAAGAAAGCCAATTTCATCCCGCCCACCACAGTCACACTAAACAAAAACATATACTATACGAAGCCTGTAATAAAGTATCTAGGTGTCCTACTAGACAGCAACCTCAAGATGGACAAACACCTCAGAACAGTTAACCGAGCTATCTTTTACAAACTCAAAATCCTACAACCACTTCGCAATATCCTCGAGAAATCCGACTTTAGGTCTGTTGCTCAAGCACTAATCATTCCCCACCTGGACTACAGCAATGCCATTCTACAAGGGCTTCCAAAGAACACACTAAGCATCCTGCAAATGGCTCAGAACGTGGCTGCAAGAGTCATCATGGAAAAGAAAGTCACCGACCACATAACCCCAGTTCTAATGGAACTGCACTGGCTCCCAGTAGCCGCCCGCATCCTCTACAAACTACTCATCGCAACATTTAAGCTCATCAATGGCATCGCACCATCCTACCTCAATAACCTAATCACTATACAACCATGCAACAGGAGCAGGAGAACTATGAATCTCAACACCCTATGTATCCCGACCAGCATAAGATCTGTCAAGGCCGAAACAAGCAATAGGGCGTTCACATACTCAGCGCCAATCCAATGGAACCAACTACCGCATGAATTAAGGCGCGGCAAACAACCTGAGTGAATTTAGACGAAAACTTAAAACCTATCTGTTTCAAACCCACTACAACGTGATATAACTGCAATACCCTACCTCAACTAGATCCCCTCTGCCGCCCACGGCAGCATATAATCTAATAGCATATAGTCATATATAGCCTGTACTCCTTGGCAATTAACTTTGTACAAATTGTATATATAGGGCCCCTCCCAACCTATTGAAATCAAATGTATACCCTGATCTGTGTACTATAATCAAATGTCTATCGTATCCAAATGCTTATCCCGTGTTACATAATCATTGACTAATCAAAATGTAAACTGAAAATCTCAATGTACTATACAATACATTATGATTCTGTAAAGTAAACCGCTGCTGATCGTAGGAAGCAGCGGTATACAAGTGTTTACTAAATAAATAAATAAAATATACTTTATTCAGAGAGGACAGGGTAGGAAGAATCCGATTCTGTAAGTCCAGTACGGGCGTTACCTGTGTCTGAACAATGCTGCTGTTATCTGTAAACCAAGCTGATTTTGAAGAGCGTGGTATAGAAAAACTTTAAATAAATAAAAAAAAATAAAAGAAGGGGAGGAGGAGTGGCACTATATGTAAAAAATACTATTAAAGCTTTGGAATTATAGAGCTTAAAAATGAGAGAGGAGGCATTGTGGGTTAAACTAGAAAGAGGGAAAGAGAAATCTATTTTCATTGGCATGATATACAGATCTCCCTCACAAGAGGAAGAGGTGGACAGAGAGTTAATTGAAGACATACGCAGCATTGCTAGGAAAGGGGAAGTGCTACTGATGCCAGATGTTGATTGGCACATTCCTGCTGCAGTATCATCTAGAAGTAAGGAGATCCTGGATTCTCTACAAGGAGAACTATTCAGGCAATTGGTAACAGACCCCACACGTGAAGGGGCCATACTGGACTTGGTGCTTACCAATGGTGAAAGTGTATCTGATGTTATAGTGGGAGAACATTTTGCATCCAGTGATCACCAGATGGTGTGGTTCAGTATTAGGACAAGGGCTGTTAGAATCCATTCAAAGATGAGGGTCTTAGACTTTAGGAAGACTAACAATGCCAAGATGGGCCAATACCTCAGGGAGTCGTTAGATTGATGGGAACAGCTGGGGGATGTAGAAAAACAGTGGGCAAAACTGAAAGGGGATATATTAAGGGCAACCAACCTTTTTGTTAAAATGGTAAATAAAGGTAAAAGGAAAAGGAGACCGCTATGGCTTTTGAAAGAAGTAGCTGAAAAGTTGAAGAAAAAGAGGGAGGCCTTCATGAAATACAAGAGATCACAGAGAAAAGAAAACAGGCATCTATATTTGGAAAAACTTAGAGAAGCTAACAAAGTAGTCAGGAAAGCAAAGATTCAAAAACAGGAGGAAATAGCCAATGCAATAAAATGAAGGGATAAGACATTTTTCAGATATGTTAGTGAGAAGAGGAAGGGCAAAAGTGGTATTGTCAGACTCAAGGGTGAAGGGGAGGAATATGTAGAAGCTGATGAGGAAAAAGCAGAATTGCTTAACAAATATTTCTGTTCTGTGTTCACAGATGAAAAACCAGGAGTAGGACATCAGAAAACACCCATAAACAGGAACAGAAGCGAGGGACATCATGAACAATTTTCAGAAGAATGTGTTCATGAGAAACTAGCTCAACTTAAAGTAGACAAAGCGATGGGACCGGATGGGATACACTCTAGAATACTGAGGGAACTTGGGGACGTTCTAGCAGCTCCAATGACTGACCTTTTCAATGCCTCATTGGAGTCGGGAGTGGTGCCAAAGGACTGGAGAGAGGCTCATGTGGTGCCTTTACACAGATATGTTATTAAACACCCTCTTGTTAAATGTTACCCTTCAATTGTACTGTCTAAATGGTGTTAAGTAATTGTTCTGTCTAAATGTTTACAAATACCCTCATGTTAAATGTAACCCCATTTGTGATGTGACGTGACAACCTTGATTGAAGGATAAGATGAAATACAAATCTGTCTAAATAAATAAATAAAAGCGGAAGTAAGGATGTGATTGAAAACTACAGGCCGGTTAGTTTAACTTCGGTGGTGAGTAAATTATTGGAAACACTGCTGAAAGAGAAAATAGTGAGATTTCTGGAGTCCAGCGAATTACAGGACCTGAGGCAGCATGGATTCACCAGAGGCAGGTCCTGTCAGACAACTCTGATTGATTTCTTTGACTGAGTGACCAGGGAGTTGGACCGAGGGAGAGCCCTAGATGTGCTGTATTTAGATTTCAGTAAAGCCTTTGACACTGTTCCTCACAGGCGACTTATAAACAAACTGAGCACCCTAGGGATGGACTCTAAAGGTACTGCTTGGGTTAGAAATTGGTTGAGTGGGAGGCAACAAAGGGTACAGGTAAATGGAGCTCACTCTGAGGAGAAGGACGTTACCAGTGGTGTGCCCAGGGATCTGTCCTTGGTCCAATTCTTTTTAACATCTTTTTAAATGATATAGCGGAAGGACTGTCGGGTAAGGTTTGTCTCTTTGTGGATGAAACCAAAATCTGCAATAGAGTTGACACCCAGGAAGGTGTAGATAATATGAGGAGGGATCTAGCTAAGCTTGAAGAATGGTCTAGAATTTGGCAGCTGGGATTTAATGTTAAAAAATGTAAGGTCATGCATTCGGGTTGCAGTAATCCAAAGAAGCAATATAGTATAGGGGCTAAAGTACTTTTGTCCACTAAAGAAGAGCGGGACCTAGGTGTGGTTGTGTCTGATGATCTTAAGGTAGCTAAACAGGTAGAAAAGGTGACAGCAAAAGCTAGAAGGATGCTTGGGTGCATACGGAGAGGAATGGCTAGCAGAAAAAAGGAGATGATAGTGCCTCTATATAAGTCTTTGGTGCGACCTCATTTGGAGTATAGTGTGCAATTCTGGAGACTGCGCCTTCAAAAGGATATAAACAGGATGGAGTCAGTACAGAGGGTGGCTACTAAAATGGTTAGTGGTCTTCATTATAAAGCATATGAGGACAGACTTAAGGATCTTAATATGTACACCTTAGAGAAAAGGTGGAATAGAGGTGATATGATTGAGATGTTTAAATACCTCCGTGGTATAAATGTACAGGGGGAGAGCCTCTTTCAATTGAAAGCAAGTTCTGCTATGAGGGGACATGGGATGAGGATGAAGGGGGATAGATTCAGGAGTGATATGCAGAAATATTTCTTTACGGAAAGATTTTTGGATGTGTGGAATAGTCTCCTAGTGGAGGTGGTAGAGATGAGGATAGTATCTGAATTCAAAAAAGCATGGTACAAACACAGAGGATCTCTAAAGGAAAAAAGGGGACTGTTGTAGTTGTTGATATGGAAGGACAGACTAGATAGGCCATGTGGTCTTTTTTTCTGTCGTCATATTTCTATGTTTCCATGTGGGAGGCCCCGCTAATGGTTCCGCCTATCAGCAAATGATCCAATACCATGTACCTAGTTCCACCATGCCCTGGCTTCCAAAAGCCTCAACTAGCACACTACTCCTTTTTTAAACCCAGCTACACTAACAGCCTTTACTACATCCTCCGGTAACACATTCCAGAGTTTGATTACACGTTGAGTGAAAAAATATTTTATTTTATTAGTCTTAAAAATTTATCCTGTAGCTTCATTGCATGTCTCCTAGTCTTTCTATATTCTGATAACGTAAACAATCGATCTACGTTTACCCGTTCCACTCCGTTCATTAATTTATAGACTTTTATCATATCTCCCCTCAGCCATCTATTTTCCAGGTTAAAGAGCCCTAACCTTTTTAGCCTTTCTTCATGGTGGCTCTCTGTACTCATCCACACTCCTTCTGAAGGTGGTCTCACCCTTCCACCTCAACCAATCGGTGATACTTCCGGTCTTCTTCCCCAGACCGCATGCCTCTAGGGCTAAAGCAGCACTGCACACTTTAGATTGCAAGTGCATGCTGGCTTTCTACTTGGACAGAACCAAGAATCACAGGAAATCCTCTCAATTATTCATTTCCTTTGATCCAAGTGACTTTGGACTGCCAGTAATGAAGCGTACCCTATCCAACTGTATTGCGGACTGCATTTCTTTTGCCAATGCTCAAGCAGAACTCTCCCTTGAGGGTCATGTCACGGCTCACAACGTGTGAGCCATGGCAACCTCATTTATTCGTACTGTCTCCATTGATGAAATCTGTCAAGCAGCTACCTGGTCCTCCATTCATATCTTCGCTGCACACTACTGCCTTGACAGGGACTCCCATTAGGATGCTGTCTTTGGCCAGGCAGTCCTCCAACACCTTTTTGGGACTTAACTGCTCCTTATGCCTGGAAGTTAAGAAGGAAATCAAATATCCTGGAACAAACTACATGAGTCTCTACATCAGGCTTCATCTCTGACCCTCTTCGAGGCCACTTTTGGATCCTGATCTACTTCGTCTCCTATGTGTTTCCTTACCATAAGAACATAAGATATGCCATACTGGGTCAGATCAAGGTCCATCAAGCCCAGTATCCTGTTTCCAACAGTGGCCAATCTAGGTCATACGAACCTAGCAGTTCCCCTGGAAAAGAGACGGCTGAGGGGAGATATGATAGAAGTCTATAAATTAATGAACGGAGTGGAACGGGTAAACATAGATCGATTGTTTACGTCATCAGAATATAAAAAGACTAGGGGAAATGCAATGAAGCTACAGGGTAACCTATTTAAAACTAATAAAAGAAAATATTTTTTCACTCAACATGTAATCAAACTCTGGAATTTGTTACTGGAAGATGTAGTAAGAGCTGTTAGAGTAGCTGGGTTTAAAAAAGGTTTGGACAAGTTCCTGGAGGAAAAGTCCATAAACCATTATTAAGAAGTGACCAAAGATATCAATGCTTAACCCAGTACAAGCATTGCAGAACCTGTGTCTTTTGGGGAAACTGCTAGGTACGTATGACCTAGATTGGCCACTGTTGGAAACAGAATACTGGGCTTGATGGACCTTGGTCTGACCCAGTATGGCATATCTTATGTTCTTAAGAAGCAGTGTAGTAGCACGGATTTGCCTTAGGGAGTGGAAAGAACGCTGGACAACGGAAGATATGTGATCTCAGAATGTCAGAGCGGAGTCAAGAGTGACGCCAAGATAGCGCAAGGAAGGGACAAGGAGGATGGGGGAGGAGGAAAACAAGTGGGCAAGAGAGGGGGTGGGACCACCGAATGTGAACCAAATAGCCATGGTTTTAGAGAGGTTAACATGAAGATAATTGGAAGACATCTATGAATCAACATAAGTGAGACATGCATTAAGAGGACTGATATCGGGGGAGGAGGAGTCAGTGTGGTGGAGAAGGCTTATTTGAATACACTAAGTCATTTAATTATTATTTATTGATTGTGGCACCTGGAGATCACTACATTTGGTCTACTTTTTTCCCTTTATTTAAGGTTTTGCAGATGATCTGGCTGCTGTGCTAGACCCTTTGCCATGTTTAAGGTGTTGCAGTTAATGTGGGTGCTCTGCTGGTCTCCTTGGCATATTTAAGGCATCTCAGTCCATCTGAGTGCTTGAGTGCTATGCAGGTCCTCCTGGCATAATTTAGGGCCTTGCACTCGATCTGGATACAGTGCTGGTATCCTTGGCATGTTTAAAGCATTGTAGCCAATCTTGGTTCTGTGCTGATCTTCCTGGCATAATTTAGGGTCTTTTAGCCAATCGAGGTGCTGTGCTGGCCCTATTGGCATGTTTTAGGGCTTGTAGGTGATGGAGAATTTGTACTGGTCTTCTTGGCTAATTTAGGCCCTTGCAACTAGTCTAGGTGTTGTGCTGATCTCTTTGCCAGTTTATACCTCTCAAAGTGCCTTGGCTTCAACCAATTGTGGTGCTGTTTTGTCCTCTTCCACTATTTTGAAGTGTTTATTGCACTCTTTGTACCGCTTTGCCCTTCTGATGGTGGTTTCTGGTATTCGTCTTGCCAATGTCTGTACTTTTTGCCCCTCTTCTAGTACTCCTGGGGGTCTGTGACACTGTGGATGGCTTGTGGTGTTGTTACAGATGTCTGCCATCAAGAAACAAGTAGGTCTGACTGAAAATAGATGGCAAGCCTCACTATTCCATTGTTAAATAGCTTCCCCTATAAACTTTAATGGGGATGAGTGAGATGAATGCAGAAATGGTTTAGCTCCTGAAGACTAACCAATGAGTAAATTCTGACAAATAAAACATTTACTGCATGCAGTTTGCAGATCTGCAACCCACATAATACCCCTGAGAGGGATATTCGGTTAGTGCTTTTCTTAACCGGGTTAAATGCCAGATGGTGTTGGGGCATTCTGTGGTCAGCAGCACTTTTTAGCCGCTAACCAGATTGTATGTGGTTTGACTATTAGGACAGATTAAAGGCCGTTCTAACTTTATGCTGTTTTGCAATCTGCTGGTTGCTGAATATTGCCACTGACTGAATTGCAAAACTATAATGTGGACAATCCAGATATTTAGCACCGGTCAGCAGATATGCATCGGAACCAAATTTATTTATTTAACTAGCCTTATATGCTGCTTTTCTACCAGTCAAAATGGTATACATTCAAGTATTGTATATATATTTTTCCCTTGTCCCTGAAGGACTCACAATCTATGTTTTTGTACCTGAGGCAATTGAGGGTTAAGTGGCTTGCCCAAGGCCACATGGGGCACCTGTGGGACTGGAAACCCCAGTCCTTCTGGCCCAAGGTAACTTGCCTCAACCACTAGGCCACTCCTCCCTCCCATCTGGTTTTAATTTAAAGCAACAGCAAGGCGCTGGTGACCACCACTGAATACGCCCCCTACATCTATTACCTCTGTAAAATAGGAACTATAGTACATATCATTTTTTAGCCCAAAGTTATGCTCAAACCATGCTCTCTTGAAAACTCTGTGTCCTGTGTCTGAAATTGTCATTGACATGGGTATGCATTCTACATATATAAATAGCACTATGAGGAATCTAAAATTACCTCCATAGTATATTTGAATATTCAGAAGGCATTTGACAAAGCGTCTCATGAGAGACTTCATAAGAAATTAAAGATTCAAGCACTTTTGTGGACTGCAAACTGGTTAAAGACAGGAAACAGAGAGTAGAACTAAATGGTCAGTTATCCACATGGAAGAGGTTTAGTAGTAAAGTGCTCCAAGAGCCTATACTGGGACCTGTGCTTTTTAACATATTCATAAATGATCTGGAGCTAGGAGTGATGATTGAGGTGATCAGATATGCACAAAATTATTCATAGTCATTAAAAAGGCAAAGGATTGCAAGGATTTGCAGAAAGATCTTGTGTGACTAAGAAAGGGGGCATGCAAATGTCCACATTAAATTTCATCTGTCAAGTGCAAAGTGGTGCACATGAGGAAAAGTAATCCCAGCTATAGGATGGGATTTGCTGGGTGTGGAAATGGGAACCACCATCCAAGGAAAAAATCTTGGAGTCACTGTGGACAACAATACATTGAAATGTTCAGCCCACTATGGCACAACTGTCAAAAAAGCAAACAGAATGCCTCAGATAAATAAATAAAATTTTGTATTTAGACAGTTTTGTATACCACCTTATCCTTCAATCAGTGGTCACAACACAACTGGGGGATACATTTAACACGAGGGGATATGAGACACATACACTAATACTTACAGGGAACATGGGCAATGGAGGTTTAAGTGGCTTGCCCAAGACCACAAGGAGCACCTGTGGGACTAGAAAACCCAGTCCTTCCAGCCCAAGGTTGCTGTCCTCTAGTGGGATTTGAACCACTGACCTTCTGGCCTGTGGTACCTTGCCCCAACCACTAGGCCACTCCTCCCAAATTAGATTGTAAGCCCGCTGGAGACAGGAAAATTCCTACTGTCCCTGATTGTAGCTTGCCTTGAACTTCTATTGGAAAGTGTCAGCTAAATGCTAATAAAAAAATAAATAAGCAATGGAGTATAACACTGACAATCTCATTATGCTCTGTATACGTTCATGGTTCATTTGCATCTTGAATACTGTGTACAGTTCTGGTTGACCCTTATCAAAAAGGATAAAGAGGAAATTTTAAAAAGGTTCTCCAAAAGGCAGTGGCATTCCTAGGCTTCTCTGTATCTGGAGCGGGCACCCCCACCTCATGGTGAATGCACCCCCTCACAATGCATGCACTGAGCATAGCAAACCCACTTTAGCGTGGTAGGTGGCTTGCGTATTGCCTCCGCTCCAGGTCCGGCGGCTGTTTCCACCCGGGCCAAAGTCTAATGGTCATGAGACTTCAGCTAGGAGGGAACAGTTGCTGGGCTTGGAGCGGAGGCAGTGCAGCGGCAAGTCACTCATCATATTGAGGTATGTTTGCCACGCTGGGTCTGCTGTATGGGCCCAGGATTTGGCACCCCCTCTCTGAGCTGGCACCCGGGGTGATGCGCTACTACTGCCCCGTCCTTGATATGTCACTGAAGAAGGCCAACAAAAGGGGACTGCTACTTCTAGAGAGAGATCTGAAATTGTGAGTATATACTTCTGGGAATTTTTCTGAAGGGAATTCTTTGGATTAAAGCTGATTAATCTGTGAACCCAGTGTATTTGTTAAATCAGTCAGGGCCTAGTAGCAGCAGTATGTTTAAATTTAAAACACAGAAGAGAGCATTCTGGTTAGATTTAGAACCCAGAAGAGAGCGTGTAGTTTAAATTTAATACTCATTCAGGGTCTAGTAGCATTAAAGTACTTTTAGTTTAAATTTAAAACACAGAAGAAAGCTTTCTGGTTAAATTTAGAATCCAGCAGAGAGCTTCTAGTTTAAATTTCATACTAAGTCAGAGCCTAGCAGCAACAAAGAGCTTTAATTTAAATCAAATCAGAATATAACTTATCATAAAAGGCAAAACAGGGTCAGTATTCTTTGAGCAATAAATAAAGTCTTCTAGAGACCTTTACAAAGAGGCCTTCTACCAAGGAGCAATAGACCTGAGAAACTGTTTAAATAGGTGTTAAAGCCAGGTGGCAGGTCAAAAGGCCATTTTGAAAGACTCCTTCTATCCAAGCAAGGACTCTTAATCACCCAGGAAGTTGGTCACAGCTTACCTTAGAAGCACACAGGACAGGGTACTGTGTAGCAGCCCTCTTTTAATAAGTCTTATTTCCCTCCCTCCCTCCCCAACACCCACACACCCCTGGGATAATCGTAGCTTTATAGGTACTTACACATCTTAAATGAAAGGAGCTGCTCTCAGCTGCAGCTCTTTATCCAAATCAGTCATACATTAAGGACCTGAGATTAATTAAGCTTCAGGTGAACAAGGTATTAGGTACACTTTTATTAGTATAAGTATCCACAGCAACCCTTAGTAAGTAAAGAACTTAAAGATCTAAACACAAGCTTAAAACTAAGATGCAGACAGCAGTCCAGCAGCGAGATGCGGGCTTTCAAGTCTTTTGCATTGAGTGTCACATGTAGGATTTTCTCCCAGTTGGTGAGAGATCTTACATGTACACTAGTTGTAAGGAGCTCTTTGCTCTCAGGGAACGAGTCCATTCTCTAGAGGCTAGAGTAGCAGACTTGGAAGACATAAGGAAGACAGAGAGGTACATAGATGAGACCTACAGGGATATAGTCCTGAAGTCCCACCTCCAGTTTGGCAGCATCCCTGTTGCCATGGAGGAGAGAGGTCACGTGACAGGAGAGCATCACCCTCGTGTGGCAGGAAGTGATCCTGTAACTAGGACCTGTCCCCCAGGCGATGTAAAACCCTCTCTCACAGAGGAGGTTTCTCCAAGGCCATGTGCCTATGAGGGAAGGGTTAGAACAGCCGTTATAGCTGGTGATTCGATCATTAGGCACAACAAAGCACAAATAGACCCACAAAAATTTGCTGCCCACATCCAGGAAAAATTCCATTCGGCAGTACAACCAAGATCAAACACAACCACAAAACCAAAATCACCCCCAAAAACCTGGGGCACATCCACAGAGCAGCTCGCTCACATCATCACTGCACTCAATACAAGCACGGCTCCAACAGACACATGCCCAGTGACATGGATCAAAGCCACCAAATCAAGCTTCATCCACACCATACACAACATGGGGCACAGTTCCCTGACGCAAGGGAACATGCCAAATCAACTAAAGCATGCCACGGATAAGACCCATCCCGAAGAAATCCACACTCGATAAGAATAATCCAGCAGCATACAGACCGATCTCCAGCATACCCTTACTGGCAAAAGTAATTGAGAAGGCAGTACAGCACCAGCTACAAGACCACATTGACAACCACGCACCACTAGACATCAACCAACACGGTTTCCGCCCCAACAACGGGGTTAAAACACTCCTACTATACCTCTTCGATAACATCCTCCGTCTAATAGACAACTCCAAGAAAGGAATTCTAATGATCTTCATTGACATTTCATCAGCATTTGACACAGTGGATCACAGAATTCTACTGGAAAGACTACAGAACATTTTGGTTACATGGATCCACCCTGAAATGTTTCCACTCATACCTAACCGACAGACAGATACAGGTCAAGGTAAGCCCCAACACTTCCCGACCCATAAAAGTCCTACAAGGAGTACCACAAGGATCAGCCTTATCAGCACTTTTATTCAACCTCTACATCCAGCCAATATGCGACATCATGAAAGAACACAATATACAATACACAATCTATGCCGATGACATCATGATATACACACCTATCACAGTCGACAACCCGGACTACTCCAAAATAACAAACTGCCTCATACACATGACCAGCTGGTTTCAAAACAACAACCTCACCATAAACTATAGCAAGACTGAGACACTAATCACTCGAAACACTGACTTCGTCCCTCCACCCAACATCAAGATAAAAGACACAACCATACCCATAAAACCGGAAGTAAAGTACCTCGGAGTAACCCTGGACAAGGAACTGAGTCTACAATCACACATAAGCAGAACCACCAAAAGCGCATACCAAGGATGAGACTTATCCGACGCCTTAAGCCCCTCCTCGTCCCAGAGCACTTCCGTACAGTCTGCCAGGCACTAATAACCCCATTACTAGACTTCTGCAACCTTGGTCTATCAAAACAAACACTCAGACCGCTGCAATTGGCACAAAACACAGTGGCTCGCATAATATCTGGCTCAACAAGACAAGAACACATCACACCCATACTGAAAGATCTACACTGGCTCCCATTCAGCTCACGCATCAAATATAAGACAGTCATAAACATCTTCAAGATCAAACAACAGTCATCAGCCCTCAGCCTACAAACACTCATACAATTCGACAGAAGCACACGACCAAGGAGGAGAGGCACTTCCAATCGAGTCAACACCCCAAAACACCTCACCAAGGTCCGCAAGGACACCGTGGAACAAGCCCTTTCCCTGGCTGCACCAACAATTTGGAACATCCTCCCAGACGAACTAAGACTAACAACAGACCTCAAAGACTTTTGGAAGCAGCTTAAGACAACACTATTCATTGAACACTATGGACACGTCACATGATCTACTCATCAAGCAAGAACAAAGGACCAACCCCCCTCCCCTGACCCTTGTACATAAGAATGTATAATAGCGCATGATGTAAATAGCTCACCAAGAATCGAATATGCACCACCACACACTACTTGTATCACTGCATGAAAACACTAGAAACACTCTTATGATTGTTTGCTGTGGAGACTGCCTTGATTGAAGGAGAAGGCGGTATAGAAATACTTTTAAATAAACAAATTAGGCATGTAGATAGCTGGGTGGCTGGTGGACGTGAGGATTGCATGGTAACATGCCTGGTGCGAAGGCAGCGGACCTCATGCGCCACCTAGATAAGGTCTTAG
This sequence comes from Ichthyophis bannanicus, assembly GCA_033557465.1. NCBI lineage: Eukaryota > Metazoa > Chordata > Amphibia > Gymnophiona > Ichthyophiidae > Ichthyophis > Ichthyophis bannanicus. The sequence goes on from CM066044.1 coordinate 111,166,814, forward strand.
ATAGTGCTGGGAAGGAGTCTGCTGTCTTGGTACATGTCAGTACCAATGACATAGGAAAATGTGGTAGGGAGGTTCTGGAGGCTCATTTAGACTTTTAGATACGAAGTTGAAATCCATAACTTCCAGGGTAGTGTTCTCCGAAATGCTTCCCGTTCCATGCGCAGGACCCAAAAGACAGGCAGGGCTCAGGAGTCACAATGCATGGATGAGACGATGGTGCAAAGATGAGGGTTTTGGATTTGTTAGAAACTGGGAACATTCTGCGGAAAGGAGGGACTCTTCTGAAGGGATGGGCTTCACCTTAACCGGGATGGAACCAGGCTGCTGGCATTAACCTTTAAAAAGGAGATAGAGCAGCTTTTAAACTAGATAATAGGGGAAAGCCGACAGTCGCACAAGAGCACATAGTTCAGAAGAATGTATCCTTGAAGGATACTACCAAAAACAGAGAGGTTCCAAAAAGATTAAAGTAGCCCAAATGCCCTTGAGTATGGAGCAGACAGAGCTTAAAGATTTCAAATTACCCATGACTACCAATATCCAGATTAATATGAATAAAATACCCTCTCTAAAATGCTTGTATGCAAATGCTAGAAGTCTAAAAAATAAGATGGGAGAGTTAGAATATATAGCAGTAAATGAGAGGTTAGATATGATTGGAATCTCAGAGACATGGTGGAAGGAGGACAACCAGTGGAACACTGTGATACCTGGGTACAAACTATATCGTAATGATAGAGCTGATCAAATTGGTGAGGGATTCTGCTCTATGTTAGAGAGGTCATTGAGTCAAAAAGGATTAAAGTTTTGCAGGAAACAAAATTTCATATCATTAAAATCATCTGTAATACCTGAAGATTGGAGGATGGCGAACGTACGCCAATTTTTAAAAAGGGTTCCAGGGGTGATCCGGGAAACTACAGACCGGTGAGCCTGATGTCAGTACCGGGAAAAATGGTAGAAACCATCATAAAGGACAAGATTGCAGAACATTTAGATAGTTATGGCTTAATGGGAGACAGCCAACATGGCTTTAGACAAGGAAGATCTTGTCTTACTAATCTGTTATGTTTTCTTTGAAGGTGTGAATAAACAAGTAGACAAAGGTGAGTCGGTTGATATAGTGTATCTGGACTTTCAGAAAGCCTTTGACAAGGTCCCTCATCAGAGACGTTTGGCAAAACTAAAGAGTCATGGAATAGGAGGCAGTGTACTATTGTGGATCAGGAACTGGTTAAAAGATAGAAAGCAGAGGGTAGGGCTAAATGGCCAATTTTCCCAATGGAGAAAGGTGAATAGTGGTGTACCCCAGGGATCTGTGCTGGGTCCGCTACTTTTTGAGATATTCATAAATGACCTGGAAAAAGGCATAACGAGTGAGGTTATCAAATTTGCAGATGACACAAAACTATTTAAAGTTGTTAAAATCCAAGAGGATTGTGGAAAATTGCAAGAAGGTCTTGATAAATTGGAAGACTGGGCATCAAAATGGCAGATGAAATTTAATGTGGACAAGTGTAAAGTTATGCACCTAGGGAAGAACAACCCAAACTATGGTTACACGATGCAAGGTTCCACATTAGGAACCACCACCCAAGAAAAGGATTTAGGCATCATTGTGGATAACATGTTAAAACCCTCTGCCCAGTGTGCAGCAGCGGCCAAGAGAGCAAATAGAATGCTAGATATCATAAGGTCCAAGGTAAATGTACGCGATAGGGGGTGAGAGGTTGGTGTGCACGGACCAGGAGAAAGACCTTGGTGTGATTATTTCTGAAGATCTCAAGGTGGCAAAACAGTGTGACAAGGCAGTGGCAAAAGCCAGGAGGATGTTGGGTTGCATACAAAGAGGAATCATCAGCAGAAAGGAAGAGGTACTTATGCCACTGTACAAGTCACTGGTGAGGCCTCACTTGGAATACTGTGTTCAGTTTTGGAGACCATATCTTGCAAAGGATGTAAAAAGTCTGGAAACTGTTCAGAGGAAGGCGACCAAAATGATTTGGAGCCTGCGTCAGAAGCCTTATGAGAAGAGACTTGAAGACCTAAACATGTACACTTTGGAGGAGAGGAGGGACAGGGGAGATACAATTCAGACCTTTAAATACTTAAAGGGAAATAATGAACAAACAAACCTCTTCCAAAGACGGGGAAGCTGTAAAACTAGAGGGCATAACAGGAAGCTGCAAGGTGGTAAAATGAAAGGCAATGTCAGGAAATACTTTTTCACAGAAAGTGTGGTGGATGCTTGGAATGCCCTCCTGATGGAAGTGGTGGGGGCAAACACTGTGACGGAATTCAAAATAGCATGGGACAGACACAGTGGATCCCTTTACAGCAAAAGGATAAAATCAAAATAAACTGAACCATCCAATTTCTCAACAAATAGGGGTGTCCTGCATGGAGTGGTGGGTTCACCCCTAAACAGAGACATCGGGAGAGGTGGCCTGCATGGAGCAGCAGGTGCACCTACTCTTGTCATCGTGCTGGACAGACTAGATGGACCATTGCTGGTCTTTATCTGCCGTCATTTACTATGTTACTATGAAAGGAATGGAAAATAAAATAAAGGATATTATATGCGTCTGTATCGTTCCATGGTGGGACCGCACCTTGAATATTGTGTGCAGTTCTGGTCGCCGTATCTCAAAAAGGATATAGCATTATTAGAAAAGGTTCAGAGAAGAGCCACCAAAATGGTAAAGGGGATGGAAGGATACCCCTATGAAGAAGGGCTAAAAAGGTTAGGGCTCTTTAACCTGGAAAAGAGACAGCTGAGAGGAGATATTATAGAAGTCTATAAATTAATGAACGGAGTGGAACGGATAAACATAGATTGATTGTTTATGTTATCAAACTATAGAAAGACTAGGGGACATGTAATGAAGCTACAGGATAAACTATTTAAGACTAATAAGAGAAAATCTCTCACTTGGTTTGCAGCTTGTCGTGCTGTGAGGGCTTGCGTGCATCAGTGATGCTGAGAGCTAAACTATCGGTAGTTTAACTACTGGCAGGGTCTCCCAAGATGGGCAGATCTCAGCTGAGGTGCCAGACCAAGACAAACCACCCATCTGGGCAGCAGCAGAATGGGATAGTGTTGACGGCGGAGGATCACATTTTTGTGACAACGGCAACAACACCAAACTTAAACTGCGCGGAAGAAAGGCTCAGCAATCTACTTCTGTATCTTGCCATGAAAACCCAATGGATAGTTACAACAAAACAAATTGTGCTATGGTGCTGGAAGATGAGACCCCCAGGTCAGAAGGAACTCCACTAGCTACTGGGGAAGAGCTGAAGACTTTTCAGAGTAAAGCCAGCATTTATGATGTGGTTGGATCAAAGCCCTTGGGAAGTCTGACTGCTGATGTAGCTGTGCATGAAATGAGAGAAGCTGTAAAGATGTCTTACGCATTGGAACATGGAACGTACGAAGCATGAACCAAGGGAAATTGGAGGTGATCAAGAATGAAATGGAACGTGTACAACTTGATCTGTTGGGTGTCAGCAAACTGAAATGGACTGGCATCGGGCACTTTGCATCAGATGATCACATTGTCTACTATGCTGGAAATGAAAGACAAAGAAGAAATGGTGTTGCATTTATAATAAAGAAGAAACTTGCAAGAACTGTAATGAAATACAATGCAGTCAGCGAACGCTTAATCTCTATTCGTCTACGAGGATTGCCTATCAACACAACTATAATTCAAGTATATGCCCCAACAACAGCTGCAGAAGAGAATGAAATTGAAGAGTTCTATGAACAAGTACAAGCTGAAATTGACAGAACATGCAAACAGGATATCCTGATAGTCATGGGTGACTGGAACGCAAAAGTTGGCAACAAAGAAGAAGGCAAAGTAGTTGGAAAATATGGACTTGGCAACAGAAATGAAGCTGGAGAAAGACTGATAGAATTCTGCAAGACCAATGATCAATTCATCTCAAACACCTTCTTCCAGCAACACAAGCGGCGACTGTACACATGGACTTCACCCAATGCATTGTATAAAAATCAAATTGACTACATCTGTGGAAGTCAACGATGGAAAAGTTCTATAACATCAACAAAAGTTCTATAACACCCTATACCTGGAGTGGAGTGGAGGAGTAGCCTAGTGGTTGGGTCAAGGTACTTCAGGCCGGAAGGTCGGGGGTTCAAATCCCACTAGAGGACAGCAACCTTGGGCCGGAAGGACTGGGGTTTCTAGTCCCACAGGTGCTCCTTGTGGTCTTGGGCAAGCTACTTAACCCTCCATAGCCCATGTTCCCTGTAAAATAGTTCTCTGTGTTTATACCTCAAAAATTTCCTGTCATGATTTGACAATTTCCAATCTGTAATCAAAAACCGCTGCTGATCGCTGGAAGTAGCGGTATACAAATGTATACTAAATAAATAAAATAAATAAATACCTGTTAAAAAGGAGGTAAAGTACCTAGGACTAATATTAGACCACTCACTCACCATGCTTCCTCACATAAAACAGACAGTAAAAACGATATTCTACAAACTCAAGACAACACAACACCTAAGACCCCTATTCGACACACATGATTTTAGATCAGTAGTCAATACCCTCATCACCCCCCACTTCGACTATTGTAATAGTCTCCTAAATGGTTTACCGCTAAAGAGCATCCACCTACTACAAAGAGCCCAAAACATATGCGCTAAGATGATCACAAAAGCTAAACTAACAGACCACATGACCCCAATACTGTTAGACCTGCATTGGCTCCCTATAAGTAGCCGAATAAAATATAAAATCCTACTAACTACCTTCAAACTCCTTAATAACATCTCCCCTCACACCTGTCTACCCTAATACACCCCCCATCAGAAACTAGAATGCGCAGACAAAACGCAACCCATTCTCTCAACAGAAAAACAACCTTCAGAAAAACTAAAGCAACTACAAGTGATAGGGCCTTCTCCTTCGCTGCCCCCACTTTCTGGAACAAACTCCCACTAACCCTTCGCATGATAAGACCTTCATCAATTCAAAAAAGAACTTAAAACCTACCTCTTCACGAACCATTTTGAAATCCCCTATCAACAGAGAACCTCTCTCCAACAATCACAGAAACACATCCACAGTACTCAAGATAGGACAAACAACTAACACAAGAAAACCTTACAGTATTTATCCATTCCACCCAATGCGGAAAAGTCTTATTCAAAGTGTTGTTTTACTGCTCTTGTAAATAATCACTTGTAATTAGTTCTGTTATGTTCCATGTAATATTACCTGTATATAGTTAAAAACTCTGTTCCATGTAAAGTATACAGAAGTATACAAAATTTTGTTAACTGTTCCATGTAAACCGCCCTTGATCTCTGGAAGGGGTGGTATAGAAGAAATTGTTAAATTAATAAATAAACAAAGACAAAACCTGGAGCTGACTGTGGTACAGATCATCAACTACTAGTATGCAAACTCAAGCTAAAGTTGAAAAAGAGCAAACCACTCATGAATGCAGCAAAATATGACCTTGAGAATATACCACTGGAATTTAAAGACTGCCTGCAAAATCGATTTGCTGCTTTAGATACAAATGACAGAGCTCCGGAAGAGTTATGGAATGACATCAAGAAGGTTGTGTTGGAAGAAAGCGAGAAGTCTCTACAAAAGGTGAAAAAGCAAAAGCGGCCAAAATGGATGACAGAAGAAACTCTGAAAATTGCCCAGAAATGAAGAGAAGCTAAAGCCATAGGAGAAAGAAAGACAATCGCAGAACTCAACAGAGATTTCCAACGTGCAGCAAGACAGGACAAGGAAAAGTACTACAATGACACTTGCAAGGAATAGAAGCAGAAACTATTAGAGGAAGAACAAGATCGGCTTTCCTAAAGCTACAAGAGTTAAAAAGTTCCAGCCTCAAATTGGAATGTTACAAGATGCTCAAGGTTCTATGTTGAATGATGCTGAGAAGATCAAGAAAAGGTGGAAGGAATATACAGAGTTTTTATATGATAAAGATCAAGTGGACCAACAGCATTGATCCTTATGATCGGGAACCATTGGTGATGAAAGAAGAAGTTGAAGCAGCATTGAAAGCCTTATCAAAGAACAAAGCACCAGGCATTCATAGCATTCCTATAGAAGTATTGCAGCAATCTGATGCAGCTGTTACCATACTTACAAGGCTCTGCCAAGAAATATGGAAGACAACATCATGGCCAACTGACTGGAAAAGATCTGTGATTATACCAATACTAAAGAAAGGTGATCCAACTGACTGTGGAAACTATCGAACAATCACTCTGATCCCACATGCCAGCAAGATTTTACTGAAGATTATTCAAAAGAGACTACAACCATACCTGGAACAAGAACTACCTGAAGTGCAAGCAGGGTTCAGGAAAGGGCGACATCATTGCAGATGTGAGATGGATCCTTGAAAAGACTAAAGAATACCAAAAGGATATCTATTTGTGCTTTATCGACTATAGCAAGGCTTTTGACTGTGTAAACCATGAGAAACTCTGGGCCACATTAAGAAGCATGGGTATACCAGAACACCTGATCGTACTCTTGCACAATCTGTACATTAATCAAGAAGCAACAGTTCGAACGGAACAAGGAGAAACAGAAAGGTTTAAAATAAGCAAAGGTGTAAGACAAGGCTGCATACTTTCCCCCTACTTGTTTAATTTATATGCAGAACAAATCATCAGAGAAGCAGGATTGTATGAAGACAACAGAGGTGTGAAGATTGGTGGAAGACTCATCAACAACTTTCGCTATGCTGATGATACTACATTACTGGCTGAAAGTGAAGATGATCTGAAACATTTGCTTCTCACAATCAAAGAACATAGTCTCAAAATGGGCCTGCACCTTAATGTAAAGAAGACAAGATCATGACAACTGGCATAATCAACAGATTCATTGTTGAAGGAGAAGAAATTGAAATTGTGAACTTTAACCTACTTGGATCAACTATCAATAAAGAAGCAACAAGCAGTCAAGAAATCAAACGACGCATTGTTCTTGGCAGAATGGCTATGAAAGACCTAGATAAGATTCTCAAGAGCAGAGATGATGTCTCTCTCCATACAAAGATTCGACTTGTTCAAGCCATGATATCAATGCTTGACCCAGTACAAGCATTGCGGAACTTGTGTCTCTTGGGGAAACTGCTAGGTACATATGACCTAGATTGGCCACTGTTGGAAACAGAATACTGGGCTTGATGGACTTTGGTCTGACCCAGTATGGCATATCTTATGTTCTTATGATATTTTTAATAACATAATGTGGATGTGAAAGCTGGACAGTGAAAAAGACAGACAGGAAGAAAATTGATGCCTTTGAATTATGGTGCTGGCGGCAAATACTGTGTATACCATGGACTGCCCGAAGAACAAACTAGTCGGTACTAGAGGAGATCAAACCTAATCTTTCTTTAGAAGCTCAGATGGCAAGACTTCGACTTTCATACTTTGGACACATCATGCGAAGAGAGAGACCATTAGAGAAAGACATCATGCTTGGCAAGATAGAAGGTCAACGCAAAAGAGGAAGGCCAGCAATGAGATGGATTTATACAATAACAGCAGCTACCGGTACCAGTCTGTCAACAATGAGCCGCCTGACTGAAGACTGAACACAATTTAGGATAGCTATCCAGAGGGTCGCCATGAGTCGACTCTGACTCGACGGCATTTAACAACAACAAGAGAAAATATTTTTTCACTCAACGTGTAATCAAACTCTGGAATTTGTTACCAGAGGATGTTGTAAAGGCTGTTAGTGTAGCTAGGTTTAAAAAAGATTTGGACAAGTTCCTGAAGGAAAGGTCCTTAAACCATTATTAAAAAGGGACCCAGGATATCACTGCTTGACCCATACACAAGCGTTGAGGAACCTGTGTCTTTTGGGGAAACTGCTAGGTACGTATGACCTAAATTGGCCGCTGTTGGATACGGGATACTGGTCTTGATGGACTTTGGTCTGACCCAGTATGGCATATCTTATGTTCTTATAATAAAAGAAATGGAGCAGCTCCCTTGTGAAGAGAGGCTCTTCAGCTGCTGGAAAAGATATCTGAGTGGCAATGAAATAAGTTCTAATGAGTGCTCCTTCCTGGGCAAACTTACTTTAAAATGGTTGCTGTGCTGCCTCCACTCTTCTTCTGTAAGTTCTGAGGCCTGGCAGCCATCACCTCCTGCTGTCAGGCCAAAGTCTTGTGCAGCTGTTATCGTAAGACTTCGACTCAGCAACAGGAGGTGACAGCTGCCATGCCTCAAAACTTAAGAAAGGAGAAGAGCAAAGTGTGTAGCTTTGCCTTTAGTAGTGCCGTGTGGCCCTTCCTGGTTGGGTGGCATGTACGCCGCTGCTGAGAGAGGACATGATAGAAATTTATAAAAAAAAGATAGGAGTTGAACAGTTAAATAGGGAACAGTTGGGCCTGATAGTCAGCCTGTGGCAGTCAGCAGTTTTAATGCGTCTGGGATTGGTATCTATTGTAGTTGCATTATTGTCCTGTCCTCTTGGGAAAGTTTTTCAAACTATTCTCGGAAGAAAAGGAATCCCTGACAGCTGTGACTATTCTCAGGAGATGTCAGGGAAGTTAATTCTTTTCTTCCTGTCATCTTAATCTTGGAGAACATTTTCAACAGCAAACAAACCCTAAGGAAATGAAATTAATGAGATGTGTTAATGATTGTTTACCTTTCAAATGAGGAGTCTGTTAACTTTCTGAGTGTACATTTACACACTGTTTAGCATAATATTTGTCTTTTAACAAAGAAATTGCAGCTGAATCTTTTGTCTGTACTGCAACGGATCCTCGCCATACTGCAATTTCCAGGAGTTTTTGTCCATTTTTTATGTAGAAATCTGTACTTAGTAGACTGAAGGCTGAATATATGAAACACAAATGAAATGTGGAAGATATAAAGCTCTGTACCTGACCAAAAAGAAACCAATATTAATATTTAAAAATGCAAGATGATATTACTGAAAGAGTTCCATGTTCTCAAGAAAACCTCGTGCTCTAGAAAAGGAATGCAGATATAGAAAGGAGCAAAAGAATGAGAAATAGCTCGTCTCCAAGAAGACTTTAGCAGTTAAGCAGCGCCTACTCATGATCTCATTACAGCTTGAATCTGAAGAAGCCGCAATCTCTCATAGCACCACAAAGAACACAGCCTTAACAATTTACTTGTCGATTTCAGTCTGGCCGTAAATTGTATTCCTTTAAACACCAGCCAGATCGGCCGCATGGAAACTACGAAGAATCCAGCTGCTGCCAGAGCAACAATAATTATGTCTGAAGCTTCAAATACCAGGCATCCTATATGACCTCCACGCATATATGGCAGACATGCAAAGAAAAGGCTTCTTATAAAATTACCCCAGGCTTAATAGTACATGTCTGACAAGAGGGCACGTGTAGGTAGGGAGGGGTTTAGGTAGTAAGTGGGCAGAGTCACAATGTCACATGCACCTGTCTGAGTACACCTGCTTCTGAGCAGTCAGAAATGTGCAAGGCTTTATATAGACACATACAGTAGATAGCTCTAATCTGCCCACATGTCTTGTTGTGAAACTGGAGGTAATTTTATAGAACATTTTTTGCAGGTATAAGTCTGTTTGCAAGCATAAAAGGTCTGATATACAATTATCCCGCGGTACACAGAGTGCCAAGAAGGCCTGTAGGCGTTCTCAGTCAGAGTTTGGACAGAGCATGGACGGATCCATAATTTAGATGCCTGTTTTCAAGCAGGCAGAAAACTCCACAGCCAGGGACAACCCAATAATTAGGCAGTTGCCTAGGGAAGCAGCTATTGGGGCAGCAAAGAACATGACATTCAAAGCTAGACTGTAGCGGCAGAGCACATACAAACCAATAATACCAGGAGTCTGTTCAGGAGGTCCAAATCATTTATTTGTGCACAAGACTCAAGCAGAATCACATTCAAAATGGCTGAGCAATGGTTTCTAGCAAAACAGCAACTTTTATACCGTTTTTCTCCATTCTGGACATAGGCATACTTCTCATTGGTCCCGGTAACCTCTTTCACCCCATCTATTGGTCCCGGTACCAATACGTAGCTCCAATGAGGACCTTGGTCTGGGCTCAGCACCTGCTTACCCCCCTTACAGTCCTCATTACAATGATCATTTCTTAGGCTCTTGATACAATTCTCCTCCAAGGTCAACTGGCTAACTAAAACATGTGGGAAAGCAGGGCACTGTAACTTTTCTTTCAGCAGAGTTAATTAATTCCATAGAAGCTTCACTCTCTTATCAATACCAATTAAACTTGTTTTTCTATATTCTCTAAGTTTCGATTCTGCTTAGCTATACTTAATTGTGCTCTGTTAAGTTTCGATTCTATGGTAGCAGCATTTGGGGAAATGTGTAATTCCTATGGGCCTCTCCACAGGCTTCATTTACCGGTCAAGCTGTTTATTTATTTATTTATTTATTTATTACAAGTTCTTATATACCGCACTATTCGGCATCAGCGCGGTTTACATTATAACATAAAGACCCTAACAACCAGCTGTTTGGTTACATCGAACAGGAGTAAAAACTTGGAGAACCGGGGTAAACTATATACATGAGATAATTACATAGAAAAGAATAGAGTCTTAATAATATCAAGAACGGCATGGTGTGTTCATGAGTGGGTCACTTCCTCTGGTTCAATTGCTGGTAGGGTAGTATTGAAGGAAGAGGTGGTATTTGAGTGCCTTCCTGAACTGGAGTAGGTCAGTAATGGCCCTTATGTCAGAGGGTAGAGCGTTCCAGCATTTGGGTACATAGAAACTGAAGGCTCTGTTTGAGGTTGTCATGTTGCACTTGTTGCCTCCCTGTTCATTTCAGACACCATGGATCACAGGCCTTCGCCTACCACATTCCCCCCTTTGATTAATCTCACCCGAATGTGAATAAGGTGTGAGATATAAATCACTAAATTACACTGGAGTTGGGTTTTTACCAATGGTTCCAGGAGTAGGGTGCCATAAGGCCAAAATCTTAGTAGCAGTTTTGCGTTCTACAGTATTTTCAATAACACTATTAATAGAGCGCATACAACATGGGATTATACATGGTAAGAGTAGAAAACAATGCTAGAAAAAGCAATATCAGCATAGCAAAGGTAGTAAGTCCTCCCAAACCAGGGAAGATAGATTTGAACCAATTGGGCATCTGAAGACCATGCCAAGTCTGTACTGGCACATAAGCTTGCTTGCGCATGTTTTCAGCAATGTTTTCAACTACTTGACCTTTATCATCTATCTTCAAGCAACAATTGTGAGATTTAGTTTACCACAGACTCCTCCTTCAGCAGCTAATAAGTAATCTAATGCTAAACGATTTTGATATATTGCAGTACGCATTTGTGTGCTCTGTCTAGCTAAAAGTGTGAGCGCTTGGCTAGTTTCATTAGTGATAATTTCAACTACTGCTTGCAAACGTATAATTCTATTCAACATATAAATTGGGGTACGATATCCCCACATGCCATCTTGCTCCCAAGTGGCAGGGCCATAATAGGCAATGATTCGCTCGGGTGGCCAATCATCCCCATCCCATTTCTGCCACTTGCCTATCTGTAAAGCTGCTCTCTTTTGTCTCTTTGAATAGACTGGATAGCCTAATTGTTCTCCATGTTCTGTGGGCAATAGAAAAAAAGAAGGTCGGATAGTTCCTAAGACACATGCCCCTCCCCAATGAATAGGGAGTCGAGCATATGCTCGGGTTCCACAAATCCAATACAGACCAGGTGGGGCTTGCCAGACATGGGGCTGGGCAAGATTATTCCATAAATCGGCAAGCTCAGGAAACTGTGCTAATGGGTTGGCAGGTTCAGGCGTATTAGTTCCTGACCACCAGGACGTCTGTTTTCATGGTGTCATTATAGAATTTCTGGCTGAGACAGATAAGCTGTCCCACTTTCAAATTGAACTGTGGTCCAGTTCGGGCATAACAGAGACGTCCGACTATTGGGTGTGCCAATACCCATTCACTTGTGGTCTTATGCAATTCAGTGTGGTTATAGGTTACTGAGTAATTCAATTCTTGGGCCCCCCAGGGCCACTGATCACCCATTCTAGTTCCACCACAAAAGTAACAATCTGAAATATGAAGGCTGGAGACCACTGCTCCAGCTAACTCTAAGAACAGGTTCTGAGAAGGGTGAGGGATATCAAACTTGTTTATATGCATAGTCTCATAAAAAGTGTTATGTATATGGTACTTAGATGATCGATGGGCTTGGGTATTTAGTTTAATGTACACAATAGTTCCTGGATCTGATCCGGAACCTGCAATACGTAGGCCAAACTTATATCCTTGTTTCCATGTGCTAGGATTGCGTATGAATAACTCTAGTGGGTTACAGGCACCTTTCTTACAATTCTCTAAATTCTTCACATATGGCATAGTTAAGGCAGCCATTCGATTGTCTCTGGTATTTTCTATCATACCAGTTTTCCATGTGGCATAGAAAACACATTCCCACTTTGGGCAATAGTAATCCTGAATCGGGGCTGTACTATATTCATTGGCAAAAGTTCGTTTACCTGTACATGCCCCCCATCCAGTGGTTCCTTCTGGACACATATATTTATCATTATGAGCATACGTTTTCTCCCAATTGGCACATTTAGAGCAACTATCTCTATTTATGGCATCACAAGCATCGAAATACAAAACAGCATACTCTGTGGGATCAGTAAGTGGGGGTGTAGCATTAAGTAAAGCTCCATCTGCATCATTCCATCTTATTTCTAGGGTATAATATGATGGGTTCTGATGTGGGTTAAAACAAACTTTAGTAGTTCCTTGGTACAAACATTCAGTTCAGTGGTGTTAGAAATACACCGGCTTACCGTACCAGTACAGGTATAGTAAGAATGATAAAGCAAAGTCTGTGTTACTTTCATTCCAGTCCGAGTGGAAGTAATGCAGGCAGTACATGGGGGTAGAGCACAAGTCAGTTCAAGGCTCCCCAGGCAGGCAACCAAAGCAAAATAGAAACAAAGATGCATGTTGATTGTAGTTCTTCTGAATCCTCGCTGGAAAATCTTGACCTCGACGTCCTCTTCTTCTTGGCACAATGCTGACCCATTTGCTAATGAAGCAATTCAACGGGTGTCGATGTTGATTGATGATCCTCAAATGTCCCGCTGTGATGCCAACTTACCAACTGTAGTTGGCTCGACGTAAGTTTATAGAAGCACAGTTATCCGATGAAGAAAAACAAATGTCTTTGCTGTATTAGAAACAGCAATCCTCTTCGAAAGACTTGTCTACTGTAGGAAAGGAGTTCTAGGTCACTGGTTGCCGCCTCAGGGTGAGTCGCAAAGAGATATCAGGATGTGGCTCTGCTGTCCACTGGTCCGGATCTGGAACTGCTGCTGGCTTGACTCTGCTGTGATGGATCCAGGATTCGATCTCTGCTACCTTTACTGCAGTTGGGGTAGACAGGATGACAGTGTATGGTCCCTTCCAATGAGGTTCCAGCGGTGTCTTCTTCCAATCTTTGATCCACACCGAGGTACCCGGCTTGTAGGGATGCAGGGGTTCTGTTAAATTGATAGGCAACTGGTCCTGTATCCACGTGTGAAGAGTCTGCAGAACAGAACTAAGAGCTAGAAGTTCTTGTCTGGTTATTTCTGAACCAATCTGTGGCAAACTACCTTTAATGCCCTGCACTATTGGGGGAGGTTTGCCGTACACTACTTCAAAAGTGGAAAATCCTGATGATTTCACAGGAGATGAGCGTATTCTAAGTAATGCTATTGGGAGAACCTGGGGCCACTTTAGGTGGGTCTCCTGACATAGCTTGGACATCTGAGATTTCAAAGTTCTATTCGCTCAACTTTCCCTGAACTTTGGGGTCTGTATGCAGTGTGTAACTTCCATTGTATCTGTAAGGCACTTGCTAACTGTTGGGTAATTTGAGATACAAAGGAGGGTCCATTGTCTGACCCTATTACTGCTGGAATTCCAAATCTGGGGATAATTTCTCTTAACAAAACTTTAGTAACTTCTCGGGCTTTTTCAGTCCTGGTGGGGAAGGCTTCCACCCACCCAGAGAAGGTACAGACTAATACTAACAAGTAACGGTATCCATTGGCCTTTGGCATTTCAGTAAAGTCTATTTGCAGGTGGTGCATGGGGGTAACACCTCCTGACTGAACTCGGGGTGGTGGCGTGGGACCCTGTTTGGCATTATTCTTGGCACAAATTAGACACTGACGGGCCGTTGAAGCTGACAGGGCTCCCAATAAAGCGATACAAAAATGTGGTTTGAGTGCTTTCTCCATAGCACTCTTCCCATAATGTGTGGCTTGATGAAAGGCCTTGACAAAGGCTGGTCCCAACAATTCAGGGATCACTATTCGTCCTGGGGGTTGACTGCCCTCAGGTGGTGGCAGCTCAATCCATCCATCTTTCAGCACTCCCTCTTCTTTATTACAGTAGTAATCCAATTCTTTGTTGGTATATCGTGGTGTCCATAAATTAAGGGGTACTGGAAACAATGCTGCTTGTATTGGCGTTGCTTGTGGTGAAATTTGGCCTGTCATGGCTGCTTTACGTGCTGAGGCATCAGCGAATCTGTTTCCTTGGGCAACCTCTCCTTTTCCTGCTTGGTGTCCTCGACAATGCATGACAGCAACACGTGCAGGGGCCCATACTGCATCTAATAGCATCAATATTTCGGGGCCGTATTTGACTGATTTGCCTCCTGAGGTGATGAGCCCTCGTTCTTTGTAGAGAGCTCCATGTGCATGCAAAGTAGTGAAGGCATATTTTGAATCGGTGTATACATTCAACAAAAGTCCTGCACCCAACACTAGTGCTCTGGTGAGTGCTATTAATTCTGCTTTCTGGGCTGATGTGCCTGATGCAAGAGCTGACGATTCAATGACTTCCTCCCGGGTGACTACTGCATACCCGGCACAAACGTCGTCCATTGATAATGAGACTGCTTCCATCCACAAAATAAGTTTGATCAGGGTTCTCTAGGGGCACATCTGTCAGATCAGGTCGACTTAAGAATACAGTGTCCATGACTTCTATACAGTCATGCTCTGGAGGGTCTTCGCTGATTGGTATCAGGGTAGCTGGGTTCAAGGCATGGCTCACTTCCAGTTGTATTTGTGGATTTTCACATAGCATGCTTTGGTATTTCAGCATTCGGGAGTTGGTGAGCCAATGATTTGCTTTCTGTTCCATAAGGGCAAGTACCGCATGTGGTACTGTGACGCGTAGCTTCTGTCCCAATGTGAGCTTGTCTGCTTCACTCACTAATAATGCTGTAGCTACAACTGCTCTCAAACATGGTGGCCATCCTTTGGCCACAGTGTCCAACTGTTTCGATAGGTACGCTACGGGTCGCTCCCAATGTCCCAATTTCTGAGTCAACATGCCAAGAGCATTTCCGTGCATCTCGTGCACAAATAGATGGAAAGGCTTGTGGACATCTGGCAACCCGAGTGCTGGTGACAACATCAATTCTTCCTTCAGGGTCTTGAAAGCTGTGTCTTGCTCAAGTCCCCACTCTAGTGGTGACTTTTCTTCTCCCTTGGTGGCTTCATATAGTGGTTTAGCAATCTGAGCAAAGTTAGGTATCCATATCCGGCAGTATCCTGCTGCTCCCAGAAAGGCTCTGACTTGCTTTCTGGTAGTTGGGGTTGGGATACTGCACACGGCTTCTTTTCTCTCGTGTCCCAATTGTCGGCTTCCTTTGGTTAGACGAAAGCCCAAGTATTTTACTTCTTTTTGGCATAGCTGTTGCTTTTGCTCTGGAAACTTTGTATCCAGCTTCATCCAATAATTGCAAGAGGTCAGTAGTGGCTTGTATACATTCACTTTCTGATGTGTCGGCTACCAGTAGGTCATCTACATATTGGAGGAGTACTCTTCTTTCAGGGGCCACTGGATAGCTCGAAAGATCTTGGTTTAGTGCAGCACTAAAAATGGTAGGTGAATTCTTGAATCCTTGAGGTAATCGTGTCTAAGTGAGTTGGCCCCGCCTCCCCGAGACAAAGGCAAACAGCAATTGGCTAATTGGGGCTAATCTTATGCAGAAGAATGCATCTTTCAAGTCCAAAACAGTAAAGTGAGTGGCTTCAGCAGGAATCAATCCTAGGAGTGTGTAAGGATTTGGCACAACTGGATGTATGGTCTCAACTGCTTCATTCACTCTCCTTAGATCTTGCACTGGGCGGTAGTCACCTGTCCCAGGCTTCTTTACTGGCAGGAGAGATGTGTTCCATGGTGACTGACAATCTTTGAGTAGGCCATACTCCAGTAGCCTTAACAAGTGGCGATGGATGCCTTCAATTGCTGCTCTTGGAAGTGGGTATTACTTGACATGTACTGGCTGTGCACTAGGCTTGAGATTCACAATTATTGGAGCTATGTGTTTGGCCAGGCCTGGTGGATTGCCCTCTGCCCATACTCCAGGAGGGGCATCAATGCTTTTCAAAGCAGGTTCAAAATAGGTATCAATGATTGGCTCAGTACTTGGCTCAGTACTATAATATCTCCATTCTTCTTCTCGAGGAACAGTAAGCACCATTAGTCCAGCAGGTTTGGACTGGGAATTTACTGTCATTTGCATTTCTCCTTTCTCAGTAAAGGATATTTGGGCCTGCAGCTTGGCTAGCATATCTCGTCCCAGTAATGGCACTGGGCACTCAGGCATATAAAGGAATTGGTGCGTTATTTGCTGCCCTCCTAAATTACATATGCGGTTTTGAAGAAAAGGCTTTGTGGCTTTAGCGCCAGTCGCTCCCACAATGGTGACTGCTCTTGTAGAAAAAGGGGCTATTTGTTTATCTACTACAGAAATGTTTCTGCTCCAGTATCAACCATAAAGTCCATAAATTGGTCTCCTATTTGTATACTGACCATAGGCTCCTGGAGACCTAAAGCGAATTCGGAGCCCGGTCTGTCCTAATCTGCTTCATCTAAATCATAGGCTGTTGCGGCTGCCACTCCCTGAATGGCCTCCGCTCGTTCCCGTTGAAAGTGTTCTTGATTGGTTCCTCTGCGATTCTGAGGTCGGCCTCTCTCTCTTTCCCTCCAAGGGGCGTGTTCCCCTTCATCCTGAGAGGCCTCTTCGAGTCGCGGGCATGCACTTCTCCAATGTCCTTCTTCCTTGCAATAAGCGCATTGGTTCGCGCCTAATGGGGGCCGGTCATCTCCTCGGCCCCGCCCTCTTCCTCTGTTCCTTCGACTAGGGACACCTCCCCTTTTCTGTTCCACTATGGCTGCAGCCAAAAAATCTGCTTTCTTCTTCATCCTTCGATCACTTTCTTTCTGTCTTTCATTATCACGATTCACATACACCTTATGAGCGACTTCCAGTAACTGTGTTGCATTCATGCTCGCAAACCCTTCTAATTTCTGTAACTTACGTCTAATATCTGGTTGGGACTGGTTTACAAAAGCAGAATTCACCATGCATAGGCTTCCTGGGGCATCTGGGTCATAGGGAGTATACATCCTGTACGCTTCAGTCAATCTCTCATAGAATACTGCTGGGCTTTCATCTATGCCCTGATTGACTTCGGTCACTTTAGAGAGATTCATGGCTTTCTGACCCCCCTTTTTCAGACCTTGCATAAGGCCTTGGCGGAACCGTATTCGGATCCCACTGGGGGTCTTCATTAGGGAATTCCTTATGAGCTGCTTCGCGATTGTCTATTCCTGCTCCTCCCCCTCCCTCTGCCAGGGGATTATCTGCTAGCCAATCGATGGCTGCTCGCTTAATTCGTGTCCGCTCCTCAGTGGTAAATAAAGTGGACAGGAGCTGACGGCAATCTGCCCGTGGGTTGGTGAGTCTCCATAATGGTATGCATCAACTCCGTTAATTCTTGGGCTTATCAGTGTAAGAAGCATAATGCAATTTCCAGTTCAACAAATCAGCAGTGGAGAAAGGCACATATACGAGACTCAGGGGTCCCGCTACTATCTGGTCATGCTCATCTCGCACGGGCAGTCCCGGGACTTGCCGCAGGGGGGCTAATACTTTCGGGAGGGCTTTCTGCTTCTTAGTAGTAACTTTCGTTATCTTGGTGGGGGCTTTCAACTTTGAGACTCGCTTAGTCTGGGGAGCCTCGCTTGCAACAGATGAACTAGCACTGACAACTGATTTATCACTTTCTGTCTCGGTCAGGGAGGATACATCTTCATCTTCCTGCTCTGACTCCTGCTTATCCTCAGTCTCTGTCTCAGACTGATCAGCCTCTTCTCGAGACAACTCATCTTACTGGTCTTCCGGCTGGTGAGGGGGTGAATTCTCCCGGTCCCGGGGGCCTGCCGCGGGACGCGGTGGTACTCTCACTGGGTGCTGGGCTCGGGGCTGTCTAGTTACAGCTCCCGGGGACTCAGGATCTACAAGAACAGGTTTCTGACTAGGTTTCTCGACTGTCCCTGTCTTCTGGGTCTGGTCTGTTAATGCTAAAATTATTCTGCACTGTTCTTCATAACAGCGCTTTGCCCAAGGGGGCGGATTCTCACAAATACTTAACCAAGAGTCTATATAGGGGTACTGATCGGGGTGCGCTACTCGCACCTTCCGATGAACTGACTGAATAATTCCTAGGTTAAACGTTCCTTCTTTGGGCCACATGGGGTCTATAAAGGGCCACTCCCTAGTACACAAAAGCTGTAATCGTGAGGCAGTCATCTTTACTCCATAATCTCCTGTATATCCTTTATTGAAATGCTTGATCATACATTCTAACGGAGTGTGCCTAGTAGACCCCGCCCCTCCCATATCGATGTGTGCGCGCAACGACAAACAGAAGGGAAAAAGGAGGGCTGACCGTGGGTAAGGGGTCCTCACGGCCCTAGAAACATTTAAGGGAAACAAATAACAAGACAAGACGACGGTCGCTTCCCCCTTTTTACGACCTGGACGCGGTCGCCCGGCCAGGAAATGCATTACTCAGGAGTCCGCCTTTGCTTGGTCTGTGTTGCAAAACCTCTCACTCACACTTCATTCACACAATCATGCTAGCAACGTATCCCAAAAACAGCCCAATCCTGTCTCTGCTGACTAGGCTATATCAAATTCCAAAATCAAAATCAAAAAGACGATAGTTTCACCCCGCGCATACTCATGCGGGGTTAGTCGGACCGTCTTGAGAGGTGATCAAGCTCTCTTACCAAATATCAAATTCCAAAGTTTCAAAGTTCAAACAACAGTTCTGCTCTGACTCATCTGTCTAGTCAAATCAAAACTATACTCACCGGATCCGGTCCCCGTTCCCAAGCAAGCGCATGAGTTGGACCTCGGACTCCCCCCACGGGTTCGAGGTGTTGGCTCCGTCCGGGTCCGGCCCAACTCCCTCCGATACAACTGGACCGGTGGCGCCTGGGAGCCGAGCCCACGTCGGGAGGGCACGATCCCGGCAGGACCAAACCTGTAGAGGCGGAAAGTCGTGGTATATTAGCTCATATACCCTCTACTCACCACACGTTCCCGGCCAACGCACCAAGAATATGTAGCGGCAGAGCACATACAAACCAATAATACCAGGAGTCTGTTCAGGAGGTCCAAATCATTTATTTGTGCACAAGACTCAAGCAGAATCACATTCAAAATGGCTGAGCAATGGTTTCTAGCAAAACAGCAACTTTTATACCGTTCTTCTCCATTCTGGACATAGGCAAACTTCTCATTGGTCCCGGTAACCTCTTTCACCCCATCTATTGGTCCCGGGTACCAATACGTAGCTCCAATGAGGACCTTGGTCTGGGCTCAGCACCTGCTTACCCCCCTTACAGTCCTCATTACAATGATCATTTCTTAGGCTCTTGATACAATTCTCCTCCAAGGTCAACTGGCTAACTAAAACATGTGGGAAAGCAGGGCACTGTAACTTTTCTTTCAGCAGAGTTAATTAATTCCATAGAAGCTTCACTCTCTTATCAATACCAATTTAAACTTGTTTTTCTATATTCTCTAAGTTTCGATTCTGCTTAGCTATACTTAATTGTGCTCTGTTAAGTTTCGATTCTATGGTAGCAGCATTTGGGGAAATGTGTAATTCCTATGGGCCTCTCCACAGGCTTCATTTACCGGTCAAGCTGTTTAGGCCTCCCTGTTCATTTCAGACACCATGGATCACAGGCCTTCGCCTACCACAAGACAATATTTCTGACAGCGGAGGAGGGGGGACATTAGGCTAAAGGTTTGCCTAGAGTGCTGAGACCTTGAATGAACTGTGGGGTCAGCTCTCCCTGCCAGAGCGAGAATAACTCCCCCGCAATACTGGCCTGATTGATTTTAGTATTTTCCCTTATACCTGACTGAATTGTTCTATTAGGACAAGCATTCCATTACAAAAATGTGTTTACATTTCATTAGTTATAGTAAAAAAAATCTTAAATCAGAAAACATATATGCTTTCCTGCATTTCATACTATATGGTTTCGTATTTCATACTTCAGAGATGTGTGGATCTGCCATCAGGATTGGCCACATGTACGTCACACCTTTTATTAAAGAGAATACCCTCCCCCTACAGAAATCTGCATTCCTGATACCTGAACATAAGAAACATCATATTGGGTCAGTCCAAGGTCCATCAAGCCCAGTGTCTTGTTTCAAACCGTTGCCAATCCAGGTCACATGTACCTGGAGGTTTCCCAAAAAGACACACAGGTTCCACAATAGAAACATAGAAACATGACGACAGAAAAAGACCACATGGCCTATCTAGTCTGTCCTTCCATAACAACAACAACAGTCCCCTTTTTACCTTTAGAGATCCTCTGTGTTTGTCCCATGCTTTTTTGAATTTAGAAACATCCTCGTGTCCACCATCTCCACTGGGAGACTATTCCACACATCTACCACTCTTTCCGTAAAAACATATTTCTGCATATTACTCCTGTTCTATCCCCTTTCACTTTCATCCTATGTCCCCTCGTAGCAGAACTTGCTTTCACTTGAAAGAGGCTCTCTCCCTGAACATTTATGCCACAGAGGTATTTAAACATCTCAATCATATCACCTCTTTTGACTTCCAAGGCATAGCCTCTCCGTCTCTGCTGTCCCATCCCTGCACAGGAGGTCGCCTAGCCCTGTTTGCCCACCGGTGGCCACCCATAACAGGGGACAACTGGGTCTTAAGCATAGTCCAAAAGGGCTACCTGTTTCATTTTCATTAGTTGCCTCCTCCCTATTTTCCAGAAGAGCCTCCAAGGCTTCCTCTCCATACAGCCCTCCTCCTGCAGGAGCTCCAGGGTCTGTTACGAGACCAGGCGGTGGAGCCTGTGCCTCCTCACCTACAAGGTCACGGGTTTTACTCCAGGTACTTCCTAGTACCAAAGAGAACATGGGATCTCAGGCCTATTCTCGATCTCAGAAATCTCAACAAGTTCTTACAGAAGGAAAAGTTCAAGATGCTTACTCTTGGAACACTTCTGCCCTACCACCAGCAGGGAGATTGGCTATGCTCTTTAGATCTAAAGGATGCGTACACTCACATCCTTATTCATCCAGACCACAGAAAGTACCTCAGGTTCATTGTGGGAGGAAACCATTATCAGTAGAGGGTGTTGCCATTTGGCCTCACCTCCGCCCCCAGAGTCTTTACCAAATGCCTAGCAGTGGTGGCGGCCTACTTGAGAAATCAGGGTATCTTTGTCTTCCCCTATCTGGACGACTGGCTCATCAGGGGTCAGACTTGCCAGGAGGCCAGACAAGCCACCCTCTGAACGATTTCTCTGCTACAGCATCTGCGGTTTGTCATAAATTTCGCAAAGTCCACTTTGCTTCCCTCCCAAAAGTTCATAGGGGCAAGACTAGACTCTCTGCAGGCGAAAGCTTTCTTGCCAGTAGACAGAGCCCAAAGACTGATGACCTTGGCAAACCAGTTTCTCAGCAGGTCACTGGTCTCCGCCAGGCTCTGCCTGAGGCTTCTGGGCCACATGGCTTCGACAGGGCATGTCACACCCCATGCCAGGCTTCATATGAGGCCTGCGCAATGGTGCCTCAGAACTCAGTGGTCGCAGGCCACAGGGAGCCTCAGAGACAGAGTAAGGGTGTCCAGACCATTCCTACACTCCCTACGTTGGTGGCTGCATCCCCCCAACTTACTGGAAGGGATGCCTTTTCAGCCACCTGGGTTCACAGTGGTATTAACCACCGATGTCTCTCTACAGGGCTGGGGAGCACACTGTCTGGACAAGTGCACTCGGGGCCTGTGGTCTCCCTGGGAGGCCCAGCAGCAGATCAATCTACTAGAGCTTCGGGCTATTCACTTAGCCCTCAAGACTTTCTCTCAAACCCTGGCTCACCAGTCTGTTTTAGTGCAGACAGACAATCAGGTAGCCATGTTTTATGTGAACAAACAGGGAGGCACTGGGTCCAGGCTCCTTTGTCAGGAGGCGCAGGACCTTTGCTTGTTTGCTCTCCGGCACAACATGTTGCTCAAGGCGGTTTATCTCCCTGGCTAGGACAATTACCTAGCTGACAGGTTGAGCAGAATTCTGTAGCCACATGAATGGCAGCTCCATCCCTGAGATGGGGACTTCCATCCATAGATCTCTTTGCAAGTCCCCTAAACAGACAGCTGCCCCAGTTCTGCTCCAGGCAACCGCATCCTCTGAGACTAGCAGCAGATGCTTTTCTGATATCCTGGTCCCAAGGCCTCCTATATGCGTTTCCTCCCACGCCTCTGGTGGCCCGAACCCTGTTCAAAGTTCTGAAGGACCAGGCCTCGGTCCTTCTGGTAGCCCCCAGGTGGCCGAGACAACCTTGGTTCCCACTTCTGCTTCAGCTAGCAGTGGACACTCCACTACCTCTAGGGCTGCAGCCCGACTTTCTGTCTCAAGACCAGGGGTCTCTTCTGCACCCCAATCTCAAATCTCTCAATTTGATGGACTGGAAGCTGCAAGGGTAGTTTTGGCTCCTTGGGGCCTACCTCCTGAAGTTGAAGAGGTCGTCCTGGCCTCTGGGAAGCAGTCCACTAGAAAAACCTATGCCCTGAAGTGGAAGAGGTTTTCTGTGTGGTGTCAGCTGCGTACAGAAGATCCTTTCTCCTGTACTGTGCCAGTGGTGCTTCAGTACCTGCTACATTTATCCAATCAGGGCCTTAAGTCCAATTTTGTTCAGGTCCACCTCTCAGCTCTAGAAGCTCACCACTCACTGGTGGAGGGAAACTCTATATCGGTTCACCCCTTGGTGTCCCGGTTTCTCAGAGGTTTGCTCTTGCTCAAGCCTCCTCTCCACCCTCCAGCCCCTGAGTGGGAGTTGAATGTGGTCTTGCAGCAACTGACTCGCCCACCTTTTGAGCTGATGGCCACTTGCCTCTCCGCTTCCTTTCCTGGAAGACACTCTTCCTGGTAGCCTTAACCTCGGCCAGGCGGGTGAGTGAGCTTCAGGCCCTAGTCTGTGACAGGCCTTACACCCGCTTCTATAGGAACAGGGTAGTCCTTAGGACTCATCCAAAGTTCCTCCCTAAAGTTGTCTCCTCTTTCCACCTCAACCAGGAGGTGGTTCTTCCAACATTCTTCCCTAGGCCTCATGCAAGCCAGGCTGAAGCAGTCCTGCATACCCTGGACTGTAGGAGGGCCTTATCCTTCTACCTTGACCGTACGCAAGGACATAGAAGGGCTACTCAGCTCTTCGTCTCTTTTGACCCTAATAATTTGGGGTTGCCTGTGTCCAAGCGTACCTTGTCCATATGGGTGGCTGACTGTATCACCTGGGCTTACAGAGCAGCTGACCTTCCCTTGCAGGGTCAGGTCACGGCCCATCGTGTCAGGGCAATGGCTGCCTCAGTAGCTCATCTCTGCTCTGTACCATTGGCAGACATCTGCAGTGCTGCAACTTGGTCCTCAAGCCAGACTTTTGCAGCTCATTAATGCCTGGAGAGGGAGTCCCGTGGGGACAGTGCTTTGGCCAGGCAGTACTCCGGAATCTCTTTGAGGTTTAGGCAACGCCTGCCCTCCAGCCCTCCGTTGGGCTACCGGTGGATGTTCTTTCAGTGAAAAGCCTTTCTTTGATGCTGGGACTAGAGGGAGTTCTCTTGTTCAGCCTGGGTTCCTGGTAGCCCAGAGCTAGGGAGTCACCCATATGTGAGGACTGACTTCCTGCTTGGTCCTGGAGAAAGAGTAGTTACTCACCTGTAACAGGTGTTTTCCAGGAGCAGCAGGAATCAGTCCTCACAACTCTCCCTCCTCCCCTGGGAGTTGCAGTTCTACATAGTTTACTTTACATTTTTGTGTGCTGTTTTTTAGCTATGTCATTTGACTGAGCAAGATGGCACCTTTAGGCAGGAAGGGGACCGCGCATGCGTGCAGTATTCCCAAAGGCTTTCATAGAAAGCTGGGGAAATGCTCCGCAAGGGCTCCATCGACGTCCATGTCACCCATATGTGAGGACTGATTCCTGCTGCTCCTGGAGAACACCTGTTACAGGTGAGTAACTACTCTTTTTTCACCATCCTCTTGGGTTTTAACAACTTTGAATAATTTTGTGTTATCTGCAAATTTGATTACCTCACTTGTTATTCCCATTTCTAGGTCATTTACAAATATGTTAAAAAGCAGAGGACACAGCACAGATCTCTGGGGTACTTGGGTAAGGTCAACTTTGGAGATATGGCACAATTTCATGTGGCAAATCAACAACTAGCTTTAAATTTTGTGTAATATGTTATTTACCTACCTGAAATGTCTAGGAAATTACTCAAAAATACACATATTACTGAAATATGTTTGCTTGATAATAGTTTTTATGCATTTGCATTGCATATTAATGCCTTTTGTGCCTCAGTTATCAATTTATCTTACTTAGAAACATAGAAACATGATGACAGAAAAAGACAACATGGCCTATCTAGTCTGTCCTTCCATATCAACCACTACAACATTTCCTTTTTTTCCTTTAGAGATCCTCTGTGTTTGTCCCATGCTTTTTTGAATTCAGATACTGTCCTCATCTCTACCACCTCCACTGGAAGACTATTCCACGGATCCACCACTCTTTCCATAAAGAAATATTTCCACATATCACTCTTGAATCTATCCCTCATCCATGTCCCCTCGTAGCAGAGCTTGCTTTCAATCGAAAGAGGCTCTCCTCCTGTGCATTTATGCCACAGAGGTATTTAAACGTCTCAGTCATATCACCTCTATCCTGCCTTTCCTCTAAGGTGTACATATTAAGATCCTTAAGTCTGTCCTCATATGCTTTATAATGAAGACCACTAACCATTTTAATAACCATCCTCTGTACGGACTCCAGCCTGTTTATATCTTTTGAAGGTGCAGTCTCCAGAATTGCACACTATACTCCAAATGAGGTCGCACCAAAGACTTATACAGAGGCACTATCATCTCCTTTCTTCTGCTGGCCATTTCTCTCCGTATGCACCCAAGCATCCTTCTAGCTTTTGCAGTCGCCTTTTCTACCTGCTTAGCTACTTTAAGATCATCAGACACAATCACGCCTAGGTCCCACTCTTCTTTAGTGGACAAATGTACTTCACACCCTATACTATATTGCTTCCTTGGATTGCTGCAGCCAAATGCATGACCTTGCATTTTTTAACATTAAATCTCAGCTGCCAAATTCTAGACCATTCTTCAAGTTTAGCTAGATCCCTCCTCATGTTATCTATACCTTCCTGGGTGTCTACTCTATTGCAGGTTTTGGTATCATCATCAAAGAGGCAAACCTTACCCGACTATATCAATAACAAAGATGTTAAAAAGAATCTGATCAAAGACTGATCTCTGGGGCACACCACTGGTAACTACTTTCTCCTCAGAGTGAGCTCCATTTACCTGTACCCTTGGTCGCCTCTCACTCAACCAATTTCTAACCCAAACAGTAAATTTGGAGTCCATCCCTAGGGAGCTCAGTTTTGTTTATAAGTTGCCTGTGAAGAACAGTGTCAAAGGCTTTACTGAAATTTAAATACACCACATCTAGGGCTCTCCCTCCGTCCAACTCCCTGGTCACTCGGTCAAAGAAATCAATCAGATTTGTCTGACAAGACCTGCCTCTGGTGAATCCATGTTGCCCTGTAATCCACTGGACTCCAGAAACCTCACTATTTTCTCTTTCAGCAATGCTTCCAATGATTTACTCACCACCGAAGTTAAACTAACTGGCCTGTAGTTTTCAACCACATCCTTACTTAGTTTCGTTGTTCTCATTCACAGGTTTTTAACATAGCATCATCATGTTGTTGTTAAGTGCTGTCATGTCGGTGTCGACTCATGGCGACCCTCTAGATATTTGTCCAAATTTGTGTTCGGTTTTCAATCAGGCGGCTCATTGTTGACAGACTGGCACCTGTAGCTGCTGGTATTGTATTGATCCATCTCATTGCTGGCCTACCTCTTTTGCGTTAACCTTCAACCTTACCAAGCATGATGTCTTTCTCTAATGATCTCTCTCTCTTTGCTTGTTGTGTCCAAAGTATGAAAGTCAAAATTTTGTCATCTGAGCTTCTAAAGAAAGCTTAGGTATCATCTCCCGTAGTACTGACTGGTTTATTCTTCAGGCAGTCCATGGTATATACAGTATTTGTTAATGAAAATACCATGGCTTGAACTATTTGAATCTTTGTATGAAGAGAGACATCTCTGCTCTTGAGAATCTTGTCTAGTTTCTTCATAGTCATTCTACCAAGAGTAATGCATCGTTGGATTTCTTGACTGCTTGTTACTTCTTTATTGATAGTTGATCCAAGTAGGTTAAAGTTGTTCACTATGTCAAATTCTTCTCCATCAACGATGAACTTATTGATTTTGGCATTTGTCATGATCTTTGTCTTCTTTACATTAAGGTGCAGGCCCATTTTAAAACAAAGTTCCTTGATCTTGAGAAGCAAATGTTTCAGATTGTCTACACTTTCAGCCAGTAATGTGGTATCAGCATAGCAAAGGTTGCTGATGAGTCTTCCAGCAATTTTCACACCTCGGTTGTCTTCATACAATTCTGCTTCTCTGATGATTTGTTCTACATTTAAATTAAACAGGTAGGGAGAAAGTATGCAGTCTTGTCATACACCTTTGCTTATTTTAAACCATTCTATTTCTCCCTGTTCTGTTCAAACTGTTGTTTCTTGATCAATGTAAAGGTTGTGCAAGAGAATGATCAGATGTTCTGGTAAACCCATGCTTCTTAATATGGCCTAGAGTTTCTCATGGTTTACACAGTCAAAATCCTTGCTGTAGTCAATAAAGCACAGATAGATATCCTTTTGGTATTCTTTAGTCTTTTCAAGGATCCATCTCACATCTGCAATGATGTCTCTTATTTCTTGCCCTTTCCTGAACCCTGCTTGCACTTCAGGTAGTTCTTGTTCCAGGTTTGGTTATAGTTTCTGTTGAATAATCTTCAGTAGAGTCTTGCTGGCATGTGGGATCAGAGCGATTGTGCGATAATTTCCACAGTCAGTTGGATCACCTTTCTTTAGCATTGGTATAAACATAGATCTTTTCCAGTCAGTTGGCCATGATGTTGTCTTCCAAATTTCCTAGCAGAGCCTTGTAAGTATAATAACAACTGCATCAGACTGCTGTAATAGTTCAATGGGACTGCCCATCAATGCCTAGTGCTTTGTTCTTTGATAAAGCTTTCATGTTGCTTCAACTTCTTCTTTCATCACCAATGGTTGCTGATGATAAGGTACAGGTTGAAAGCAACTGTTTGGTTCACTTGATCTTTTATCATATAAAAACTCTGTATATTCTTTTCCACCTTTTTTCTTGATCTTCTCAGCATCATTCAGCATGGATCCTTGAACATCTTGTAACATTCCAATTCGAGGTTGGAAGTTTTTCTTTAACTCTTGTAGCTTTAGGAAAGCCAATCTTGTTCTTCCTCTAATAGTTTCTGCTTCTACAGTGGTGTGCAAAAGTCTGGAATCACGTGTAAATTTGACATTTTTCAACTTTGTAACCTTATATCTTAATTTCTTTTTCCTCCCAGTGGCTTTTTCTGTGTATCTCATGATAAGTGATAGATTTGGCTATTAGGGCCAACTTTTAGTATTGGTTTGGCCCTTATTTTTTGAGTTTGTTCCCCATAGTTATCCTGTTGATAGATTTTCTGTGAAAATCGCGTAATGTACATTGTTGGCCAATGATATATTATTGTAAGAGAATGCTTTAAAATATTATGGACACACGCCAGGTTTCCTTCAAATTAATGTATGTGGCCTTGAAAAGGGCTGTTTTTATGTGTCAGTGATGGCTCAGTATTTGATGGGCCACCCTTTGTTCTTGATCACCTGACTGCACCTTGTCGGCACTGAATGAACCAGTCTGACAAGGTGATCGTTGGTGACAACGCAGTTCCAAGCTGCATGAGTGACTCAATAAACTCACGCTTTGATGTCAGATGCCTCTTGGATATTTCCAAGGCCACCTTGTGCAACAGGTTCTCGATTGGATTCAGATCTGGAGACTGGGCAGGCCAGTCCATTGACTTGATGATGTTCCATTGCTTCCAGCTGATCACC
This sequence comes from Ichthyophis bannanicus, assembly GCA_033557465.1. NCBI lineage: Eukaryota > Metazoa > Chordata > Amphibia > Gymnophiona > Ichthyophiidae > Ichthyophis > Ichthyophis bannanicus. Next base: position 111,195,297 of record CM066044.1, read on the forward strand.
TGTCTGGAGCGATGGCAGGATGCATTGTCATCTTGGAACAGTAACTGGCCAGGTGCTGATGGCACCATGCACTTTTGCAGTATGGTGATGTACTTGGCCCCGTTGACCCATTCCATTGACGATGTGAAGACGTCCAACGCCACTGGCAGCCATGCAGCCCCAGACCATGACCTTCAAAGGATACTTCACAGTGAGGTTGAGACACTCAGGCTTGAATTCCTCTCCAGGAAATCTCCTCACATAGGTGTGGGCCTGGTTACCAAACAGGCAGTAGGTGCTTTCATTGCTGAATAGCACCTTTTCCCACATTTCAGTTGACCAGGTTGCGTGCTTTCTCGCCCACATGATCTGATTGCGCCTTTGTATGTCAGTCATCAGTGGCATATTCCGTGCTTTGCAGCCACGGAGACCAAACTGCAGGCACCGGCGATGAACTGTTGATGAGCTGACACTGACCTCACTCTTGTCTGACCACTTTCGAAGTAGCTGAGGAGAGGTCAACTTGCGATTAGTCAGTGAAAAGTGTCATAGTGCGCGGTCCTGGCGCGATGTTGATGCACGTGGACGACCTGAACGAGGCTTGTCCACCACTGATCCCGTTACTTTCTTCTTCTGTACAATCTTAACAACAGCGCTCTGACTGCAGCCAACTTTCCTGGCTATCTGACGGCTTGAAAATCCTTCCTTGCTCATAAAGGACACACGAACACGCTCCTGCAACGTCAGGGTCCGAGTCATCTTCATGGTCGATCCAGAAAGCGTATGAAATTCAAAAATTCTGCACATTTTTATAACTGCACTGTTGGCTAGATATCTGCATTGTGATTGGTTAGTGAAACCAGCCTCCTGATTGGTCAGAAATAACGTGCATATTGGATAATCTCGATCCAGTTTTGATGCAGGATCCACAAAAATAGCAGTAGCTATCTCCCAGTGTCTGTAAAGTATTTAAAGTGGAAGCAAGGAATGCAAAAAAGTCAACTCTAACAGCCAAATGTATCCCTTTTAACGTGGTAGAAATATGAATATGCTGGGCTAATGCAAAAATTAAAAAAAAAACGTTAGAAAGTACGAAAAACACAAAACTCACAAGTGACTCCAGATTTTGCACACCATTGTATTACCTTGCATGCATCATTGTATTACTGCTCCTTGTCTTGTCTTGTTGCATGTTGGAAATCTCTTTTCAGTTCTGTAATTGCCTCTATTTCTCCTCTGGCTTTAGCTTCTCTGTGTTTCTGGGCAATTTTCACAGTTTCTTCTTCGGTCATCCATTCTGGCCTCTTTTGCTTTTTCACCTTTCGTAGAGACTTCTCGCTTTCTTCCAACACAACTTTCTTGATGTCATCCCATAACTCCTCTGGAGCTCTGTCATTTCTTTCTAAAGCAGCAAATTGATTTCTCAGACAGTCTTTAAATTCTGGTGGTATATTCTCAAGGTCATATTTTGTTACATTCATGAATGGCCTGTTCTTTTTCAACTTTAGCTTGAGTTTGCATACTAGTAGTTGGTGATCTGTACCATAGTCAGCGCCAGGTTTTGTCTCTGTTGATGTTATAGAGTTTTTCCATTGTTGACTTCCACAGATGTAGTCAATTTGATTTTTGTACAATCCATTGTGTGAAGTCCATGTATACAGCTGCCGCTTGTATTGCTGGAAGAAGGTGTATGAGATGAATAGATCATTGCTCTTACAGAATTCTATCAGTCTTTCTCCAGCTTCATTTCTGTTGCCAAGTCCATATTTTCTAACTATTTTGCCTTCTTCATTGCTGTCAACCTTTGCGTTCCAGTCACGCATGACTATCAGGATATCCTGTTTGTATGTTCTGTGAATTTCAGCTTGTACTTACTCATAGAACTCAATTTCATTCTCTTCTGCAGCTGTTGTTGGGGCATATACTTGAATTATAGTTGGGTTGATAGGCATTCCTCATAGACGAATAGAAATTAAGCGTTCACTGACTGCATTGTATTTCATTACAGTTCTTGCAAGTTTCTTATTAATTATAAATGCAAAACCACACTTTTGTCTTTCATTTCCAGCATAGTAGGCCATGTGATCATCTGATGCAAAGTGCCCAATGTCAGTCGATTTCAGTTCACTGACACCCAACAGATCAAGTTGTACCTGTTCCATTTCATTCTTGACCACCTCAAACTTCCCTTGGTTCATGCTTCGCACGTTCAATGTCCCAATATACAAGACATTTTTGCAGCTTCTGACTCTCATTTCATACGCAGCTACAGCAACAGTCAGACATCCTGAGAGCTTTGATCCAACCACAACATAAATTCTGGCTTAACTCTGAAAAGACTTCAGCTCCTCTCCAGTAGCCAGTTCCGTGCATTTCGACCTGGGAATCTCATCTTCCAGCACTATAGTGCAATTTGTTTTGCTGTGACTATCCATTGGGTTTTCATGGCAAGATACGGAAGTAGATTGCCAGACCTTCCTTCCGCGCAGTTTCAGTTTAGTGTTGTTGCCGTTGTCCCAGAAATGTGATCCTCCGCCGCCAACACTTTCCCATTCTCCTGCTGCCCAGATGGGTGGTTTGTCTTGGTCTGGCACTTCAGCTGAGACCTGTTCATCTTGGGAGACCCTACCAGTAGTTAAACTACCGATAGCTTAGCCCTCAGCATCATTGATGCACACAAGCCCTCGCAGCACGACAAGCTGCAAACCAAGTGAGGGAACATCATCATAGCAATACTCTTTTCTCCAGGACCAAGCAGGAAGTCAGTCCTCACATATGGGTGACGTCGATGGAGCCCCCATGCGGAGCATTTCCCCAGCTTTCTAAGAAAGCCTTTGGGAATACACCCACGCATGCACGGTCCCCTTCCCGCCGAAAGGTGCCATCTTGCTCAGTCTTTCTTTTTCCGTGGAGCCCAACGGACGTCTGTCCTTGTCAGCCGGAAAAGTTGGATTTTTTCTGCGATTCTCGCGCCTCTTTTTGTCCGGTTCGACGCCGGTTCCTCTTCCTGCCCGGGTTCGGTACGCCGGTATCGACCCAATCTCTATTTTTCATTTTTTTTGCCCTTCGTGGCACGTGTTTGCGCTCTTTTTTCTTTTCCCTGGAGGGCCGGTCCTTTGACCTCGCGGGGGCCCTTTTTTCCCTGATGGCCTCCAGTGGTTTTAAGAAGTGTGATCGTTGTAAGAAACTCATGTCTCTTACCGACACACACGACTGCTGCCTGCGTTGCCTCGGGCCTGACCATGATCCCCAGGTCTGTGTCCCATGTGGCAAAATATCCACCAAGGCACTCAGGAGCCGGCAGCATCAGGAGAGGATTTTCTCGGACTCGGCCTCCGGATGAGCCCGGACCTCATCAGAGGCCTCGACGTCTCGGGAGTCGGACCCCGAGCTTCATCGGCGTTCCTCTGAAAGGGGGTCCCCCAGTCAGGAGCATAAGAGGAAGAGAAAGCTCGTGAGGGCAGTGTCGGAGGAAGCTTCTGGTTCCTCGAAGGCCAGATCTCGGACCCCTGACAGCCGCCCCGGGCCCTTGGAGCTGGAGAAGCCAACTAAGGTATCCCGTGTAGAGCCGGAGTCTGTCAAGCACGTAAGTCCTGTTGTCCTCGAGGACTCTCCTCCTAGGGAGCCGCCGCCGGGGCCCGAGTTGGTGGCTGCTGAGTCTCCTGAGCTTGGACTCAGGCTGACAGCCTTGGAGTGCAGATTGTCTGCCTTCATGGATCAGCAGCGGGTGCTGATGGCCAGCCTGACTGGTGCATCTGCCCCGACCACCGGGACATTGACTTCTAAGTCGACCCCGGAGGCAGAGCCGATTCTCGAAGCCATGAAGGCCCGAGTCCGGTCTCGGTCACGGTCTCTCTCGACCTCCTGTTCGGGACCGAGGGCATCGACGCCGATGGCCCCGGTGTCGGGGCGGGTGTTGCCGGAACCCGCGCAGTCGGAGCCCCTTGACTCTTCAGATGAGTCTGTATGGGAGATGGAGGACGAGGAGTCCCCCGATACATTTCGGACTCAGTGTGCCCCTTCGGACTTGCCGCAGTCCGAGCCCCGGAGTAGGTCCCCTCCGGAGGATACCCGGTTCTCGGAGTTCATTAAGGACATGGCCGAGGAGGAGCCTCGAGCCGAAGAGCTCGATGCCCTCCAGTATGACTCTCCCCCGAGGGAGGCCTTTACTGTGCCGGTTCCTCCGATGCTGGAATGGTTCCTCTTCCGAATGTGGGAGGCACCGGCCTCGGTGCCGGATTTGAGCAAGCGGATCGATTCCATGTATCAAGTCCGGAAGAGCCCCGGGTTTCAGAATGTGCAGCTGCCGCACCATTCTATGGTTGTGGAATCAGCCATGTATCGTCTGAAGAGCCAGAAGATGCACTCTGCGGTGCCCCCCAGCAGGGAGGCCCGAAGCCTAGATGCCATCGGCAGAAAGTGCTTCCAGGGCTTGATGCTTGCTTGCTGTGTCCAAGCCTACCAGCTGTACATGGGCATGTACTTGCGGGACCTGGCTAAAGAGGTAGCCGGGTTCTCGGCTGGTCTCTCCGGGGAACCTTTGCAGAGGTTCCAATCCTTGTCCTCGGGGGTCTGGGAATGTTCCAAATTCATCTCCCGGGCGGCCTACGATGGCTTCGAGGCTTCGGCCCGTGTAGCAGCGGCCGGCATCGCTGCTCGACACCAGGCATGGCTACAGTCATCGGACCTCGAGCCATGGGTGCAGGACAAGTTGGTTGATGTCCCATGCCAGGGTGAAAACCTCTTCGGCAAGCCGATGGCCGAAAAGGCCGCTGAGCTCGAGACTGAGACTCTGACGAGGACAAGATTATCCAGGAAAACTTCTGCCTCTTCTCATAAGAAGAAGGGCTCGGGGAAAAAGGCCTTTTACCTGAGGAAGGCGCCTGCCTACAAACCTTTCCCTCATTATCAGGCCTCCCCAGCTCCCCAGCAGGGTCAGCAGGCCAAGGGGCAGGGACATGGGCCTCGTAGGCAGAAAGCCCTCAAGCCTCCAGCTCCTGCTCCTGCTCCTACTCAGCAGGGAGGGGGCTTTTGACTCCCTCTGCATAGCCTCTCCACCCCTGCTGGCCCACCTCAGCACGGGGGGTCGCTTGGTCCTGTTTGCCCACCAGTGGCCACCCATCACAAGGGATTCTTGGGTACTGAGCATAGTTCAAAAGAGCTATCTGCTCCATTTCAATCAGGTACCCCCTACCTACTTCCCAGGGGAGCCTCCAAGGCCTCCTCTGCATCAGGAGCTCCTTCTCCAGGAACTGCTAGGTCTGCTTCAAGACAGGGCAGTAGAGCCTGTACCTCCACACTTGTGGGGACAGGGCTTCTACTCCCGGTACTTTCTTGTGCCAAAGCGGACTGGAGGTCTCCGGCCCATTCTGGACCTGAGAAATCTCAACAAGTTCTTGTAAAAAGAGAAGTTCAAGATGCTAACTCTTGGAACACTACTGCCCTACCTCCAGCAGGGAGATTGGCTATGCTCCTTAGATCTAAAAGATGCGTACACTCACATCCTCATTCATCCAGACCACAGAAAGTACCTCGTTCATGGTGGCAGGAAGCCATTTTCAGTACAGGGTACTGTCCTTTTGCCTAACCACCGCCCCACGAGTTTTCACAAAGTGGCTAGCTATGGTAGCGGCCTACTTGAGAAACCAGGGTATTTTTGTCTTCCCCTACCTGGACGACTGGCTCATCAGAGGTCAGACTCTCCAGGAGGCAAGGCAAGCCACCCTCCGTACTGTCTCTCTTCTTCAGAAACTGGGGTTTGTCATAAACTTCGCAAAGTCCACTTTGCTCCCCTCCCAGAACCTGGAGTTCATAGGGGCAAGGTTGGACTCCCTGCAAGCGAAGGCTTACTTGCCAGAGGACAGGGCGGAAAGGCTGATGAGCTTGGCCAGCCGGTTCATATGCAACCCACTAGTTTCCGCCAGGCTTTGCCTACGGCCCCTAGGCCATATGGCATCGACAGTGCATGTGACCCCCAATGCTCGCCTGAATATGCGGCCTGCACAGTGGTGTCTCAGAACTCAGTGGAGGCAGGCCACAGGAAACCTCAGAGACAAAGTAAGGGTGTCCAAACCCTTCCTGAACTCCCTGCAGTGGTGGCTACACTCCCCCAACCTGCTACAGGGGATTCCTTTTCAGGTACCTGTTCCCACAGTGGTACTCACAACCGATGCCTCCTTGCAGGCTGGGGTGCACATTGCCTGGACAAGTGCACACAGGGCCTGTGGTCCCCATGGGAGGCCACTCAGCAGATCAACCTGCTAGAACTCAGAGCGATACGTTTAGCCCTCAAGGCCTTCGCCCATACCCTGGCCCACCAGGCTGTCTTGGTGCAGACAGACAACCAAGTGGCAATGTTTTATGTCAACAAGCAGTGGGGCACAGGGTCAAGGCTCCTTTGCACTTCAACACAATATGCTGCTCAGGGCTGTCTATCTTCCTGGCCAGGAAAACTTTCTAGCAGACAGATTGAGCAGGGTCCTACAACCTCACGAGTGGCAACTGCACCCTTTAGTGGTCCAGACCATTTTTCTGAGATGGGGACTTCCGTCTGTCGACCTCTTTGCCAGTCTCCTGAACCGGCAGCTGCCCCAGTTCTGCTCCAGGCAACCGCATCCCAAAAGATTGGTGGTGGATGCCTTTCTGATCTCATGGTCCCAGGGCCTACTGTATGCATTCCCTCCCACGCCCCTGGTGGCTCGGGCCTTGTTCAAGATTCTAAGGGACAGGGCCTCGGTCATCCTGGTGGCCCCCAGATGGCCAAGGCAACCCTGGTTCCCCCTCCTGTCACAGCTGGCGGTGGACACCCCTCTTCCTCTGGGGTTACAACCCGATCTTCTTTCTCAAGATCAGAGATCCCTTCTGCACCCCAGTCTCAAAGCTCTCCATTTGATGGCCTGGAGGCTGCAAGGGTAGTGCTGGCTCCCTGGGGCTTGCCTCAGGAAGTCAAGGAAACAATCCATCTGAAAGACCTATGCCCTGAAATGGAGGCGGTTCTCCCTGTGGTGTGATCAGCGCCAGGAAAACCCCTTCTCCTGTCCTGTGCCAGTGGTGCTTCAGAACCTGCTGCACTTGTCTAATCAGGGTCTTAAGTCCAATTCGGTTAGGGTACACCTCTCTGCTCTGGCAGCCCACCACTCGATGGTGGAGGGGCACTCTGTCGGTTCACTCCCTGGTGGCCAGGTTCCTCAGAGGCTTGCTCTTGCTAAAGCCTCCTCTCCGTCCACCTGTCCCTGAGTGGGAGCTGAATGTGGTTTTGCAATAGCTTACTCGCCCACTCTTTGAGCCGATGGCTACGTGCCCTTTTCGCTTCCTTTCTTGGAAGACTCTCTTCCTAGTGGCACTGACTTCGGCCAGGCAAGTGAGTGAACTTCAGGCCCTGGTCAGTGACAGGCCATACACCCGTTTCTATAAGAACAGGGTGGTCCTTAGGACTCATCTTAAGTTCCTCCCGAAGGTGGTCTCCTCCTTCCACCTCAACCAGGAGGTGGATCTTCCAACATTCTTCCCTAGGCCCCATGTAAGCAGGGCTGAAGAAGTCCTCCACACCCTGGACTGTAGAAGGGCCTTGTCTTTCTACCTAGAGTGTACTAAGGGTCATAGAAGGGCTACTCAGCTCTTCGTCTCCTTTGACCCAAACAACTTGGGGGTTCCTGTCTCCAAGCGTACCTTGTCCATATGGGTGGCGGACTGTATCACCTGGGCTTACAGGGCGGCAGACCTTCCCTTGTGGGGTCGAGTTACGGCCCACCGTATCCGGGCCATGGCTGCATCGGTAGCTCATCTCTACTCTCTACCATTGGCAGACATCTGTAGGGCTGCAACTTGGTCCTCAAGCCAGACTTTTGCAGCCCATTACTGCCTGGAGAGGGAATCCCGTAGGGACAGTGCTTTTGGTCAGGAAGTACTCTGGAATCTCTTTGAGGTTTAGGCAACTCCTACTCTCCTGCCCTCTTGTTGGGCTACCGAGGGGTTCTGGTCTCAGTGAAATTCTTTCCTTTATGCTACGGCTTCACAGAGGGAGTTTCTTTTTCAGCCTGGGTTCCTGGTAGCCCAGAGCTAGGGAGTCACCCATATGTGAGGACTGACTTCCTGCTTGGTCCTGGAGAAAGAGTAGTTACTCGCCTGTAACAGGTGTTCTCCAGGAGCAGCAGGAATCAATCCTCACAACCCTCCCTCCTCCCCTGGGAGTTGCAGTTGTACATAGTTCATTTTGTTTTTGTGCTGTCTTTTAGCTATGTCATCTGACTGAGCAAGATGGCACCTTTGGGCGGGAAGGGGACCGCGGATGCGTGGGTGTATTCCCAAAGGCTTTCTTAGAAAGCTGGGGAAATGCTCCGCATGGGGGCTCCATCGATGTCGATGTCACCCATATGTGAGGACTGATTCCTGCTGCTCCTGGAGAACACACTGTTACAGGTGAGTAACTACTCTATATTGAAAATGTCCAACAGAAAAAAAAGACTGCCTAAATGACATTTTAAAGACAATTATGTAGCTACAGGTGTTATTTTGACTATTTGTAAATCAAATAAATATTACTTAATTTCCACATATTTCAGCTGTGATTTGATGTCGGTAAGACTCACTATAAGCAGTTTCTGAAGATAGCTTTAGATTTTGCATGCAAAACTACATAATTTGGTCACTAGTAGTTTGTAAAGTTTCGAAAAATAAAAATCTACCCCTAAAATTGATACTCCCTTCTGGGGTACTCCACTATTCACCTTTTTCCATTGGGAAAATTGGCCATTTAGACCTACCCTCTGCTTTCTATCTTTTAACCAGTTCCTGATCCACAATAGCACACTGCCTCCTATCCCAGGTCTTTTTAATTTCACCAAGAGTCTCTAATGAGGGACCTTGTCAAAGGCTTTCTGAAAGTCCAGATACACTGTATCAACCGACTCACCTTTGTCTACCTGTTTATTCACACCTTCAAAAAAACATAACAGATTAGTAAGACAAGACCTTCCTAGGCTAAAGCCATGTTGGCTGTCCCCCGTTAAACCATGACTATCTACATGTTAAGTAATTTTGTTCTTTATGATGGTTTCTACCATTTTGCCCGGTACTGACATCAGGCTCACCGGTCTGTAGTTTCCCGGATCACCCCTGGAATCCTTTTTAAAAATTGTCATTATATTGGCCATCCTCTGCTTTCAAGTGCACAGCAAAGGCTTCTCTCATTTCTCTGACCCCACCAAACAAGATCTTAGGTTCAACAAAGAGTTCACATTCTCCTTCCTTAAATTCAATGTCTGAATTTGAAATAAAGGCAAGTCAGGAGCAAGACTATTAACAGTATGCTGGCAGTTCATCTGTGCAGGGTAAGGAAGTCTTCTAAGGTACTGAAGACTGACCTGTGAAGTCTATTTATTTACTTTAAAGCATTTTTATACTAGCATATGCACATGTACTCAAGGAGGTGTACAATAACTAAAATAAAAATAAAAATACAAACCCAATCTTCCCCCATCTACTCCCTAGATTAAATAAATACCTGAAAAGCCAAACATTGTACAGTGCTGCTCAGCTCTGTCCAGCATAGAATCTGTCTACCTTTTAGAAACCTGACAGGTACTTGTGACCTGGATTGGCCACTGTTTGAAACAGGATACTGGGCTTGATGGACCTTTGGTTTGACCAAGTATAGCAAATTTGATTTTCTTATGTACTATCCTTCTGTTGTTAAGTGCCATGGATTTCGACTCATAGTGACCCTCTGGATAGTTGTCCTAAACTGTGTTCGGTCTTCAGTCAGGCGGCTCATTGTTGATGAGTGGCACCCATAGCTGCTGTTATTGTATCAATCCATCCCATTGCTGGCCTTCCTCTTTTGTGTTGACCTTTTACCTTGCCAAGCATGATGTCTTTCTCCAAAGATCTCTCTCATCTCATGATGTGTCCAAAGTATGAAAGTTGAAGTCTTGTCATCTGAACTTCTAAAGAAAGCTTAGGAATGATCTCCTCTAGTACTGACTGGTTTTTTATTCGGGCAGTCCATGGTATACACAGTATTTGTTGCCAGCACCATAATTCAAAGGCATTGATTTTCTTCCTGTCAATCTTTTTCATTGTCCAACTTTCTTATCCATATGACATTATTGAAAATACCATGGCTTGAACTAGTCAAATCTTTGTATAAAGAGAGATACCTTTGCTCTTGAGAATCTTGTCTAGTTCCTTCGTAGTCATTCTGCCAAAAGCAATGTTTCATTGGATTTCTTGACTGCTGCTTGTTTTTTTTATTGATAATTGATCCAAGTAGGCTAAAGTTGTCCACTATTTCAATTTCTTCTCCATCAACAATGAACTTATTGATTTTGTCAGATGTCAGGATCTTTGTCTTCTTTACATTAAGGTGCAGGCCAATTTTAAGACTGTTCCTTGATCTTGAGAAGCAAATGTTTCAGATCATCTTCACTTTCAACCAGTAATATGGTGTCATCAGCATAGCGAAGGCTGTTAATGAGTCTTCCACCAGTCTTCTCACCTCGGTTGTCTTCATACAGTCCTGCTTCTCTGATGATTTTTTCTGCATGTAAATTAAACAAGTAGGGGGGAATATATGCAGCCTTGTCATACACCTTTGCTGATTTTAAACCATTCTTTTTCTCCTTGTTCCATTTGAATTGTTGTTCTTAATCATTGTTAAGGTTGTGCAACAGAATGATCAGGTGTTCTAGTGTACCCATGATTCTTAATGTGGCCCAACGTTTCTCATGATTTATAGTTAAAAGCCTTGCTGTAGTCATTAAAATGCATATAGATATCCTTTTGTATTCTTTAGTATTTTCAAGGATACATCTCACCTCTGCGATGATCTCTCTCTTTCCTCGCTATTTCCTAAACCCTACTTGCACTTCAGGCAGTTCTCATTCCAGGTATGGTTGTAGTCTCTGCTGAATAATCCTGAGTAGAATCTTCCTGGCATGTGGGATCAGAGAGATTGTGTGATAATTTCCACAGTCAGTTGGATCACCTTTCTTTAGTATTGGTATAAAACACAGATCTTTTCCAGTCAGTTGGCCATGATGTTGTCTTCCAAATTTCCCCGAAGAACCTTGCAAGTATGGTAACAGCTGCATCAGACTGCTGTAATACTTCAACTGGAATGCCATCAGTGCTTGGTGCTCTGTTCTTTGATAAGGCTTTCAATGCTGATTCAACTTCTTCTTTCATCACCAGTGGTTCCAGATCATTATGTGCAGGTTGAAATGGTTCACTTGATCTTAATGGTATAATGACTCTGCATATTCTTTCCACTTTTTCTTGATCTTCTCAGCATCATTCAAAATGGATCCTTGAGCATCTTGTAACATTCCAATTGGAGGCTTGAATTTGCTCTTTAAATCTCATAGCTTTAGGAAAGCCGACCTTTTTCTTCTTCTTATAATTTCTGCTTCTTTTTCCTTGCATACATCATTGTAGTACTTCTCCTTGTCTTGCTGCAAGTTGGAAATCTCTGTTGAGTTCTGTGGTTGCCTTTCTTTCTCCTCTGGCATTAGCTTCTCTGCATTTCTGGGCAATTTTCACAGTTTCTTCAGTCATCCCTTTTGGCTGTTTTTGTTTTTTCACCTTTTGTAGAGACTTCTCACTTTCTTCCAACACAACCTGCTTGATGTCATCCCATAACTCTTCTGCAGCTCTGTTATTTGTTTCTAAAGCAGCAAATCGATTTTGCAGGCAGTCTTTAAATTCCGGTGGTATATTCTCAAGGTCATATTTTGCTACATTCATGAGTGGCTTGCTCTTTTTCAACTTTAGCTTGAGTTTGCATACTAGTAGTTGGTGATCTGTACCACAGTCAGCTCCAGGTTTTGTCTTTGTTGATGTTACAGAGCTTTTCCATTGTTGACTTCCACAGATGCAGTCAATTTGATTTTTGTACAGTCCATTGGTTGAAGTCCATATATATAGTTGCTGTTTGTGTTGCTGGAAGAAGGTGTTTGAGATGAATAGATCATTGGTCTTGCAGAATTCTATCAGTCTTTTTTCAGCTTAATTTCTGTTGCCAAGTCTATATTTTCCAACCACTTTGCCTTCTTCTTTGTTGTCCACCTTTGTGTTCCAGTCACCCATGACTATCAGGATATCCTGTTTGCATATTCTGTCAATTTCAGCTTGCACTTGTTTGTAGAACTCATCAAATTCATCCTTTTCTGCAGCTGTTGTTGGGGCAAATACTTGAATTATAGTTGTGTTGATGGGCATTCCTCGTAGATGGATAGAAATTAAGCATTCACTGATAGCATTGTATTTCATTACAGTTATTGCATGTTTTTTCTTAATTATAAATGCAACACCATTTCTTCATCTTCCATTTCCAGCATAGTAGACCATGTGATCATCAGATGCAAAGTGCCCGATGCCAGTCCATTTCAGTTCGCTGACATCCAACAGATCAATTTGCACACAGTCCATTTCATTCTTGACCACCTCCAACTTCCCTTGATTCATGCTTCCTACGTTCCATGTCATACTATGTAAGACATCTTTGCAGCTTCTGACTCTCATGTCATGCGCAGCTACATCAGCAGTCAGACGTCCCCAGAGCTTTGATCCAACCACATCATACATGCTGGCTTTACTCTGAAATGTCTACAGCTCCTCTCCAGTAGCCAGTTGAGTGCCTTCCAAACTGGAGGTCTCATCTTCCAGCACTATAGTGCAATTTGTTTTGTTGTGACTATCCATTGGGTTTTCATGGCAAGATATGGAAGTAGATTGCCAGGCCTTTCTTCTGCGCAGTGTTGTTGCCGTTGTCACAGAAATGTGATCCTCCGCCACCAACACTTTTCCATTCTGCTGCTGCCCAGATGGGTGTTTGTCTTAGTCTGGCACCTCAGTTGAGACCTGTCCATCTTTGGAGACCCTGCCAGCTGGAAACCAAGTGAGGGACAATCCATCTAGTGTCACTGATAATCAATAGATGGGGACTTAAGTGTTTAGCGATGACTGCTATGTGAGTAATTTTATTAATTCCTGTGTAGTTAATGCAAGTTTTTTTCTCATATTTCACACCTTTTTTATAAAGTACAGAGCATGCTTACCTTACTTTATAAAATAGCAATGTAAGTGATCAAAAACGTGCATTAAATCTAGGCATGATCACTGGCACCAGCCCAATGGCTGGTGTAAACAGTACCGTACCTAATCCTGTGTGAGTAGTGCAGCCGCACAGGGCGCAAAAGATTAGGGGCATATTTAAGTTTGCTGGCCTTAGCTCCCCACCCTCTTGCCAGCCCATGCCCTGCCGCCACCACTTTTAGTGTTCCCTCAGCTACACCAGCAGCAGCAGAATGGATCTGACTTTTAATTGAAAAAAAAACCCACGGGTTTTTCCAACTCTGCACTTGCATGCAGTTCTGATCCCTCCCTCCTCTGATGTAGGTTTGTGTCACAGGAGTGAGGGACCAGACCAACCATTCAAACGCAGATTTGCAAAGAGCCGCGTTTTAATGGCTGGCGTGGTCCCATCTCCCTCTGATGTGAATCTGCATCAGAAGAGGGAGGGATCAGACCTGTATGCAAGCGCGGCGTCAGAAAGATCTGCAGGGGGGGGGGTTTCAGTTAGACATCAGGTCCGCTCCGCTGTTGCCACATCACCACCAATGAGGGAACACAAAAAGTGGTGGCAGAGCAAGGCATGGGGGATCCACAACGTGGGTGGGGAACTGGCTGGACTTGGAGGTGTGGGGTAAGATGGGGAGATAGATGCAGGGCATGGGGCAAATGTGATGGGCGGGGTGCACCAGATATGCAAGTCACACGGCGCAATTATGGCTTGGTATGGCCCTCAGTGTAAATGCCTGTACCTAGATTTGTCAATAGTGCTCATAAATTATAGTATTTTGTAATTTATGCACGAAAGCGCTCCGCCTATGCGTCACCAAAACTCTGCCCATGTGCACACCCACAGTGAAAGTATGTACCATTTGGCTCATATGCATACTTATAGAATAGTGACCAGCTAGATTATATGCATAAATGCTTGTTAACATGCCTAAATCATTGTTTCCAAAGCAACAAGATCTGCCTACCATAAGCTATGAATAATACAAAGACTCCAACCACTCCTGGATGAGAATAGCTTCTGCACCATCTGCTAAGCGATGATTATGCCAATACTAGATTACTGTAACTCCATCTATCAAGGTCTGCCAAAACATAGCATCCAACCATTACAACTAATACAAAACACAGCAGCAAGAATAATTTCTAGGATACCGAGGGACATCTATATAACCCCTACATTAAAACAACTGCACTGGCTCCCAATCCTTCAAAGATCCAAATTCAAATCATTCGCTATCATCTTTAACATAATCTACCAGCTGGCTCCAATCACCCTTTAACCTATGATTGAGAGAGACCCAGAAATAAGAAACCGATGAGCTTCCACTAGAAATCTTTTGTCCATCCCAAAGACAAAAGCTAAAGCAAAACAAATAGCCTGCAATAGAGCGCCCTTCCTATATCTTCCAATGCTTTGGAACTCATTGACAGAAATTATAAGAACCACTACAGACTTCCAGGATTTTCGCAAAGCCATAAAGACGTTCTTATTCACAGAGCATTATGCCAACATTACTTGACAACACCTTCTAGTCCTGCCTTATACAACTAGTCCCTACCACATACCCGTCCTTACATAAATAGTCCCCCCTCAATAACTATCCCCCTCCCCCTACAATACTTCAGTATAACAGATGATTTAATCTATGTATAATAGTTCATCTAAGTTCTTATATGTTATATGTATGATTATCCAAGTTTAATTCCCTGTTTTCTGTAAAATTATTGTTGAAGTTGTAATGTAAACCGCCCTGAATGGATGATAGGGCAGTATAGAAAACCTGTTAAATAAATAAATACCATCTGAAGGACTACTGAGAGGAGCTGCCATTGCTGGGAAGGATTCTGCAATTGTAAGTATTTATCTGCTGGGATTTTCTTAGGCTCTTGGGTTAAAGGGAATTCTTTGGGTTTAAACTGATAAAATCAGTTTTTTATAAAGTCAGAATACAATGTAGCAAGCCAGTCTTTACTTAAAACAACCTCTAAAAGCCAGTCAGGGCACTGTAGAAAAGGGTAAATATTCTTTGAGTATACAGAAATAAATTATTTTCTAGAGAAAACTGACAAAGATGCCTTCCAGTTAGGAGGCAGGAGAGCCATGAAATTGTTTAAATAGATGTTATAGCCAATTGACATATCCAAAAGGTCAATTTGAAAGGCTCCCTCTATTAAATCAAAGGCAGTGGGAATCACCAAAGAATCTAAAAAGAGATTATCTTAGAAGCAGTGGTGATCCGGAAAACTACAGACCGCTGAGCCTGACATCAGTACCAGGAAAAATGGTAGAAACCATCATAAAGAATAAAATTACTCAGCATGTAGATAGTCATGACCTAATGGGAGACAGCCAACATGGCTTTAGACAAGGAAGATCTTGTCTTACTCATCTGTTATGTTTTTTTGAAGGAGTGAATAATCAGGTGGACAAAGGTGAGTCGGTTGATATTGTGTATCTGGACTTTCAGAAAGCCTTTGACAAGGTCCCTCATCAGAGACTTTTGGCAAAACTAAAGAGTCATGGGATAGGAGGCAGTGTACTATTGTGGATCAGGAACTTGTTAAAAGATAGAAAGCAGAGGGTAGGGCTAAATGGCCAATTTTCCCAATGGAGAAAGGTGAATAGTGGTGTACCCCAGGGATCTGTGCTGGGTCCGCTGCTTTTTGACATATTCATAAATGACCTGGAAAGTGGAATAACGAGTGAGGTTATCAAATTTGCAGATGACACAAAACTATTTAAAGTTGTTAAAACCCAAGAGGATTGTGGAAAATTGCAAGAGGATCTTGATAAATTGAAAGACTGGGCATCAAAATGGCAGATTAAATTTAATGTGGACAAGTGCAAGGTTATGCACCTAGGGAAGAACAACCCAAACTATGGTTACATGATGCAAGGTTCCACATTAGGAACCACCACCCAGGAAAAAGATTTAGGCGTCATTGTGGATACCATGTTAAAGCCCTCGTTCCAGTGTGCAGCGGCGGCCAAGAGAGCAAATAGAATGCTAGGTATGATAAGGAAAGGAATGGAAAATAAAACAAAAGATATTATAATGCCTCTATATCGTTCCATGGTGAGACTGCACCTTGCATATTGTGAGCAATTCTGGTCGCCGTATCTTAAAAAGGATATAGCGATTTTAGAAAAGGTTCAGAGAAGAGCCACCAAAATGGTAAAGGGGATGGAAGGATACTCCTATGAAGAAAGGCTAAAAAGGTTAGGGCTCTTTAACCTGGAAAAGAGACGGCTGAGGGGAGATATGATAGAAGTCTATAAATTAATGAACGGAGTGGAACAGGTAAACGTAGATCGATTGTTTACCTTATCAGAATATAGAAAGACTAGGGGACATGCAATGAAGCTACAGGGTAAACTATTTAAGACTAATAAAAGAAATATTTTTTCACTCAACGTGTAATCAAACTCTGGAATTTGTTACCGGAGGATGTAGTAAAGGCTGTTAGTGTAGCTGGGTTTAAAAAAGGTTTGGACAAGTTCCTGGAGGAAAGGTCCATAAATCATTATTAAGAAGGGACCCAGGATATCAATGCTTGAACCAATCCAAGCATTGTGGAACCTGTGTCCCTTGGGGAAACTGCTAGGTACATATGACCTAGATTGGCCACTGTTGGAAACAGAATACTGGGCTTGATGGACCTTGGTCTGACCCAGTATGGCATATCTTATGTTCTAAGCACAGATAGAAATAGGTCAATCAGAGCTCACTGATTAAAAGTCTTAAGGACTACTGAGAGATGCTCTTGGGAAGGATTCTGCTATTGTAAGTATTTATCTGCTGGGATTTTCTCAGACTCCTGGGTTAAAGGGAATTCTTTGGGTTTAAACTGATAAAATCTCTGTCTATTTTAAAGTTTTGTGTTTTATAAAGTCAGTCTGGGTACTGCTAGCAAGCCAGCTTCTAAAAGCCAGTTGGCACTGTGTAGCAAGCCAGATTTTACTTAGTGTTTCTTTTTCTCCCACCCACTTCTGACATAATCTTAGATTTATAGGCTCTTAAACCTATTAAAGGGTAAGAGGTGGTCAAATTCACTTTCAGGTTTGGCCGGTTATCCTCATCAGTAATAGATTAATTAATTAAGGCTCTGAAATTAATCTTGAGGTGATCAAAGTCCCGTAAACTTATTGGGACCGATTCTATCTGGGACGTACAGGCCCTCTGTTTACCCAGTCAGAACCGGACGCACAGAGAGAGTTGCGATTCTGATCCTGCGGGGCACATCTAGCCCATGGGACCAGGATTGCGAACAGGCCTGCATGTGCAGGCCAAGAACATGATTCAGCCTGGCCTGCACCTACAGGCTTTGCCCGGCTAACTCAGTCAGGGCTTTTAAATGGAGCCGCGGCGCCATGGCGTCCAGTTGCCATGGCTCCATCTAAAAGCCGCGATCCCTGGCTGCTGGCTCCCAAAGTGTTTTCCCCACAACCCGACCCCAGATCTGGGCTCCGAGGGCCAGGGTCGAGCTGCAGGGAATGCCCTCTGCCCCTGCTGCCCCATCCCAGCACCTGTCCTGCCATTCCTGCCACATCGGGGGAAGTTATTCCACCTCGGAGATGGAATAACTTCCCTATTCAGGTTATCGGCCCTGGACGTACAGGGCCAACATTAGAATTGGCCCTGTAGTCCGGGGCCGGTGACCACCAACTGCCCGCCCTAATGCCGCCCCTGATCTGCCCCTTTCCTGCCCCATCTAACTTCCCCGTACAATATGCGGGGAAGGAGGGTGGGGCCGGCAAAGGGCACGAATAGCGGGGAGGATTTCCCAAGGGGACGTCCATCCCCACTATTCGTTGCTCAGAATGACTCCCATTAGGTATACTTGTATTGGTACAAGTATCCCTAGCAACAATCTAACAATTTAAATATTTAAACAAATTCTTAAAACTAAGGTTCAGACAGCAGTACAGCAGCGAGATAGGGGCTATCCAGTCTTTCGCATTGAATTGTCACATGTACAATTGTTTCCCAGATGGTGAGAGGCCTTACATATGCATTTTGCTCTCAGGAAATGAGTCCAATTTCTAGAGGCTAGTGCCGACTAGACTTGATGTCCAGAGAGGTATGCTCTCTGCCAGGTGCCAAAATCCAAGGTGTTACGGAGAGTTTGCAGAGACTCATCAAGCCCACTGATGTTGCTAATCCAATTTCAGCACAAATGATATTGCCAGGTATACCTCTGAGCATATCAAAAATGACTTCATGGCTCTGGGACAGAGGGTGAAGAAGATAGGGGCACAGGTGGTGTTCTCTTCAATCCTCCCTGTTGAGGGTAAAGGCTAAGGCAGAGAAGCTCGCATCCTGGAGATGAATGCATGGCTGCATGGATGGTGTCATCGAGAGCATTTTGGTTTCCTGGACCATGGGATGCTGTTCCAAGGGTTTCAGAGCAGAGATGGTGTCCATCTGTCCAAGAAAGGTCCACATGTTTTCAGTAGCAGATTGGCTAATCTGCTAAAGAGGGCTTTAAACTAGATTCACTGGGGATAGGTGAAGAAAGCCCCCAGGTAAGTGAAATATTAAATACCTTTATGGAAAATGGGTAAAAGGAACAACATATGGAAAACGGTGTGTATAAATGCCCGTAGCATGGGAAATAAGATCTCAGATGTTGAAGCTTTAATGGGAGAGGCTGACTTGGATTTAGTGACAGTTATAGAAACATGGTTCACAGAAAACCATGCCTGGGATATAACTATACCAGGCTATACTTTATTCAGAAAGAACAGAGTAGGAAGAAGTGGAGGAGGAGTGGCACTATATGTAAAAAATAAGAGCTTAAAAGGGAGAGAGGAGGCACTGTGGGTTAAAATAGAAAGAGGGAAAGAGAAATCTATTTGCATTGGTGTGATATACAGACCTCCCTCACAGGAGAAAGAGGTGGATGGAGAGTTAATTGAAGACATACGCAGCATTACTAGGAAAGGGGAAGTGCTACTGATAGGGGATTTCAATATGCCAGATGTTGATTGGCACATTCCTTCTGCAGTGTCATCTAGAAGTAAGGAGATCCTGGAGAACTATTCAGGCAACTGGTAACAGAACTCACATGTAAAGGGGCCATACTGGATTTGGTGTTTACCAATGGGGAAAGTATTTCTGATGCTATAGTGAGAGATCATCTCGTATCCAGTGATCTCTGGATGGTGTGGTTCAGTATTAGGACTAGGGCTGATAAAAGCCAACCAAAAGAGAGGGTCTTAGACTTTAGGAAAACTAACTTTGTCAAGATGGGCCAATACCTCAAGGAGTCATTAGCGGGATGGGAACAGCAGGGGAATGTAGAAAAACAATGGGCAAAACCCAAAGGGGATATTTTAAGGGCAACCAACCTTTTTGTTAGAATGGTAAATAAAAGGAAAAGGAGGCCACTATGGTTATCAAAAGAGGTAGCTGGAAAGGTGAAGAAAAAGAGGGAAGCGTTCATGAAATACAAGAGATCACACAGAGAGGAAGACAGGCATCTATATATGGAAAAACTTAGCAAAGCTAGCAAAGTAGTCAGAAAAGCAAAGGTACAAAAAGAAGAAATAGCCAATACAATAAAATGGGGGGATAAGACATTTTTCAGATATGTTAGTGAGAGGAGGAAGGTCAAACGTGGTATTGTCAGACTCAAGGGTGAAGGAGAGGAATATGTAGAAACTGATGAGGATAAAGCGGAATTGCTTAACAAATATTTCTCCAGGACCAAGCAGGGGTGACATATGGGTGACATCGACGTCGAAGGAGCCCTTGCGGAGCATTTCCCCAGCTTTCCAAGAAAGCCTTTGGGAATGCAGGCACGCATGCGCGGTTTCCTTCCCGCCTAAAGGTGCCATCTTGTTCAGTCTCTCTTTTTCCATGAAGCCCATCGTTCGTGTGTCCTAGTCCTCCCGGATAATAGTTGGATTTTTTCGAGATTCCTTCGCTATTTCTTCTCCGGTTCGACGCCGGTTCCCCTCCCGCCGGGTTCGGTACACCGGTATCGAGCCCGCTCGTATTTTTTTGGTTTTTGCCCTTCGTGGCTGGCGTTCGTGCCCTTTTTTTCTTTTTCCCTGGAAGGCCGGTCCTTTGACCTCGCGGGGACTCTTTTTTCACCGAAGGCTTCCAGTGGTTTCAAAAAGTGTGATCGGTGCAAGAAACTAATGTCTCTCACTGACACACATGACTGCTGCCTTCGGTGCCTGGGTCCTGACCACGATCCTAAGATCTGTGGACCATGTGGAAAGATGTCTTCCAAGGCGCTTCAAAGTCGTCAGCACCAAAAGGAAAGGCTTTTCTCCGACTCGGCCTCCGGCCGGGCCCGAACCTCATCTGAGGCCTCGACATCATAGGAATCGGATCCCGAGCACCGTCGGGGCTCCTCGGACAGGGGGTCCCCCGACTGGGAACGAAAGAGGAAGAAGCGGCTCACGAGTGAGTCGTCGGAAGAGGTCCCTGGCTCCTCGAGAGCTAGGTCTCAGACCCCCGACCGTCGCCCCGGGCCCGTGGAACAGGAGAAGCCTCCAAAAGTACCTCGTGCGGAGCCGGAGTCTGCTGGACACGTAAGTCCTGTAGTCCTCATGGACTCTCCTCACAGAGAGCCGACGTCGGGCCCGGCACCGCTGGAGCCCGAGTCGGTGGCTGCTGAGTCTCCTGAGCTGGGTCTCAGGCTGACAGCCTTGGAGTGCAGATTGTCTGCCTTCATGGAACAGCAGCGGGCACTGATGGCCAGCCTGTCTGGCACATCTGCCCCGACCACCGGGACATCGACATCGAAGTCGACCCCGGAAACCGAGCCGATACTCGAGACCATGAAGGCTCGAGGTCGACCTCGGTCGCGGTCTCCCTCGACCTCCCGTTCGGGACCGAGGGCGTCGACGCCGGTGCCTTCGGCATCGGGGCGGGTGCTCACAGGCCCCGCACAGTCAGACCCCGATTCCTCATCGGACGAGTCCGCCTGGGAGACGGAGGACGAGGAGTTCCCCGACACCTTCAGGACTCGGTGCGTCCCGTTGGACTCACCGCAGTCTGAGCCCCGGAGTAGATCCCCTCCGGAGGATACCCGGTTCTTGGAGTTCTTCCGGGATATGGCCACTGCGTTGGCAATCCCTGCAGACCCCGAGGAGGAGCCTCGAGCCGAGGAGCTCGAGGCCCTACAGTATGACTCTACTCCGAAGGAGGCCTTTACTGTTCCGGTTCCTCCGATGCTGGAACGGCTCCTCTTCCGGATGTGAGAGGCACCAGCCTCGGCGCCGGTTCTAAGCAAACGGGTCGATTCTATCTATTGACTCCGGAAGAGCCCTGGCTTTCAGAAGGCGCAGCTGCCACACCATTCCATGGTGGTGGAATCGACCATGCATCGCCTGAAAAGTCAGAAGATGCACTCCGCGGTGCCCCCTGGCAGGGAGGCCCGGAACCTGGATGGTTTTGGTAGAAAGTGCTTCCAGGGCTCGATGCTTGCTTGCCGTGTCCAGTCTTACCAGCTGTACATGGGCATGTACTTGCGGGACATGGCCAAGGAGCTGGCCGGGTTCTCTGCTGGTCTCTCTGGGAACCCTTGCAAAGGTTCAAGTCCTTGTCCTCGGGGATCCGGGAATGCTCCAAGTTTATGTCCCGCGCTGCCTACGATGGCTTCGAGGCTTCGGCCCGTGTTGCGGCAGCCGGCATTGCGGCTCGATGCCAGGCATGGCTGCAGACCTCGGACCTCGAGCCATGGGTTCAGGACAAGTTGGTCGATGTCCCTTGCCGAGGTGAGAACCTTTTTGGCAAGCCCATGACCGAGAAGGCCGCAATGCTCGAAACCGAGCACCTCACGAGGACAAGGCTGTCTAGAAAGACTTCTGCCGCTTCTCACAAAAAGAAGGGCTCGGGTAAAAAGCCCTTTTACCTGAGGAAGGGCACTGCCTACATACAGTACCCACACCCTGCCTCCCAAGCTCCCCCTCAGGGTCAGCAGGCCAAGGGGCAGGGTATTGGGCCCCGTAGGCAGAGGACTCCCAAGCCTTCGGCCCCTGCTCCCACTCAGCAGAGTGGGGGTTTTTGACTCCTTAGGCATAGCCTCTCCATCCCTGCTCTCCCAACCCTGCACAGGAGGTTGCCTCGCCCTGTTTGCCCACAAGTGGCCACTCATCACTGGAGACAGTTGGGTGCTAAGCATAGTCCACAAGGGCTATCTGCTACACTTCCAACAGCTGCCTCCTCCATACTTTCCAGGGGAGCCTCCAAGGCCTCCCCTGCACACAGATCTTCTCCTTCAGGAGCTCCAAGGTCTGTTGGTGGACAGGGCAGTGGAGCCTGTGCCTCCCCACCTACAAGGTCAAGGGTTCTACTCCAGGTATTTCCTTGTACCCAAAAGAACCGATGGCCTTCGGCCTATTCTAGACCTCAGAAATCTCAACAAATTCCTAGAGAAGGAAAAGTTCAAGATGCTTACTCTTGGAACACTTCTGCCCTACCTCCAGCAGGGAGATTGGCTATGCTCCTTAGATCTAAAGGATGCGTACACTCACATCCTCATTCATCCAGACCACAGAAAGTACCTCAGGTTCATTGTGAGAGGAAACAATTATCAGTACAGAGTACTGCCTTTTGGCCTCACCTCTGCTCCCAGGGTCTTCACCAAATGCCTGGCAGTGGTGGCGGCCTACCTGAGAAATCAGGGAATCTTTGACTTCCCCTATCTGGACGACTGGCTCATCAGGGGTCAGACGTGCCAGGAGGCCAGACAAGCCACCCTCAGAACTATTGCTCTTCTTCAAAACCTGGGGTTTGTAATAAACTTCGCAAAGTACACTTTGCTCCCCTCCCAGAACTTGGAGTTCATAGGGGCAAGGTTGGACTCTCTGCTGGCAAAGGCGTTCTTGCCAGAAGACAGAGCCCAAAGACTGATAAACTTAGCAAACCAGTTTCTCAGCAGGTCACTGGTCTCTGCCAGACTCTGCCTGCGGCTTCTTGGCCACATGGCTTCGACAGTACATGTGACCCCCAATGCCAGGCTCCATATGAGGCCTGCACAGTGGTGCCTTCGGACTCAGTGGTCACAGGCCACAGGCAGCCTCAGAGACAGGATAAGGGTGTCCAGACAATTTCTGAACTCCCTCCGCTGGTGGCTGCACCCACCCAATCTACTGCGAGGGGTGCCTTTTCAGATTCCTGGGTTCACAGTGGTGTTGACCACGGATGCCTCCCTGCAGGGCTGGGGGGCTCATTGTCTAGGCAAGTGCACCCAGGGCCTGTGGTCTCCCTAGGAGGCTGCACAGCAAATCAATCTACTGGAACTCAGGGCTATTCGGTTAGCCCTCAAGACTTTTTCTCCAACCCTGGCTCATCAATCTGTCCTAGTTCAAACAGACAACCAGGTAGCCATGTTTTATGTGAACAAGCAGGGTGGAACTGGGTCCAGGCTCCTTTGTCAGGAAGCACAGGACTTTTGCTTGTTTGCTCTCAGGCACAACATGCTCCTCAAGGCTGTGTATCTACCTGGCCAGGAAAACTACCTGGCCGACAGGTTGAGCAGGATTCTGCAGCCCCACGAGTGGCAGCTCCACCCACTTCCTGTTTGGCTGCAGCATTGAGAGGCTCAGTTGAGCAGAGCTCCTGCTAGGGAGAGGTTCCTGTTTCTTTGCTCGTGCCTGGATGTCGGGACCTGGGCCGCCTCCGGAGGGGGAGGCCCAGGCCCAGAGGCCTGCCAAGCCGGGTGGGCCTTCTATTTTGGAAGTGGCTGGCGGAACCCGTAACCTGGAACAGCTGGAACCCCGGGAGGGGGCTTCCCCCAGTAGGACTGCACCTGGCCAGGACCGAGGGACCCACAGGTATGGAGGTATGGGCCCGCCACCCCAGGGAGGAGGCTCCTGTCTTCTCCCCAGGCATGGTGTGGAGGCTGGGTGGCAGCAGGGAGAGGCCCTGGGGAGACCCTGGAGGACCGTGGAATGTAGTACTGAGGGAGGTGGGTTCCCCCCTCCACCTCGGGTCCTGGAGGAGGCCTCTACCTCCTCCAGTGAGGATGAGGGGGAGGGGTCGGTCCTGCCTTCTTACCAGCAGCCCGCTAGGGCCCCTGAGGCACTTGTAGCAGCGGTGCGACGGCTTCGGGGTCTCCAGGAGAAGGCGGCCCAGCTGCGAGCCCAGCTCTCCCACCTGGAGAGCCTGCAGGCCACCATTTCCGGGGAGGAATGGGTGGCCTATGTCACCTATTGGAAAGGGGTGAAGCGGGCCTTGAAGGGCAAACACCGAGAAATAATGTACCTCAAGCAGCAGGGTTGTGGGTCCCTCACAGAGATATATCAGGCCTATGATAGATGGGCAGTACAGGGAGCAGTTCAGGGGGGGCCCCCGGGGGTAGGTTGGATGGATGGGACTCCCCATTCTCATAGTCTGCCCTTTTCCTATCATGCCCCGGCGAGGGGAGAAGAGGAAAGATGGTCCAAGGACCCTTACCTGAATACGTCTCATCGGACTGGAAGGAGAGTTGCCCACTTTGTGAGCCCTGGTCCGGTTGCTGTCCCACCTCCAAGGGCTGGTATAGTGGCTCCCTGTCCAGAAAGCTCTGTTTTCAGCAATGTCAGGGAGGGGCCTGGTGATATCCTTCCCCCCCAAAAATCGCGGATTTCTGAGACCCATTTTCCGGCGCCATACAAAAATCCAGAGGCAGAAGATTCCTGGCAGCATGATCGCCGAGGGATGCTTGCAGAGAGCGGCACTGGTCTGGAGCAGGGAGCCCCGATGCGGGATGTCGTTCAGGGGTGTTTTCCCAATACTTCGGACTACAAAGATGGCCGCCGTGAAGATCATGAGGTCACTTCCGGGAAAACCCGGAAGTGTGTCACTGCTACTTCTCCTTCTCCTCTCCTGTCACTGAAGCACTGGCACGGTTCCAGGAATGCAGACGGATCCCCATCGGAAGGCCTGTTGTCGGAGGGGAGTCGGTGCTGCCTAGTAGGGGTTTGTCTGCTGTTCCCTCCTGTCGGGGATTGGATTCAGCAACAGCAGCTTCGGGGATGCCTTCTACGATCCGCGGAGCAGTATTTCATCTGCTTTGGCTGAGCCCTCTCTCAATGTGGCCAGGAGCCTGAAGACTGGCTGCCCCCCGTCCTTTGAGCCTGCTGAGTCTGTGGAAATCCGGAGGGTGGCTGATTTGTCCATTCCCTGTCTGGATCTGCAGCGTCAAGGGACTGTACAATCTACCATAGTTTTGGGTGGGGGGGAGGTTGAAAGTTCGGCCCCCCCTAATGTGGATGTTTTTCCGGTGCTCAAACAGTTGCGGGATGGCCGCCCGGCTTTCCCTGAGGCGGCTGTTTGGCGCCGGAAAGGCATGAGTAAAGGGATAGGGAAAGATGGGGGGCCACTATCTTTGAGTTTTGGATCAGCGGAGCGGGATGCACCGGTGTCTATCCTGTCTGGTGGCATGGCTGAGGTGGGCCTGGCTCGCAGGGGGGTGTCCGCCCTCCCTGCTGGAGCCTTGGCTGCCGGCCGGACTTCTCTGGATCCCTGTGCCACGGCTGGCACCGACGACCAGGTAGGACCTGAGAGGGCAGAGGGGCAGGGGGGTGGCTGTTTGGGGGGTTTTGATATGCAGGGATCTGCCCCGCTGTCCCGAGATGGTCCTGCCTTGTTGGCGGTGGCCATGCAGGGAGTGGAGGACGGTGGGTTGGTGGAGAGTATGGCGGAGGGAAAGGGGGAGCGGACGACAGGTTTCGTTGTGGGGCAGGAGGGGGAGGTTGCTCAGGATGGAAGGAAGGGGATGTTAGAAGGGGGAGTGAGGGAGAGGATGGTTCCCCTGGCTTCCGGGATTGAAGGGGAGCGGGGTTCGTCCCCGGTAGTGGTGGCCGAAACCCAGGAGCCTTCTGCTGGGTCGGAGAAGCAGGATGGAGGTTTGGGGGGGTTTTCCGGTTCCCTGGGTATTAACGAGAACCAGGTTTGTGCCGCTTTAAAATTGGCTTTGGAGACCCCGACGGGCCCTCCTGGGGCCTTTGCTGCATTTCAACATCAGGCGGTGGCGACGGGGGATGATCCAGGGGTTCTCGGTGGTACCCAGGGATCTGGAAGGGAGAGCATCCCGGACTCTGTATTTGCGGAGCTGACCCTACCCAGTCCTCAGGTTGCTCCAAGTGAGGAGATCACGGATCCTGTGGTCCGGCAACAGGTTCCCCCGCAGGTGGACGGAGGAGAACGTCCAGAAGGGCGGGGGATGAGGGCTGGGGGGTCGGCTCCCCCCTCCGTACCTTTGCGGAGGCTCTGAAGGGGTCGGGCACCACTCCGGGGACGTCGGGGGAGGGTGGGGGGAGGGGAGGTATGCAGGGAAATGGTCCCGTAGGAGGGGAAGGAGGAGGGGGAGGGGGAGGGTTTCAAAGGGGAGTAGGGGGTGAGGTCCGACGGCGCAACATGGCGCAGATCCGATGGGCTGGGGAGGGGTCCCCTCCAGCCAGGGAACAGGTCTTGAGGATGGTCCTTGGGCTGGGGTTTCTCCCAGGAGATCTCTACGCCTTTATCCACATGAACAACACCATTGAATATGATGTTAGTTTCATGTTGCGACGGGGGCTGGAGATTTTCTGGGACCGATACCAGCAGCAGAGGGGGCAGGGAGGGTGGGCTGACTTTCGTGTTGTGCCTATCTCTCGCCAGGGGACGGTACCTGTGACCATCCTCTCCAGGAATGAGTCGCTCCCAGGGCAGGACATCCAGTTTTGGTTGTCGCGCCATACGGTGCTTCTCGCACCCCTGGTTAAGGGTGCTGGGCCCCTAGGGGTGTGGGACGGGTCGTGGAAGGGCAGGATCCGTTTGCGTGAGGTGGGAAACGTGGTGCAGCACGTGCCCTCGGCCGGTTTCCTCGGTCGGGATCGCATCTTGTGCTATTACCCCGGGCAACCCCGCGAGTGTCACCGCTGTGGCTCATTCCGCCATCTGAGCATGAACTGTCCCGAGCAGGTCTGCACCCGTTGTGGTGGACGGGGTCACGCTTTCGGCCGGGTGTTTGC
Source organism: Ichthyophis bannanicus (assembly GCA_033557465.1). Lineage (NCBI taxonomy): Eukaryota > Metazoa > Chordata > Amphibia > Gymnophiona > Ichthyophiidae > Ichthyophis > Ichthyophis bannanicus. Next base: position 111,222,313 of record CM066044.1, read on the forward strand.
TAATTCGGTGTAACCTTTGCGGGGAGTTGGGCCACCCCTTTGCCCGCTGCCCCTCCGCGTCACACAATGGACCGGGGGGGTTGCCCGTCACTCCACCTCGGGCTCCTGTGCGGGAGGAGGCTGTAGAGGCCCCTCTCCCTCAGGAGGAGACCGGGGGCCCTAGTGCAGAGGAGTCCATTGAGCCGAGGGAGCCACCAGGGGGAGGGGAGTCGGGTAGGATGGAGGAGAGGGTTGATGTGGTGGAGGTTGCTGGTACACAACAGGAGAAGGGGTTGCGGGTGGTGCCGCCTGAGGAATGGACTACCGTCTCTTCCAAGGGTGGCAAGTCCAAGAGGAAGAAAAACGGGAGGAGACCTCCCCATTGTTGGAGTTAGAGCCCGTGTTGGACGTCAATTGTTTCGTCTTCTTGGCTGCTGATGTGGCTGAGGCAGATAAGGGCCTGCCTGTGGAGGCAGGGCCTCCTGTGAGGCGTTCGGTGCGGTTAGCGGCGGAGACAGCCCCTCTTCCTCAGCGGCGGCCTCAGAAGGTCCCGAGGGCACGCCGCAGTCAGGGTCCGCCTAAGAGCGTGGAAACTGGCTCCCGGCCTCCGGTAGTGGCCCTGGAAAAGCTACCGGGGAGGGTGAGGGAGGACAGGCGTTTGCCTCCGCAGTTGGGTGCTGGGCCTTCTCAGGGGCCCCCTGCTGACCCGGCCGCCCCGGCCTCCCCCGCCAGGGTGGGCACTGTTTTGTTGTCTCAGTCTCTGTCTGGGGAAGGGAAGGGGGAGGAGGCACCGGTGGTGGACCCCACGGAGGAGGTCATTCCTCCGACCCCTGACCTGTCTCTGCCCCCTCGTTCCGTGGGGACTGGACTTGCCCTCGCGACAGCTTTGCCTGGTGGTCCCGAGGGCGCCAGCACCCGCTGGGGTGACTGGGTCGAACAGGAGGAGGGGGAGCTCCTTGAGGTGGTCGACGTGGACCGGGAGGAGTTATTTCAGCTTGCGGGCATCTCCTGTAAGCGGGATTCAGGGGATCCCGGGGTTGGGGAAAAGAGGAGGAAGGGGTCACTACACAAGAAATAGGTATGGCGTGCACTCCTGCTTTCTCGTGCGCCACTATCAACGTGGCTAGCATTTTGACAGACCAGGCGCGGGCTGCGGCCTATGATTTTCTTTCTACGAGCGGGCTGGATGTCATCTTCTTGCAGGAGACCAGACTCACCTCGCTCGCTAGCCTTCATCGGGCAAAGCGAGAGTGGAGGTGGGGCCCTTCATACTGGTCCCTTGCGGCACAGCCCTATGCAGGAGTGGCGGTTTTGTTCACGTCCAACCGATTTCAGGTGCAGTACGTGTGGGAACTGGAGCAGGGCCGGTGCTTGCTTTTAGACGGCTACTGCGGGCCCCATCGGTTTCGTTTCGTGGTGGTCTACGGGCCCCAGTCTAAGTTGGGGCGAAAGACCCTGTTTGGGGTCATCCGCCCCTACTTACACACCTCCCGTTTGGTGGTCCTTGCCGGGGATTTCAACACCACCACCTTTTTGCAGGACTCCGAGGGGGGGAGCGGTGCCCACCCAGTTACGAGGGCCTCTTTTTGGCCGAGATGACCCGGACGGCTGACCTCGTGGATGTTTTCCACCGGGCCTTTCCTAGGTCGCCGGGGTTCACCTACTACCATGGGACCTGCAGGAGTCGTATCGATCGGATATATGTGAGTGCCCGGGTGGAGTGTTCCCCTCCGCAGTTGCAGGCGGTTTGACTTTTCGGACCACCGCGTCCTCTCTGTGTCCTTCCTGGCCAACCACGAGGAGCTTAGCAGGGGTCCTGGCCTGTGGCGACTGAATGTGCAGTTGTTGGCAACATCAGAGGTGGTCCAGGAGTTCTTGGCCTTTCTCGCAGACCAGGAGACCCTGCTGAGTGTTTTTCCTTCCCGCGGCGCCTGGTGGGATGAGGTGAAGACGCGTGCCCGACAACTCTTCCGTTCCCGGGGTACCTCCATGGCTCGATCCCGCTACCTCACTTACACTGTCCTCCGGAGGTCGCTGGATCGTTTGGTATCCCGAGGGGCAGCGCGGGAGGAGGTTGAAGAGGTGCGCGTCCAGCTCCGTGGCCTGCTTTACGATCGCCATGCCTCCCTATGCTTCGAGGGGGCGGCCGGTGGGGGCGCCACTCCAGACCCTTTCCGGACTTGCAGGGAGAGGGTTCAGCGTCGGGAGGTCATGGCCCTGCGGGGCGAGGACGGTACCATTCATACCTCCCAGGAGGACCTTTTGCGGATGGTGGGGGAATACTTCTCGGACCTGTTTGGGGATCGCCCCGTGGACCTCACCCATATCCAAACGTACCTGGGCCTTCCCCCGGTGTATTCGGCTGTGGTCCAGGCACAGGTTGATGCACTCGCTGCTCCGATTCAGCAGGTGGAGGTGGAGAGGGCGATTCGTGCCATGCCGTTGGGGAAGGTGCCTGGGCGCGATGGGCTCCCTGTGGAGTTCTATCGCACTTTCATTGCCCAGCTGGCCCCCTTCCTGACCTCCCTGTTTCAGGAGATCATGGACACGGGGTATCTCCCGCGGTCATTTCGCGAGTCTGTCCTGCTGCTGCTCTCCAAGGGGAAGGACGATAGCTCCTTGGACTTCTGGCGGCCGCTCTCTCTTCTGAACGCGGACCGGAAGATCCTGGCCAAGTGTTTGGCTAACCGACTGGTGGAGGTGTCGGGCGATTTGCTGTCCCCTTCCCAGTATTGTTCCGTTCGGGGGAGAGGGGTTCTGGACGCTGTCGCCACAGTCCGGGAGATGGTGGAAAGAGGCCGGTCGCTCCAACGGGACCACTGGTTGGTCTCCTTGGATCAGTCCAAGGCCTTTGATCGAGTCAGTCACCGGTACCTGTGGGTGGTGCTCCAGCACTTCGGCCTCCCCGCAGGTTTCCTTTTCGTCGTGCAGGCGCTGTACCGAGGGGGGGTGAGCTTCCCGTTTATTAACGGGTGGCTCGGACGGCCATTTGGTGTCGCCTCGGGGGTGCGGCAGGGGTGCCCTTTGAGCCCCCTGCTGTATGTTTTCTCCCTCGACCCCTTCCTCCGGAGATTGTCCTCAGGTGGGTTGCGGGGCTTGGAGGCGCCCGGTGCGCCCCCGGTGTCCGTAGTTGCTTACGCTGACGACATCTCCGTTTACGTGGACGGCACTGATGGGGTAGAGGCCCTGCGGGAGGCCGTGGAGGAGTACTCGGAGGTAGCCCATTCTGTTGTAAATCACAGCAAGTGCCAGACGCTGTGGTTGGGCTCCTCGGAGGCCTCCCCGCCTTCCTGCGCCCCCTTTCCTCCTCCCGTGGGGGAGGTCCGCGTTTTGGGCCTCGTCTTCGGGTCGGAGGACTGTGCGGAGTCCAATTGGGACCGTTGTCTCGAGACTGCACGGTGTCGGGTGCTGCGGTGGAGGGGGTGGAGGTGTACGTACGAGGAGAAGATCAAACTCCTCGGGACGTTTCTGCTTCCTCTCTTTCTGCACGTAGCCACGATCTTCGTCCTTCCGTTGTCCCGTCAGGCGTCTGTCTGTGCCGTCTTTTTCTGTTTTCTGTGGGGTAACCGCTTGAACCCTGTCCAGCGCAACATCGTCTGCCTGGATCGGGCAGAGGGTGGTTTGGGTATGTTGCACCCCCTTGTTTTCCTGTCAGTCTTGTCTATGGCGTTTCACTTAGGTAGGATGAGGGAAGGGGGTGGGGTTTGGTGGGTGGCCTCCTATCGGGAATGGTTCTCCCGCTTCTGGGAGCAGTGGGAGGGGGAGTCCTTGGTCCCACGTGTGCGCCGGAGAGGGGAACAGGCCCCATCGTACGTATTCGTGATGGTGGGGCTCATTCGGCGGTGGGGGGTGACCGACCCGCTCGCCCAGTCCTTGGGGCGGAAAGGCTTATACCGGATGGTTCTCACCTCTCACTATCAACCACGGTGGGCCCTGCGGGACTGTCCGGCGGATGTGATGCAGCGGGGCCTTCGGCTGTTGAACTCCCCTCGGCTACCGAAGAAGGTTCGGGATGTAGCCTGGTTGTCTTTCCACGGGCGTTTGTACGTGAGGGACAACCTCAAGTACAGGTCACAGGCCGAGCGGGTCTGTCCGAGGGCCGGGTGTGAGGGGCAGGCGGAGACCATGGACCATTTCCTCCGGCAGTGCCCCTTTAACGTGGAGGCCTGCCGGTTGGTGTCCGCTGCTCTTCACCTGCGCGACCTTTCCCTCCTCACGTATGCGGAGTGGGTGTACGGGGCCTGGTCCTTTCCTCTAAGGCAGGACTCCGGGACCCTCTACCTCGTCACGGCCGTGGTACGCTACCACCTGTGGCAAGCGCGCTGTCATGTCTCGACCCGGGGGTTGGTCCTGCCCCTCGACGAGGTGGTGCGGGACATTCTGGAGGAAGTGTCCAGCATGGCGCAATGTGAAAGGAGGGTGGTGGAGGCTCATCGTTGGGAGCGTTTGTGGCGTCACCTCACCCTTCGCCCCCCGTGAGGGGGAGGGGTTCCCTGGGGTTTTCGTCCCTGTAGGACTGTGAGGTTTTTGTTTTTGTTTTTGTTTTTGTTTTGTTGTTCCCTGGGGGGAGGGGTGTGATAGGAGGGGTTAGTTTTTCCCTTCCCTGGGGTTTCCTTCTCATTATGATTTTGGGATGTTTTCCTCCCGGGAGGGGAGGGGGGGGGGTGAGCCGGGGCTCCATAAGGGGTTGTGACCGGTTGTCCGCTTTCCCTTTTCCCTTTCTCCTTAGAGGGTGGCCGACCCAATATTTTTGTTTTTCGTGTTTGTTTGTTCTTTTTGTGTCTTGGGCATCCCGCTCCGTTGGGCAACACAAGGGTTATATTTTCTCTTGTATTTTGCTTTTGCTGTATTTGATTCATTATGATTTGTCTTGGTGGGACTGTGTTGGGGATGGGCTAAAGGGGCCCTTCTGTTTTCATTTGATTTGGGGGGAAAGGATGGGGAGGTTTGTTTTGGAGGTGTTTGTTTGGATGGGATGGGTCTGAAGGGGGAGGGATAGGGATAGGGGGTTTATTTTCTGGATGGGTGGGGAGAGGGAGTCTGAGAGTCAGACAGACTGGACATTTGGACATTTGGATTGGTGGGGGTGTTGTGCGGGGCAGGGGTTCAGGGACTGCAAGATGCAATGTGTGGACTCTGCTGGGGTGTTCTTGCAGGGGGAGGTTGGGTCGGGCATGGACATTGGACTGAGGGGGGGGAGGGGACATGGACATTGATAAGGACTTTTTGGGGGTTGTTGTTGGGAGGAGGGCACGTGTGTTGATTACTGGGTTTGGTGGTGGGTTTGGGGAGGTGGGTCACGGGGGGGTTGTGATATTTGTTTTGTGCTATGTCGGGGGGTGGGGGTTTTTGGGGGGTGTGGGACTTGGTTGGGGTGATTGTTTCTGCTTTTTGTATGTCTTTTGTTGCTTGTTTAATAAACTCAAAATTTCCATCCTTTGGTGGTTCAGAAGATTTTCCTGAAATGGGGACTTCCATCCATAGATCTGTTTGCCAGTCCAATGAACAAACAGCTGCCAAAGTTCTGCTCCAGGCAATCGCATCCTCTGCGGATAGCAGCAGATGCTTTTCTGATTCCCTGGTCTCAGGGACTCCTGTATGCGTTTCCTCCCACGCCCTTTGTGGCCCGAACCCTCTTCAAAATTCTTCAGGACAAGGCTCGGTCCTGCTGGTGGCTCCCAGGTGGCCGAGAAAGCCTTGGTTTCCACTTCTGCTTCAGCTGGTAGTGGATCCCCCACTGCCTCTGGGGTTGCAACCCGACCTTCTCTCTCAGGATCAGGGTTCCCTTCTGCACCCCCAATCTCAAAGCTCTCAATCTGATGGCCTGGAGGCTGCAAGGGTAGTTTTGGCTCCCTGGGGCCTACCTCGGGAAGTTGAGGAGGTTGTCCTAGCCTCTAGGAAACAGTCCACTAGGAAAACCTATGCTCTGAAATGGAAAAGGTTTTCTGTGTGGTGTCAGCTACGTACCGAAGATCCTTTCTCCTGTACTGTACCAGTAGTGCTTCAGTACTTACTGCACTTATCAAATCAGGGACTTAAGTCCAATTCTGTTTGGGTCCACCTCTCAGCTGTAGCAGCTCACCACTCACTGGTGGAAGGACATTCTCTGTCGGTTCACCCCTTGGTGTCCCGGTTTCTCAGAGGCTTGCTCTTGCTCAAGCCTCCAATCCATCCTCCTGCTCCTGAGTGGGAGTTGAATGTGGTCTTGCAGCAACTGACTCGCCCACCTTTTGAGCCGATGGCTACTTGCCCTCTACGATTCCTGTCCTGGAAGACACTCTTCTTGATAATTGCAATCTCAGAGACATGGTGGAAGGAGGATAACCAGTGGGACACTGTGATACCTGGATACAAACTATATCGTAATGATAGAACTGATCAAATTGGTGGAGGAGTTGCGCTCTATGTTAGAGAGGGCATTGAGTCAGAAAGGATTAAAGTTTTGCAGGAAACAAAATTTGCTGTAGAATCTCTATGGATTGAAATTCCATGTAAAAAGGGGAAGGCGATGGCAGTGGGAGTGTACTATCGACCGCCTGGCCAGAATGAACAAATGGATGATGAAATGCTCAAAGAAATCAAGGAAGCTAACAAAAGTCACAGCAGAGTAGTAATAATGGGTGATTTCAATTACCCTGGTATCGACTGGGTCAGTGTTACTTACGGCAGGACAAGCTAGGGAGATAAAGTTTCTAGATGAAATAAATGACTGCTTCTTGGAGCAGCTGGTTCATGAACCGACCAGAGGGGAAGCCATACTGGACCTAGTCCTTAGTGGAACGCCAGATCTGGTGCAAGAAATAAGGGTGTTGGGACCACTTGGCAATAGTGATCATAGCATGATCATGTTTGATTTAATTAGTGGAGGAGGGATAATAAAGAAATCCACAGTACTACCTTTTAACTTTCAAAAGGGATACTATGATAAAATGAGGAATATAGTTAAGAACAAACTAAAAGGAGCAGTTGCAAAGGTTAAAGACTTACAGCAAGCTTGGATGTTATTTAAAAATACTATCCTCGAAGCCCAGACCAGCTGTATTCCACGCATTAAGAAAAGTGGAAGAAAGTTCAAAAAACTGCCAGCATGGTTTAAAGGTGAGGTCAGAGAGGCTGTTGCTGCCAAAAAAGCATCCTTCAGGAAATGGAAAAAAGAGTCAAACGAAGAAGAAAACTGGAAACAGCACAAGCACTGGCAAGTTAAATGCAAAGCATTGATAAGGCTCGCAAAGCGAGAATTTGAGAAGGAACTTGCTGCGAAAGCAAAAACACGAAATAAAGACTTTTTCAAGTACATTCATAGCAAAAGGCCTGTGAGAAAGTCCGTTGGGCCATTAGATGATAGAGGGGTAAAAGGGGCAGTAAGAGGAGACAAGGCTAAGCAGAGAGACTGAATGAATTCTTTGCTTCGGTCTTTACTGAGGAAGATGTAGGGATGTTACCCAAGACTGAAGTGGTATTTAAAGATGATACTGCAGAGGAATTGAGAGAAATATCACTACACCGGGAAGATATATTACAACTATTTGATTAACTGAATAGTAACAAATCACCTGGACCGGATGGTATACATCCAAGAGTGTTGAAAGAACTGAAATATGAGATTGCAGACCTGCTATTGGTAATCTGTGAACGTTCATTAAAATCATCTGTAATACCTGAAGATTGGAGGGTCGCCAACGTAACACCAATCTTTAAAAGGGTTCCAGGGGTGACCCTGGAAATTACAGACCGGTGAGTCTGACGTCAGTACCGGGGAAAATGGTAGAAACCATCATAAAGAACAAAATTACACAGCATGTAGATAGTCATGGCCTAATGGGAGACAGCCAACATGGCTTTAGACAAGGAAGATCTTGTCTTACTAATCTGATATGTTTTTTTGAAGGTGTGCATAAACAGGTAGACAAAGGTGAGTCAGTTGATATAGTGTATCTGGACTTTCAGAAAGCTTTTGATAAGGTCCCTCATCAGAGACTTTTGGCGAAACTAAAAAGTCATGGGATAGGAGGCAGTATACTACTGTGGATCGGGAACTGGTTAAAAGATAGAAAGCAGAGGGTAGGGCTAAATGGCCAATATTCCCAATGGAAAAAGGTGAATAGTGGAGTACCCCAGGGATCTGTACTGGGTCCGCTACTTTTTGACATATTCATAAATGACCTGGAAAAGGGAATAACGAGTGAGGTCATCAAATTTGCAGATGATACAAAACTGTTTAAAGTTGTTAAAACCCAAGAGGATTGTGGAAAACTGCAAGAGGATCTGGATAAATTGGAAGACTGGGCATCCAAATGGCAGATGAAATTTAATGTGGACAAGTGCAAAGTTATGCACCTAGGAAAGAACAACCCACACTATAGTTACACAATGCAAGGTTCCACATTGGGAACCACCACCCAGGAAAAAGATTTAGGAGTCATTGTGGATAACATGTTAAAACCCTCTGCCCAATGTGCAGCGGCGGCCAAGAAAGCAAATAGAATGCTAGGTATCATAAAGAAAGGGATGGAAAATAAAACAAAGGATATTATAATGCCTCTGTATCGTTCCATGGTACGACCGCACCTTGAATATTGTGTGCAGTTCTGGTCACCGTATCTTAAAAAGGATATAGCATTATTAGAAAAAGTACAGAGAAGAGCCACCAAAATGGTGAAGGGGATGGAAGGCTACTCCTTTGAAGAGAGGCTACAAAGGTTGGGGCTCTTCAACCTGGAAAAGAGACGGCTGAGGGGAAATATGATAGAGGTCTATAAATTAATGAATGGAGTGGAGCAGGTAAACGTGGATCAATTGTTTACGCTATCAGAATATAGAAAGACTAGGGGACATGCAATGAAGCTACAGGGTAAACTATTTAAGACAAATAAGAGATAATATTTTTTCACTCAACGTGTAATCAAACTCTGGAATTTGTTGCCGCAGGATGTGGTAAGGGCTGTTAGTGTAGCTGGGTTTAAAAAAGGTTTGGACAAGTTCCTGGAGGAAAGGTCCATAAACCACTATTAAAAAGGGACCCAGGATAATCAGTGCTTGACCCAGTACAAGCATTGTGGAACCTGTGTCTTTTGGGGATACTGCTAGGTACGTATGACCTAGATTGGCCACTGTTGGAAACAGGATACTGGGCTTGATGGACCTCGGTCTGACCCAGTATGGCATATCTTATGTTCTTATAGCCCTAACCTCGGCCAGGCGAGTGAGTGAGCTTCAGGCCCTGGTCTGTGACAGGCCTTACACTCGCTTCTATAGGAGCAGGGTAGTCCTTAGGACTCATCCAAAGTTCCTCCCAAAAGTTGTCTCCTCCTTCCACCTTAACCAAGAGGTGGTTCTTCCAACATTCTTCCCTAGGCCTCATGCAAGCCAGGCTGAAGCAGTTCTGCATACATTGGACTGTAGGAGGGCCTTATCCTTCTACCTTGACCGTACGCAGGGGCATAGAAGGGCTACTCAGCTCTTCATATCTTTTGACCCTAATAATTTGGGGTTAGCTGTGTCCAAGCGTACCTTGTCCACCTGGGTAGCTGACTGTATCACCTGGGCTTACAGGGCGGCTGACCTTCCTTTGCAGGATCGGGTCACGGCCCATCGTGTCAGGGCAATGGCTGCCTCAGTGGCTCACCTCCGCTCTGTACCATTGGTGGACATCTGCAGGGCTGCAACTTGGTCCTCAAGCCAGACTTTTGCGGCCCATTACTGTCTGGAAAGGGAGTCCCGTAGGGACAGTGCTTTTGGCCAGGCAGTACTCCGGAATCTCTTTGAGGTTTAGGCAACTCCTGCCCTCCAGCCCTCCGTTGGGCTACCGGTGGAGGTTCTGTCAGTGAAAAGCCTTTCTTTGATGCTGGGACTAGAGGGAGTTCTCTTGTTCAGCCTGGGTTCCTGGTAGCCCAGAGCTAGGGAGTCACCCATATGTGAGGACTGACTTCCTGCTTGGTCCTGGAGAAAGAGTAGTTATTCACCTATAACAGGTGTTCTCCAGGAGCAACAGGAATCAGTCCTCACAACCCTCCCTCCTCCCCTGGGAGTTGCAGTTGTACATAGTTTATTTTTACATTTTTGTGTGCTGTTTTTAGCTATGTCATTTGACTGAGCAAGATGGCACCTTTAGGCGGAAAAGGAACCGCGCATGCGTGCCTGCATTCCCAAAGGCTTTCTTGGAAAGCTGGGGAAATGCTCTGCAAAGGCTCCATCGACGTCAATGTCACCCATATGTGAGGACTGATTCCTGCTGCTCCTGGAGAACACCTGTTACAGGTGAGTAACTACTCTTTTTGTTCTGTGTTCACAGATGAAGGGCCGGGAGCAGGACCTCAGACAACACCCACAAACAGGAATAAAAGCAAGGGGCATCTCAAATGATTTTCAGAGGACTGTGTTCGAGAGGAACTAGCTAAACTAATAATAGGCAAAGCGATGGACTCGATGGGACACATCCAAGAATACTGAAGGGGATGTTCCAGCAGCTCCACTGACTGACCTTTTCAATGCCTCTTTGGAGTCGGGGGTGGTACCAGAGGACTGGGAGAAGCACATGTGGTTCCTTTACACAAAAGTGGAAGTAAGGATGTGATTGAAAACTACAGGCTGGTTAGTTTAACCTCGTCGATAAGTAAATTATTGGGATGGACCTTAAAGTTACTGCTTGCGTTAGAAATTGGTTGAGTGGGAAGTGACAAAGGGTACAGGTAAATGGAGTTCACTCTGAGGAGAAGGAGGTTACCAGTGTTGTTCCTGCAAACAGATGCATTTATCCATATATCTGATGGTACACTGAGCCTACCTGAAGGTAATCATTTCAGGTATTCCTTGCTATTAATCAGTGGGATAGTTTGGTTTTGGCGATGATGCCTGAGTATAATTAAAACCTTTTTTTTAGCCTGTTGCTGTAGATCACCCCATAGAAAGAAGTATTAATTCAGAGGTTTTATTCCCAAGTCATGACTAGTAAAATGGCTGTGACGAATATTTAATAAACTCAGGATATGAATCACACTGTAATCACAGCTGGCCACACTATATTTCCCCATAAACACCTTTATACTTTCAATTAGCATTCCTCTATACTCTGTCTCACTGAATATTACATTTAGCTAATTTAAGAGGACTGGGAAATGTAGCTTTCACACTTCACTGACACTTCTAATGAAATAATTATACCAGTACCTAGAGTAAATATGTTATGGGTGAAGGTGTAAGTTTTGTGTCCGGAAACTCCTTCACAAATTCGGACTGTGAATTTCTTTCTAATAGTCATAATGGAAGGGAAAGGATTTTGATTTAGCTCAAGCCTTTTTCAGGAGTAGCACATGACAAGTTATATTCAGGTACAGTAGATATTTTCCTGTCATTTGGAAAGCTTAAATCTAAGGTCTCGATGTAGAAACAATTGTTCTAGAGCCTAACACTAAAGCTCTAGTGCAGGGTTTGCTAATGCACGTTTAACACAGAGATTTTTCACTGGTGCATATAAGCTGTGCTCAATAATGTGTCAATGCAGAGAACTAGCACGGGCTTATATGCGCACTAACATGCACAAAACGCATGCACAACGTACGCACCGAATGCAAAAAAGAGATGGACACATGCGGTAGAAGAACGTAAAAATTTTCCATGGACACAACACAGTGCGTATTAAAATTTATTTAGATGTATTGAAATTAAATGGAAATGAGTGGGACCATTACTCATATAACATGGTAATGAGATCAACGCCCGATGCAATGAAGTACGTTAGAAATTATGCAATCCTGCGTTAAGGAGAAAAGCATCGTTATTTTTACGCCTGGTCAGGAGTAGAAGTTAACATCTAATATGTTCTCAAGAACACAATTCTGAGCATTTTGAAGACAGCACATGACTATTCTGAGTGTCCTCCAGAGCACAGTTCTGAGCACAAAGTTCTGAGCATTTGATGGTGGACGTCTTTTTGGTCAAGGAAATGCTTTCTGCTGCTTATCCATTTGCTTTTCTGCTGCTTGCAAGGGCTGGCCAAAGAAGGAGGAACAACGGAGGCCCCAGAGAGGAGCATGAAGAGGTACATAGTGCACCTCATGTTATGAGGCCCTGCAGACGGTGCCTGTTCAGAGACAGGATAGTACTGGATGGACTCCCAGACAGGCATGTTGTGCGTAATTACCGCTTATGCAGAGAAGCCATCTTGTCCTTGTATGAAGACATTAAAGATGATATTGATTCTGCCACTACTCAGAGGCACGCGGTTACTTGCCACATTGCATTTTCTGGGCACTGGATCATTACAAAATGATGTTGGGCTGGCCTGTGGAATAGACCAATCATCATTTTCAAGGCATTTCAAGCAGGTATTGCAGGCCTTAAAAAATCGCATCGGGGAGCATATACATACCCAGAGCAAGAGGCACAAAGGCAAGTGTTGAAGGCGGACTCTTTTTTAATATTGCCGAACCACCAAATGTGATCGGAGCAATAGACTCACCCATGTACCCCTAACACCTCCCAACGATAGAGAACTCACATTCTGAAACTCAACTAATGTCCAAGTGGTGTGTGATGCATACATGAAGAACCTGAATGTGGTCTCCAAGTTCCCGGGCAGCTGTCATGATGCCTTTATCCTCTCAAACTCAGCACTCAGCCGTAACTTTGAAGAGGGAAACTACAGTGAAGGTTGGCCTATCGGTAAGTGCCGTATAGGCATACTGAAACATTGGGGAGTGGAGGGACAGCTGTACAAGAACTTATCTAGGCTGCTTTGTTGGAGTTTTATTCATAGGGGATGCTGGGTACTGGAGGGCAAACAACTATACATCTTCATAAGGCAATTTTCAAGCAGTTGTCTTTTTTTTTTAATGCCATAGGTGAAGCTGGATATGGATGTAAGACCTGGTTGATGACGCCACTGATTTCACCAAGTGCTCTCATCAAGCACTCCCACAAAATGCGCTACAATGAGGCACACATTTCTATATGGGATGTGATAAAGCATTTATTTTATTATTTATTTATTTATATTCTCTTATATAGAAACATAGAAACATGATGGCAGAAAAAGACCACATGGCCTATCTAGTGTGTCCTTCCATAACAACAACTACAACAGTCCACTTTTTACCTTTAGAGATCCTCTGTGTTGATCCCATGCTTTTTTGAATTCAGTTACTGTCCTCATCTCTACCACCTCCACTGGGAGACTATTCCATGGATCCACTACTCTTTCTGTAAAGAAATATTTCCGCATATCACTCCTGAATCTATCTCCCTTCACCCTCATCCCATGTCCCCTCGTAGCAGAAACTTGCTTTCAATTGAAAGAGGCTCTCTCCCTGAACATTTATGCCACGGAGGTATTTAAACATCTCAATCATATCACCTCTATCCCGCCTTTCCTCTAAGGTGTACATATTAAGATCCTTAAATCTGTCCTCATATGCTTTATAATGAAGCCCATTAATCATTTTAGTAGCAACCCTCTGCACCGACTCCATCCTGTTCACATTCTTTTGAAGGTGCGGTCTCCAGAATTGCACACCATACTCCAAATGAGGTCGCACCAAAGACTTATACAGAGGCATTATCACCTCCTTTTTTCTGCTAGCCATTCCTCTCCATATGCACCCAAGCATCCTTCTAGCTTTTGCAGTCACCTTTTCTACCTGTTTAGCTACTTTAAGATCATCAGACACAACCACGCCTAGGTCCCGCTCTTCTTTAGTGGACAAAAGTACTTCACCTCCTATACTGTATTGCTCCCTTGGATTGCTGCAGCCCAAATGCATGACCTTACATTTTTTAACATTAAATCCCAGCTGCCAAATTCTAGACCATTCTTCAAGCTTAGCTAGATCCCTCCTCATGTTATCTACACCTTCCTGGGTGTCTACTATATTGCAGATTTTGGTATCATCTGCAAAGAGGGAAACCTTACCTGACAGCCCTTCCGCTATATCACTAACAAAGATGTTAAAAAGAATCGGACCAAGGACAGATCCCTGGGGCACACCACTGGTAACATCCTTCTCCTCAGAGTGAGCTCCATTCACTTGTACTCTTTGTCGCCTCCCACCCAACCAATTTCTAACCCAAGCAGTAACTTTAGGGTCCATCCCTAGGGTGCTCAGTTTGTCTATAAGTCGCCTGTGAGGAACAGTGTCAAAGGCTTTACTGAAATTTAAATACACCACATCTAGAGCTCTCCCTCGGTCCAACTCCCTGGTCACCCAGTCAAAGAAATCAATCAGATTTGTCTGACAAGACCTGCCTCTGGTGTATCCATGCTGCATCGGATCCTGTATTCTGCTGGACTCCATATTCCTCACTATTTTCTCTTTCATGATCGTTTCCAATAATTTACTCACCACCGAAGTTAAACTAACGGGCCTGTAGTTTTCAACCACATCCTTACTTCTGCTTTTGTGTAAAGGCACCACATGAGCCTCTCTCCAGTCCTTTGGCACCACTCCCGACTCCAACGAGGCATTGAAAAGGTCAGTCAGTGGAGCTGCTAGAACGTCCCCTAGTTCCCTCAGTATTCTAGGGTGTATCCCATCCGGTCCCATCACTTTGTCTACTTTAAGTTGAGCTAGTTTCTCACGAACACAGTCTTCTGAAAATTGTTCAAGATGTCCCTCGCTTCTGTTCTTATTTGTGGGTGTTTTCTGAGGTCCTGCTCCTGGTTCTTCATCTGTGAACACAGAACAAAAATATTTGTTAAGCAATTACCGCTTTATCCTTATCCGGTTATAAATATTCCCCCCCCCCCCCCTGCACCCTTGAGTCTGACAATACCACTTTTGCCCTTCTTCTTCTCACTAATATATCTGAAAAATGTCTTATCCCCCCATTTTATTGCATTGGCTATTTCCTCCTCCTTTTGAATCTTTGCGTTCTTGACTACTTTGCTAGCTTCTCTAAGTTTTTCCAAATACAGATGCCTGTCTTCCTCTCTCTGTGACCTCTTGCATTTCATGAAGGCCTCCCTCTTTTTCTTCACTTTTTCAGCTACTTCCATCGAAAACCATAGCGGTCTCCTGTTCCTTTTGCCTTTATTTACCATTTTAACAAAAAGGTTGGTTACCCTTAAAATACCCCCTTTCAGTTTTGCCCACTGTTTTTCTACATCCCCCAGCTGTTCCCATCCCACTAACGACTCCCTGAGGTATTGGCCCATCTTCGCAAAGTTAGTCTTCCTAAAGTCTAAGATCCTCACCTTGGAATGGATTCTAACAGCCCTAGTCCTAATACTGAACCACACCATCTGGTGATCACTGGATGCAAAATGATCTCCCACTTCAACATCAGAAACACTTTCACCCTTGGTAAGCACCAAGTCCAGTATGGCCCCTTCACGTGTGGGGTCTGTTACTAATTGCCTGAATAGTTCTCCCTGGAGAGAATCCAGGATCTCCTTACTTCTAGATGATACTGCAGCAGGAATGTGCCAATCAACATCTGGCATATTGAAATCTCCTATCAGTAGCACTTCCCCTTTCCTAGCAATGCTGTGTATGTTTTCAATTAAACTCTCTGTCCACCTCTTCCTCTTGTGAGGGACGTCTGTATATCACACCAATGCAAATAGATTTCTCTTTCCCTCTTTCTAGTTTAACCCACAATGCCTACTCTCTGTCTTTTAAGCTCTGTAATTCCAAAGCTTTAATAGTAGTTTTTACATATGGTGCCACTCCTCCTCCCCTTCTTCCTACCCTGTCCTTTCTGAATAAAGTATAGCCAGGTATAGTTACATCCCAGTCATGGTTTTCTGTGAACCATGTTTCTGTAACTGCCACTAAATCCAAGTCAGCCACTCCCACGAAAGCTTCATCTTCAGGGATCTTATTTCCCATGCCACGGGCATTTATACACACTGCTTTCCATATGTTACCCCTGTTACCCATTTCCATAAAGGTATTTAATGTATCACCTACCTGGGGGCTTTCACTTACCTGGGGGCTTTCTTCACCCATCCCCATCCATCCCCCAACCCACCCCCCCCAACGAGTTTAAAGCCCTCTTCAATAGATTTCCAGTCTACTACCGAAGATGCGTTGACCTTTCTTGGACAGATGGATGCTATCTCTGCTCTGCAACCCTTGGAACAGCATCCCATGGTCTAGGAAACCAAAACGCTCTCGATGACACCATCCACGCAGCCATGCATTCATCTCCAGGATGCGAGCCTCTCTGCCTTGGCCTTTACCCTCAACAGGGAGGATTGAAGAGAACACCACCTGTGCACCTAACTGCTTCACCCTCTGTCCCAGAGCCAAGAAGTCACTTTTGATACGTTCCGAGGTATACCTGGCAGTATCATTTGTTCCAACATGGATTAGCAACATTGGGTAATAGTCAGTGGGCTTGATGAGTCTCGGCAAACTCTCCGTAACATCTTGGATTTTGGCACCAGGCAGACAGCATACCTCTCTGGACATCGTCTGGTCGGCAGATGGATGCCTCAATACCCCTCAGAAGAGAGTCTCCAACCACCACTACCCTTCGTTTCCTTCTGGTCACTGATTCTGCAACTTTGGGGTACTTGAACTCTGGTTCTTCCCTTTCCAGGGATGCTTTCATCTCCTCCACTTCCAGGGCTGCATAATGGTTCTTCAATTCAAGGGCTGGAGAAGTTGGATTGGTGATTTTGCAGGCCCTGGTGACTTGTGTCCAACCATCGACATTCTGTTGGCACCCATCTTCTCCTGTGCTGGAGAGCTTGGTTGCTGCAAGAAGCATCTCATCAATGTACTTCTCACTGTCTTGAATGCTCCTCAGCCTCGCCACCTCCTCTCTAAGTGCCTCCACTTGTTTCCTCAGAGCTTCAGCATGCAGGCACCCTGCACATGGAACCGGTCCTTCAACTGGCATTAGGACCTCTGTCTGGACCGAGGCAGAAGCTGTAACAGGGGCAACAGCTTTAGCAATACGATTTTTCCCAGCCATTGTTCTGTTCGTGGAGCTTAGGTATCTGTTAAAGCAAAAGAGAGAGATCTACCACTTACCCGCGGTTTCCCATCTGTCTTTTTTGTTGATCTGTAGAGCCCTTGTTAGTAAAAATTTGAAGGTGGAACTAACAGCCTCTTCCACCTGGTAAGCAGGCCAGAAAAAAAAGAGTCCCTGCCTTGTAGTTGGGAACCAGGGATCCTCTCCTCCACTAAATCCAAGTAGCCCCTGAGGCCCTTCTCATCTAGGACTTCATAAGATCTGATGCAGCATTAAACACTGCACCAGCAGTAGGCCGGCACCATCAGCTATTGCGATAATGGAACTTGGCCCATCTGCCAAATTCACGGTTGTCACTTGGACCCCGCGTGGCCTTGCTGGGGGTGGAGGGGTATGCATGTTTGCGCGTGTGGTGTGTAAGTTTCCAGTTCTGGCTTTGCCGTTTCCCTGGCTTTTGTGCTGTCTCCTCAAACACTGGTACGTACCTTCCTGTCATGCTCATTGGTGTAGCATCGTCTCTACAAGAGCAGTGGGAAGCATTAGCGAGCAAGCAACGTTTTCATTCAGGTTCCACTCACTGCACTCTTGGATTGGAACCCCCCGTGTGTCGCGGGGATAGGGCGTGTGTGCGCTCCTTGATGGACACTAATTTTTTGGCTCTGCAGCCTCCCTGCTTTTTGGTGTCCTCACACTTCAAAGTCCCTCTGCCATGCTTACCATGTAGCTCCCGCGGGGGGTTTCCCCCCCCCCCCCCCCCCCCCGCCGCCCCCCCCCCACCCCCCTTGCTTGGGCAGCAGTAGGTGCTGCATGGCAGCCTTTAACTGGAGAGTTGCAGACCACCCTGAAGCAAATGACATTTTCACAGTGGTCTGTGGTAATATTCAGCGGCGTCACTAACGTGTTCTTGCTGTTGATTGTTGGGATTGCTGAGGTTTATGCGGTTTGAAGGTTTTGTACTTTTATGTCAAATTATCCGTTTTGTGAGAATACCTTGGGGAATTTCTTCATATAAGGCGTTAATAATGCTCAGTAAATTTAAAAAAAGACTAATTTGTCCTGTTTAGGACAAACGTAATAAAGAAAGAAAGAAGAGCACTTGCAACTGTGGCCGGTGCATCCCTGTGACCCACAGTGTCATAAACTGAGCAGGCCAGCATGGCTTAGCTTGACCCTGTTAATGAGCCGTGTGGAGATGCATATTGGATTGCACATCCCCCACTATGCTGCTATTGTAAGCGTAGAACTCAGTATAAGTATTGAATGTAGCTTAGGTACGCAGAACTGTATTATTGAAAGATCGGACAAATACAGAAAAACATGTTTAAAAGTTACTGATAAGAAAAAGTAACTCTGCAAAGTAAATAATTAGAAGTGCTGACAGATGAGTTGCAGAGCCCCGCTGCACTCTGCACGTACAAAGTGGTTCCTATAGACCTTGAGATTGTGACAGTAACAAGTTGATGAACTGACGAAGATAATGAACTGACCTTGTAATTGGGAGGCTAGAAGGGGGTTATGCGTGTCTGCGGTCATTAGCGCACTGGATGGACATAACTGAATAGACTTATCAGTTTTACCGGGACCACTAGAAGAGGTACGTGAGGTACGGAGATGTACCGGGACCAAATGAAATGTTTTTCTAATACCTAGAATAGGAACAGAAGTCTCTACAAGTTGTTGTAATGCTTGAAAACTTTGCTCCGGCCGCCAGTGGAAAATTGTTTGGTTCGAGACTTGTGCCCAAATAAATGAGTTTGGACCTTCTGAACAGACTCATGTTATCATTGGTTTTGTCTGCGCTTTGCTGCTACCTATTCCTTGGGTGCGTTGGCCGGGAAGTTGTGGAATCAAAGTGTATAATAGGGCAATAGGCCACGACTTCTCCGCCTCTATAGGCTTGTTCCTGCCGGGATCGCGCCCTTCGGCCGACTATGTCTGCTCCCTGGCGCCACCGCTCCCTTGTATCGGATGTGAGCTTGTCGGACCTCGTCGGGTGACGAAACCGGCTGTAGTTCACGTCGCTCGAACCCGAGTGAGGTGGGAGTCCGAGGTCCAACTCATGCGCCTGCTTGGGAAGTGTGAGGACCGGATCCGGTGAGGTATGTTTTTGATTTGGTTTCCATACCAGAAATAGAAAGCGCAGTACTGGCCATTGGAACTGTGGAACGTTGGAATGTTTTGTAATCTCGCGATATTGGGAATTGGTAAGAGAGCATGATCACCTCTCAAGGAAGAGCCGAGTCGCCTGGCATTGGAATTCGCTGGAGTGACAACCCTCATCCTTTTTGTAATTGGGAAATTGGAAAAGACTAGTCAGAACAGATAGAAACGAATGCATTCTGGGATACGTTGCTAGCCTTATTGTGTGAACGAAGTGTGAATTAGAGGTCCTGGCAGCACGGACCAAGTGAAGGCGGACCCCTGAGTATCGCCTTTCCTGACCAGGTGGGCGACCGCGTTCATGTCGCGAAAAGGGGGAAGCGATTGTCGTCTTGTCTTGTTATTTGTACTCCGTATCCGTTTCCTCAAGGCCGTGAGGACCCCTTACCCACGTTCCGCCCTCCTTTTCCCTTCTGTCCTTGTTGTTGCGCGCACCCCCTTGAAATGGGAGGGGCGGGGTCTACTAGAAACACTCCATTAGAATTTCGATCGCACATTTTCAAGAGGGATATTCATGAGATTATGGTATTTAAATGCCTAGCATCCATTTGCACATTTTTGTGTACTATTGGAGTGGCCCTATCTAGACCCCATCTGCCGCCGAGAGGGAACGTTCAAAGTAGCGATTATGCAGTCCTACACCGTAGAGCTGCGGGTAGCGCACCCTGATCAGTACCCCTTATATACGATTCCTGGTTAAGTATTTGTGCAGATCCCCCTGCCCCCCTGGGCGCAGCGCGGTTATGCGGACCATTGCAGAATAATGTTAGCTACAAACAGATTTACTAATACCCCAGAAAAAAAACCTGAAACAGCCTAGAATGAAAGAAGCAGGATAAGAAAGCCAGAAAGAATCCCTGCCTGGCAGATCCTGATTCCTCCCAGAAGATAACTCTCAGGCAGCCCCGGCCCCACCGTCCAGTACTAGTAGCCCGGCGTCCTGCCCCAGAACCCCAGAGACGGCCAGAGCCGCTGCTGGACCCAACCCCTGATCCCCCTCCCGGAGGATATAACGAGGAATAATTAGCGGGAAAAGAAGAGAGAGTACCTTAAAAAGAAAGGAGTCAGAAGTGGTACACTGAATGGAGAAAGAGAGAATCCCCCAGATGAGGAGGAAAGTGTACAAATAATTGAGATGCTAGTGTTAGCACTAGCACGCCAGTGACAGCGAAACCTCAAAGCAAAACCTTTTGAGAAAAAGAAAGTGACTCCTGCAAAGGCCACGACAATAACCCTGTAGATCCCAAAAGACACCCATAGCCAGCTAAACTGGTTCCACCTACGGCAAGTCCCGGGAGTGCCCGTAACAGAATGATCATGAGGGAGTGGTATCTTGACCCCTAACTTATGTTGTATCTCGACCTTTCTCTATTCTCTACAACTGATTTATTAAATTGGAGGGCGCATTACGCCTCCTATACTATTCAGCCCCAGGAGTTGACAGAATTAGTAACTATTAATTATGGCAAACTCACCAACCCACTTGGCCAGATAGCCGTCAGCTCCTGACCACCCAATTCACTAAAGAAGAACGATCGAGAATTAGAAAAGCAGCTATTGACTAGATTGCATAAAACGCCGCAGCTTCCTCAACAGGGGCAGAATATAATATATCGTCGAGGGAATCAGCTCATAGAGAATTCCCGAATGAAGACCCCCAATGGGATCCAAAATACAGATGAAGGATCCACAGCCCGAGCCCGTTTCCGCCAAGGCTTTTTACATTCCTTAAAAGGGGGGTGGCAGAAAGCTATGAACCTTTCCAAAGTTGCAGGATTTATCCAACGAATAGATGAGAGCCCAGCAGATTGTTCTGATCAGATTAACTGAAGCTTACAGAATGTCTACTCCCTATGATCCCGAGGCGACCAGGCAAGTTTATGTAGGGTTAATTCTGCTTTTGTAAACCAGTCCTCCAACCATACATTTGAACGCAATTGACAGAAGTTAGAAGGGTTTGCTGGCATGAATGCAACACAGTTCTTGGAAGTCCGCTCATAAAGTGTATGTGAATCGTTATACTGAAAGACATAGAGAATTTGATAGAAAGATGAAGAAGAAAGCCTTCTTTTTTTGAGCTGCGGCCATAGTGGAACAGAAAAGGGGAGTTGTCCCTAGTCGCGATGGAGCAGAGTGACAGGGCTGGGTCCGGCTGAGGCCGGACCCAGAGACTAGGCGTGAACCAATGCGCCTATTGCAGAGAGGAAGTACATTGGAGAGTATTACTTGCCCGCACCTCGAAGACCCTCCTCAGTGATAACGACAGCAGCCATCAGTGGGCAGAAGAAAGACGAAGCTAGCCCCGAAGCCGAGGAGGAGGCCAATCGCGAACAAGTTCCAGCGAGAGAGAGGCGAGCCATTCAAGCAATGTCCACACAAGCCCATGATGAGAATGACGTTGATTAGGAGCGAGACCGGGGAAGCTCCAAGTTTGCTTTATTCTCCAGGAGCCTCTGGTCGGAATACCAATAGGCACCAAATTCTTGTACTTTATGGTTGGACTGGAGCACACGATTCAGTAATTACAAAAAGATAGCCCCATTCACAATACAAAAGCAGTCACCATTATAGGAGCAACTGGTGCCAAAGCCAGCAAAGAGTCTTTCTTTCAAAACCGAATATGCAGTCTTGGCGGACAGCAATTAACTCATCAATTCTTATACATGCCCGAATGTCCAGTTGCCACGACTGGACGAGATTTGTTCGCCAAGCTTCACGCCCAAATATCTTTCTCTCGAGCAAGCGAAATGGCAAATTACAGTAAATTCCCCACACCAAACACATCAGGAGTGATGCCTGCTGACAGGTTCCCCCGCGAAGAAGAATATCGATACTACATTGATGATTCGAACCAAGATACCTATTTTGAACAAACTTTGACTTTGAAAGTAGTGATGCACCACCTGGAGTATGGGCATAAGGCAGCCCCCCAGGCCTAGCCAAACATATAGATCCAGTAATTGTAACCCTCCAGCCTAGGTGCTACCACCAGTTCACTTCAAACAGTACCCTCCTCCCAAGAGCCCGCAATTGCGCCTCCATCGGCCCCCTACAAAGATTGCTCGATTAATGCCTACTAAAAGTATGCCAATCCCAGTGGAACCCTCCATTTTTTTTTTTTTTGATTTTTTTTTTTTTTTTTTTTTTGTGTGGTGTGTTTTTTTTGTTTTTTGTTTTTTTTTATTTTTTTTTGTTTTTTTTTTTTTTTTTTATTTTGTTTTTTTTTTATTTTGTTTTTTTTACTCCACTTTTGCCATTAAAGAAGCCTGGGACAGATCTATTATCGCCCAGTGCAAGATTTGAGAAGAGTAATTGATAAGCTGAGACCATACACATCCAGTCGTACCCAATCCTTACACCCTCGTAATGACTGATACCTGCTGAAGCTACCCATTTCACGCCTCTCCTGTACTGGATGTAAAAGACGCATTCTTTTTGCATAAGATTAGCCCCTTTAAGCCAAATATTGTTATGCATTCTAATGGCAGGAACCCCATCGCTTGCAGAGGGGGCCAACTTACCTGGCCAAGATTACCCCAAGGATTCAAGAATTCGCCTACCATCTTTAGTGCCAGCACTGAATCAAGACCTTTCAAGCGAGCCGAGTTCGCCCCGGGCCAGAGAGTGCTTCTCCAGTACGTGGATGATCTGGCTGATAGCTGCCTTTATCATGAAAAGTAGCATGTATCCTAGCCACCAGAGATCTCTTGCATTTACTCAGAGTAAGCTTTATATAAAGTTTCCAGATTAAATCACAGCTCATGCCAAAAAGAAGTGAAGTAGCTTGTGTTTTCGTATCACCCAAGGACGCAGAATATTAGGCATCAGAAAGAAAAGAAGCAGTATGCAGAATTCCAACTCCAAGCAACCAGAAAGCAAGTTTAGCCTTTCTGGGAAGCGGCAGGATATTGCCAAATTTGAGTACCCAACTTTGCCCACATGGCCAACCCACTGTAGGAAGCCACAAAAGGAGAAGAGAAGTCACCACTGGCGTGGGTACCTTGAAGCAGGACACAGCCTTCCAGAAGTTCACAAGAAGGAATTGATTTCCTCACCAGTCACTTGGACTACCAGATGTCCACAAGAACCTTTTCACTTGTTTGTACATGATCACCGGGGAAAGCCTTAGCGATTTTGACTCAAGGATTGTGAAATTGGGAACGACCTGGATCCTACCTGTCTAAATCATTGGACCCTTTGGCCAAAGGATGGGCCAACTTGCCCTGGAGAGCAGTTGCAGCTACCAGCAAGGCTACTCAGTGAGTGAAAGCACGACCAGCTCACACCTAGGAACAGAATATACGAGTCACTGTGCCACAATGGCAGTCGGTCCTTAGTCCCTTGTAGGAACAAAAAGCAAATTATTCGGCCTCAACCAAGTTCCCCTGATATGTTGACAGACTACCCAGAGCCATTGTTATGTGAAAAACCCACAGATACCACTTGAAGTAAGCCATGCCCTGCTGAATCGCAGCCACCTTGATACCTACCCCCACCTACTCAGTGAAGCACTCCCAGAACACATGACTGCCGCTTTACGAAGGTCATGGAGACTGTGTGTGATTCTCCAGCCGACCCCCCCGAGATTGACAGATGTTTTTTCTGCCCCATAGAGCAATCCTGACCAAAACCGACGTTATGGTTGATGGGGAGCGAGTCTCATCCTTGAATGGAAGACGCACGCGTGTGCCGGATATGCAGTCAGTCACTCAACCACGAAGTAGTTGAATCATCAGCCCTATAGCCTCAGGCACATCAGCCCAGAAAGCCCGAATTGATAGCCACTCACACCAGAGCCATTGTTGTTAGGGAGAAAAACTTATACTGAATGTAATATACAGATTCCAAATATTTTTTTTTTTTGCCTTCACTACTACCCTGCATGCCCATAGTGAGCTCTCTATGAGACAGAAAGCAGGACTCATCACATACGGAGGAAAATCAGTCAAATATGCGCCTCCCGAAATATTGATGCTTCTAACTTGATGCAGTATAGCGGAACCCCAACAACTGTGTAGACTGGTCATGCCATTGCCAGACGCGACATCAAGCAGAGTAAAAAGGCAGAAGTTGCCCGAGGAAATACGGTTTGCAGTATGCCTCAGCACGACAAGCAGCTATGACAGGAAACAATTGCCCACCATAAGCTATTACTACCATCCTCCCTCTTACTGCCATAACTCACCGCGCTATGCCCAATGCCAAGCAGCATTGTTTCCAGTACCTTTGAATCTATGCGACCCCACGATATACACACCAAAGAATTGCGAAACTAATTGTGACCACAAGACAAATTGTGGCAGTATTGAAAGTACGGATGGATTGAGCGTCGCACCAGACGAGCGGCAAGTCAACCTCCAGGACGAATAGTAATTCCTAAACTGTTAGGACCATCCTTTGCTCAAAGCCTTGTCCACGGAATGCCACACAACTATGAGGAAGAGTGCTATGGAAAAAGACCCTCAGACCACATTTCTACATCCCTCTGATGACAACCATATCAGCCTTCAGTAGCACGACAATGTCAAACTTGTGCAAGAATAATTTCCAAGCAAGGCCTTATTACAGCACCCCGAGTTCAGTCAAGAGGTGTGACCCCGCATATCACTAAACCCTCCAAGTTGACTTTCAAGAAATGCCCAAAAGCCACATGTGCGCTACCTCCATTACCTATTAGTAAGTTAAAGCTATGATACTTTCTCTGGCGTGCGGTAGAAAGCATTCCCAACCAGAACTGAGAAAAGCGCCGAAGAATTATATCCAAAGTCTTAATGACGAGATGATTGTTCCCAGATTCGGCAAAATTCCAGCAGCTAATAAGGGTCAGACAATGGACCCTTCATTTGTCTCCCAAGTTAACTCAGCAGTTTATAAGACAAAAGCCTTGCAGATACAATGGAAACTCACTCCACACTGCATACAGACCCCAGAGTTCAGGCCGGAAAGTTGGATGCGGAATGAACTCGTACCTTGAAAGCCCAAATGTCCAAGCTTTGTCCAGGAGACACAATTTTGAAGTCGGCCCCAATGTGCTCCCCATAGCTTATTCAGAATGGACGCTCAGCTCCTGCTTAAAGTCAACAGGATTTTCCCCTTTTGAAGTTTTGATATGGTAAACCCCCCACCAATAGTGCAGGGAATACAAAGGAAGTCTAGCCCAAATGCCGAATTCAGAAATAACCAGACAAGAACTTGCTAGCTCTTAGGTTTTGCTTTCTGGGCAGACTCTCCATACTGGATCCAAGACCCATTTGCCTATCAACTTGAACGGAACCCTTGCCATCCCTACCCCCCCCCCCCCCAAGCCTGGCCCTACCTCGGGTGTGGATCAAAGATTGCGAAAGACGACACCGTTGGAACCCCATTTGGAAGGAGAACCGCCCCCATACACCAGCTCATCCTGTGACCCCAACTGCAGTAAAGTGTAGCCGCAAGATCGACGCCTGGATCCACCACCAGCCCAGAGTCAAGCCCGCCGCTGATCCTGATACACTGAGCAGTGGACAGCAGAAACAGCATCTACCCGTGATGCACCCTTGCGAGCGTTACTTTGAGACGGCAACCAGCACGCTTAAGACTTAGAACAACTTCATCACAAGGGCTTTGCAGCAGCCAAGTCTTTCGAAAGAGTGATTGCTGTCTTTCCATGGCAGCAACACGCTTTGTTTTCAACGAACGCCCAATTGTGTGTGTGATTTGGACACACTACTTTGAGACCTGCATTGACTAAGCCAGACTTCATTGCACAAGCCAACTGAAAAATGGCTAATAAGTTGGTTAATGTGTACTGGACACCCCCTGAGAGCATCTTCAATCAACAATTCAGCACCCGCCCCGTTAATGTGCCTTCATTACGCCGGACGGTTGTGGGTAGCGGGGTACGAAGAATAATAGAACGTCCGTGATCAAGATACAGCCAAGCTGAGGATTAAGAAGAACTGCCAATCAACAACTCGCACAGTTCATCTCTACCTTAATTTTGCTTTGCCTCTTTGGTTTCCTTCTTTGGAGGTTGTTGCCAACAGACTCTTATGCTTTACCTCCATGCACTGCCTGCATTACTTCTACTCGAATTGGACTGAAAGTAACTCAGACTTTGCTTTATGCATTCTTACTGTATACCTGCCGAAGGGAACAGTAACTCGGTGTATCTATAACACCACTGAACTAAATGTTTGCACATCATGGAGAATAAATTTAAAACATGCTATAATCCGCATCAGAATCCATCCTATTACACGATGGAAATAAGATGGAAGGATGCAGATGCGACCTATATTAGCTGCAACGCCACCCCTACTAAGGACATTACTAAACCTGCTGTTTTGAATTTTGATGCATGCCCAACTTGCCTATTAATAGAGATAGTTATTCTCACCTGTGGCCGGTACATGGCGACGAAAGGGGGTCGTATCGAAATGACCATAAGTATTATGTGTCCAGAAGGTAGCCACGGGATGGAGAAAGTGTTACAGGTAAAAAGGCAACCAGGCTATAGTACTCAGACCCCAGCCCCCAGCAGACGTACTAATGACCCGTATTGGGGATGTGTTTTTTAGGAAAGTGAGGGGGGGGGGTTCTACCTGAGTAATACTGGTATAACTCATGAGAACTTAATAATAAACGAATGGCACTACTTTCCCCCCCAACCCACAGCCAACCACAAATACGATAAATGTCAGAAAGATGCTTGCATAACCCCTTTACACTTACGGTATACACAATCCCCATGCATGGAAAGAAACAAGGATATAAGTTTGGTTTAAGATATTGCCTGGAGAGAGACCAATACGCCATCCAGGGAACATTGTGGATATCAGAAAATTTTTTGAATTTTACCCTAAGCCCACAAGATCATCTAAATATCATATTCATAATACTTTTTATCGAAGCCATGCAGTGTAAATAAGGTTTGAGATCCCTCACCCCTCCCCACAGAATTTAAATTTCTTAGAATTAGCCGGAGCAGTAGTATCTAGTCTTAAGATCAACAGATGGATTATTTCTTTAATGTGGCGGAACCCACATATGGCGCACGAGATCAGTGTGGACCATGGGAAGCCCAAGAAATTGAATGTATTCCATGATTTACAATCAGATATGAGTGCACAAGACTACCAGTGATATGGGTGTGTTAGCGCACTCAATAATCGTTGGACGTACTTTGTTATGCCAGCACTGGACCAGATGCGTTCACTCCAAAAGCGTATTGCGACAGCTGGTCTGTCTTAGCCAGAAGTCCTATAATGCCACGACCAAGAATGATGTAAGCAGTGGTGGTCAGGAATCGCGACCATCCTGAACTTCTCCTAACCCATTAGCCAGATTTTGCGGCAACTTGCAGTAAGTCTATAGGACTAACCTTGTGGAAATCCCAGCCTGCGCAAGCCCCACCTGGCCTATATTGGATCTGTGGAAACCGCAGCCATATGCCCACAACTCCCACCACACTGGCGTTTTTCCGCGACATAGGAGCGTTGCGGTGTCTTAGGAAACCATCAGACCTTCTTTGTTCTTCCTCCTTTTAAACATCCGGAGCATGTGAGAACAATTAGGATACCCTGTATACACTACCCACCGACACAAAAGAGCACTAAGACAGAAGAGAGAGGCCTTACAGATAGCTGCAAGTGCCGGGAGCGAAATCGGCACAAGGAGTGTGATGCATTGGACGACCAGCAAAGAATCATTGAATATTATGCGACCCGACCACTGTGGACAATGATGATGAACGTATGTATGGTTATCGTACCCCCAATTTAAGATGATTAATCGTATTATTCGCTTACCAAGCCAAGTAGTTGAAAGTAATAAGCCAAATGAACACATAGATTCATGCTCGATCACTCTTTTAGCTAGACAAAGTCCACCACAGATGCGCACTGCGATATATCAGAACCCGACCTGACTTAGCACTTGATTATTTTGGTTAGAAGCTGAAGGAGGAGTATGTGGTAAGCTGAACTTAACCAATTGCTGTTTCTTCTTTTCTTTTAGAAACATAGATGATATAAGGTCAAGTAGTTGGAAGAAATTGCCCTAAGATATGCAAAGACAATGACTTATAGCTGCCAGTACTAGACGTTTAGGCACTCATTGAAACTTCCTAATTGGTTGTGAACATAACCTCTGTTCCTGGGTGGGGACGGATTTAAGACTTTTCATCGATATTGCGGTGAACCTAAATCCTTGTTTGCTGTTATCTTCTTATTACATGTTTAATCCCATGTTGTATGCGTTCCATTCATAACACTATTGAATAGCTACCGCTAGAGCAGCGTACAGACCGCCAGACAAAATCATGGCTTTATATACCAGCCAGTCCTGGTAGAAATCGTTTAGCCAGGATGCTGATTCTTCAGAAAGCTGAACATTAAATTCTCACACCTTATTAAGTAATAGGGTGAGCATTACTCAAAGGGGGGAATGTGGCAGCGTGCAGGCCTTTGAACCCACAGTGTCAGAACATGAGCAGGCCAAGCATGGCTAAGCTTGACCTGCTAAATGAGGCCTGTGCGAGATGGCATACTAGGATTGCACATCCACCAACCACAATATCGCCTGCTATATGTAAGATAAGAACTCAAGTAGAAGTATTGAATTAGCTTAGGTAAGGCAGAACTGTAGTATTGAAAGATGGAAAAATACAGAAAAACCTGTTTTTTAAAAGTTTACTGATAAGAAAAAAGTACATCTGCAATAGAAATAATTAGGAGTGCTGGACAGCATGAGTTGCAGAGCCCCAGCACTCCTCTGCACGTACAACTTTGGATTCTTTAACCTTGAGAGTGTGAAAAGTAACAAGTTGATGAACTGACCATTGTAATTGCGGACTAGAAGGGGGTGTAGCAGGTGTCTGCCCACTGGAGGCGACATTAACTGGATAAACTTATCAGTACCGGGACCATAGAAGAGGTACGGGATGGCGTAAGGGAGATTACCGCCGGAACCAATGAAATGTTTTATCTATAACTCAGAATCGGAACAGAAGTCCCCACCGATAAAAGTTGATTGTAATGCTTGGAAAACTTTCGCTCAGGTCCCATTTTGAAATTGATTGACAGTTCGGACGACTTGTGCACAAAATAAATCTTGTGGACCTTCTGAACACGAGCTCCTGGTATCATTGGTTTGTCTTCTGTCTGGTTGTCTGCTACACAACATGCTCCCTGCAAAAGTTGTTCTTGATTCTACTGTAAGTTTAGTCCTAAACAGACAAATTAAGTACCTTTTTTATTTATTAAGCAGTCGATTGAATCCCTTTTATGAAGAAATTCATCCAAGGCAAGGCCTACAACAGGTATAAGTTGACATAAAAATGTTATGTTTAGTAGAAAGAAAAAAAATAGAAAGAAAAAGAAAAAAAAAAAAAAAAATAAAAAAAAAAAAAAAAGAAAAGAATAACACATTATAACGATTATAGCAAATTGAACAAAATAGTCAGCATAATACATAATATAGAGGCACATGTGGACCAAACCTGGCACGGAGGGCAACACGTCCCCCTCCCCTCCCAAATCCTAGTAACAACAATAATGAAACAGAATCAGATAGCATCACACATCCAAACAGAAACCCCAAAGCCCCAGGTATAACAATATGACCAAATTATTGAATATGATATCCGGCAGAATACACCTTGGAAGCAGATGGCTGAGGGGATATATGAATAGATAATCTATAAAATCACTAAATGGAGTGGAATGGATAAGCTTTACACTCCTTCAAAACGTTTAAAGACTAGGGGACATGCAATGAAGCTACCTACAGTTGTAGAATCATATTAATAAGACTAATCTAGAGACAATATTTGTTTCACTCAGTGTGCCTCATCAAGACTCTCTGACATTTGTTACCAGAGAATGCAATAACAAGTGTAGCTGGATTTAAAAGAAGGTCTGCGATGCAGTTCCTGGAGAAAAGTCCATAAACATCATTAAAGCAGGCCAAAGGCGGAAATCCAATACTTACCCTCGAGACAAAGCAGTATAGAATTTGTATGCACCTTTTAGGGAACCTGACAGATACTTGTAACCTGGATTGCAACTGTTCGGAAACCACTATAGCTGGGCTTGATTGGGCCCTTGCGTCAATGACCAAGTATGGCCATATCTTATAGAAACATTTGAAACATGACAGCCATGAAAAAGATCATAATGGCCTATCTCATTCTGCCCGTTCATATCAACTACGTATAGCTCCTGCCTTTCTTCCTTTAGAGATCTTGTCCTTCATCGCCATGCTTTCTTGAATTCAGATACTGTCCTCATATCTACTACCACTCACTGGTGAGACTATTCCACACGTTCTAACCACGCTGCTCCGAAAATAAATATTTCTGCATATTACTCCTCATAGTCATTTTCTCCTTTCAACCTCATCCTATGTCCTCCTTGTGGCATCAGGTATTTCAAACATCTCCTATCATATCTCCGCCGATCCCACCTTTTCCTCAAATGTATACATAATTAAGATCTTTTTAAGTCAGATCCCCATCTGCTCTTATAACAAGATCACTAACCAGTTTAGTCGCCATCCTCCTACAATAACTCCATCCAGGGCTCAGGCCCAAGGCATGTGCAAAATGTCATCCACACATATGCTTCTGATGTTGCCTCATCTTCGTAAGAGGTTAACAGACGGCACTTCTAAGTTCTTGCACAAGAGACAGGACGTGACCCCTGCTTTAAATTCTTATGAAGTTTAGTGATTCCAGCCAGCCTGCCCAATTTAGCACAAGCCAGGGGATAAAAAGGAAAGACTCTCCTACAAGGTGTGCAGAAGTCGGCGGAGTCCTGGTTGTGCGACTTCCACCAGCCTCCCTCTTAAGTCAGTCACCTGGGTCCTTCCTCATGGTGTGGACCATGTGCGTGCATGTGTGTGTGTGGGGTGAGGGGGGGGGAGGAAGCCACTGGCATTGTAAGAAGGACTGCTACTTGGGGCTAGACTGGGAAAGCCGACTAATGTTGGGGGATGGCGGAGACTTGCACTTGAAAGGAAGACAATGATGGGAGATGCGAGTGGGACTGCGCGGCGCGTTTGTTCCCTGTGGTGTGCCAGAAAACTTGCGCAGGGCTGTATGCTGGGGGGTCTACGCCTGGAATGGGATGATGCTGGGGGATAGGGAGAATGGGACTGGGTGTGTATGGTGGGAGAGGCTTTTTCTTAGAAAGCTCGCAAACTGAATGTCTTTGCCATAGGTTGCTGCTCAGTGCTCAGTTTTGCTGTGTTTGATTCTGTTTGTTGTTTTTTTTTTGGTTTGGGAGTTCGCTTGTGGGAGGACAAGAAGGTGGTGTGGGATTTCTGGCTGGGTGTAGAAAAAAAGCTGGGGAAGGATGGAGAGGAGAACAGATATGTATTGTCCACACAGGGGGAAAGGGACAAGAAACCAAGCACATCCCATATACAGAAGGGAAGAACTTGAAAGAGACGGGGCCATAGAGAATGAATGGTGGTGGTAAGAAGGAGGAAAGGGAAAGGTTTTAATGATACCGGAGAAGGAAGTAACTGGATGCCGGAAGGGATGTAAGCGGGCTAAGCGACTACTGGGCGACAGGGAGATGCGGTGGGTTCAGCAGGGGGGTGCGGAGAAAAGAAGGACAGAATCTAAGATTGTCTGCGGTATGCGGAAAGAGTAAGTGGGCCGACTCAGATGTTGGGCCCAGGAGCTGGCCACAACTCACTGTGCAATGCAGCTCCAGCATCGTGCCAACACCATCCCCAGCTTCATCTTTCTCTGAGTAAGCAACAGCAGCATGCTGCCTATATCATTCACTTCCAGTACACAGTGGCCATTTGCCGCGTGAAAGTGAATGCTACAGGCAACACTGGCTGACTGCGCTGCAGGATTTCAGAGAAATAAAGATAAAGCTGCGAGAAAAGAAATAAAGATAAATCTAGGTGCTATACGATATGTTTACTGCTTGCTGACTCAGGAAGAAGAAAGACGACACCAGAGGATGGTAGTATGGCACAATATTTTTCCCAGGGGGGACAGAGAAAGGGAGAAAAAGAGAGATGGGATACGCTGGATGGGGTGTGTATATGTATGTATGTATATATATATAGGGTGGCCCAAAAATGAGAAATCTCGTAATTAAAGCTTAAATAGTTTACTTATTTATCTTTTTAGCTATATAACGTCTTTATTTCAACAATTCTTCAAGTCACCATCTTTTATTTTTTTAATTTCTCAATCGTTTTACAATCTGTCTTTTTTTTTTTTTTTTTTTTTGAATTTTTAAATAACTTATATGCTACGAGATGTTCTCACTTTTTTTTTTTTGGGCCCACCCTGTAATATTGGGAGAGAGAATAAAGGGGATTTTTATATTATGAGAGAGAAGGGATATATTGGCCTTGAATGGAGAGGAACAGGGGAGAGAGAGAGAAGAAGATGTTTTGGGAAGGGAGATAGGAGAGATATCAGACCACTGCAGGGGGAGACGAGGGCGACGGGGACGGGGATAGAAAGTTGATGGTCTATGGGGGGAGGGTGGTCCATGGTAGGGAGAAGGCTGGGGAGGTGGAAGAGAAAGCATGAGAAATTGGAGTTTGGGGGGTAAAGCAGAAGGGTGAGGGGAATGGGAGATGCTGAATTGGGGTGGTGAGAGAGAGAGGGGGGAAATGGTGGGCAAGATGGAACAATGTGAGAGAGACCATGAAAGCTGGCAAGGAGAAAGTGAGAGGACGATTACAGAGGGTTGAAAATGTGGTAATGGGGAGTGGTGTAAAAGACAAGGAAAATAAGAGACTAGAGCAGGAGTGAGATGAGAAATGTGAGAACTGGGCTGGAAGTTAGAAGAGTAAATGGAAAGTTGCTAGGTGAAAAGTCAAAAAGGGAATGAGGATGG
Source organism: Ichthyophis bannanicus (assembly GCA_033557465.1). Lineage (NCBI taxonomy): Eukaryota > Metazoa > Chordata > Amphibia > Gymnophiona > Ichthyophiidae > Ichthyophis > Ichthyophis bannanicus. The sequence goes on from CM066044.1 coordinate 111,255,222, forward strand.
AAGATTGAAATTCAGTGGATGAATGAGTAAAGAAAGAAATGGAGAAAAGAACAAAAAGCGAAAGATCAGTATGTCAGACGTGGATGTAGACAGAAAATGGGGAAAAAATAGGAGAAAAGAGTAGAAAGGACAAATGGACAGCAGAGAATGGAGAGTTAGCAGAAGACACAAAGAACACAAATGAGATAGACTGAGGCAATTACGACTGAAAAATGAAATGTCCAAACAACAAAAGGTAGAAAAAAAAAGTATTTTATTTTGAATTTGTTAATTGGCATATGTAAGCTCTGGGAAATGTGCTCTGATGTCTTTGCGCTTTGTTCAGTATAAGAGGAAATTGCAATGCAATGTGTGCCTTTGAGTAAGTCCTAACTCCTGGTGACCAGAAGCTCCTGGATTTTCTTGGCAGTGTCACTGGAAGTAGATTGCCAGGCCTTTCGTCCGAGGCAATGGAGGGTTAAGTGACTTGCCCAAGGCCACAAGGAGTGCTAGTGGGAATTGAACCCTGGTTTGCTTGGTTACCAAGCCAGTGTTCTAACCACTAGGCTACTCCTCCACTCCAAGAGGAAATTAATCTCATCGTTTAATTTTTTCCAGTGTTTTGGTGCATTCAACGTTTGGCTTTTGGGGTTCCCAGTTCAATTATTGTCTTCCAATTTCTAAATCGTGATCCTTTGTTCGGTATTTGGTGATAGTCTGTCTGTTTTAGGTATGATAGTACTGTGCTATTCTGTTCGTCTAGTTTCTGTGTAGTAGACCCACTTGTTCTCTTTTCCCAATAAGAGATGTATTGGTTTAATATTTGTATTGCTACTTTTGATAAATAAGGTTAGATGCTGTGTGAGTCCTGGTAGTGCTGTTATGATATGACAGATTTGCTATGGATTCTAAATGAGCAAAGTTTTGCAGTAATACACCTGGCAGTTGGCACTGGAGGATAGTAATGCAGAAATATGGTAGCCTTTCCTCCCTGTACATGCAAATGGTTTTCAGACACTCATTAAGAGTCATGTTTACTATAGGTTAATGTGCTTTCACAAATTTGAATATGTGCTAAGTGCAGCAACACCCATTTATTTCAATGGGTACAGTGGCATTTAACACACATTAATGTTTATTAAACATGCCCTTAAGTCATTGTTAGACAAAAAAAGAGGCTTATAAAGAACTCCTTTGAAAGCCGCTTAAAGTTTTAGATGGCCAGCATATACATTTTAAAATAAAATAAATTAAATTTATACAAATGAGGCCCAGTGGATATGCAAATGAGGCCCTGCAATTAGTCTCCACATATGCCCCCGCAACACTCTTGGGCCTCCCCTGACTCCATCCTGTTTATATTCCCTTTGAAGGTTGCGGTCTCCAGAATTGCACACAATACTCCAAATGAGGTCTCACCAAAGACTTCTACAGAAGCACTATCACCTTCTTTTGTCTGCTGGCCATTCCTCTCCCTATGCAACCCTAGCATTCTTCTGGCTTTGGCAGTGCCTTTTCCACCTGTTTTTGCTTTAACAGCATCAGAAACAATCCTGCCCAGTTCTGCTCTTCTTTTGTGGGACAAAAGTACTTCAGCCACTACACTGTACGGCTCATTTGGATTTTTGCAGCCCAAATGCATGATCTTGCATTTTTTACCATTAAATCTCAGCTGTCAAATTCTTGACCATTCTTCAAGCTTAGCTAGATCCCTCCTCAAGTTATCTACTCCTTCCTGGGTGTCTACTCTATTGCAGATTTTGATATCATCTGCAAAGACTCAACTCTCCCTTGCAACACGAGCACCGCGCCTTTTTTCAGAAGGTCGCCAGCAAGGTGCATGCGCAATAGCGGTGACTGCAGAACCGGAAAAGCGGCGGCAGCTTCGCAGGCTGTGGACGTTACCGTTTTGATACGCATGCGTGGAAGAAGGCTGCGTTCGCTACATTTCTTCTTTTGCGGTAATCGGAGGATCTGAATCCAGAGGCAACGAGAGAGAGAGGAGGGGGAACTGGGCTCATTGTAAACGGCAGCGAGGTAACAGTAATAAACAAAAAAGGAGCCTACTTTGGAGGGAAAATTGCTCTCTCAGTTGGCAACGCTACTAGATCCTTATGCTGATTTGGTGGTCTCAGTCTCGCAAGACCAGTGCCAGGGTGCAGGTGTTCATGCGGTACTACATCTGCATATCAGCTTTTGTGGGCGAGCTCTGCGGAGAAGAGGCAGAAAAGTTGATCGGTCCAAAGTCCGGGGGACGCGCCTCCTTGAGATGCTAAATATGCCACAAATTTGACAAGTATTCTTTTTTGTATTGTAAGTGGTTTTGCTCAATACTAGCTTGGAGAGGTTTTAAAGGCTCTCTGTTTACATTTGCAAGAGGGAAAAATATCAGCGAACCTAAAATTAGCCCATGAATTCATCTAAGTTTTCTTCTTCTAAATGCCCCGTATCTGCCTGCCCGGTATGGATTGGTGAAACGTGGAGTCATTAGGTGGATAGTATGACAATCTCTAGACGCTGGTGGTTAAATGACATGTAGATCGCAGCCAATGAGATCAGCCCTTTTCTGACACACGCCCTCCTGCTCCCATGTGGGCTTGGTCAGTGATCAGCCAATGGGGAATATGGAAGCATGCTTTCTGTTGCTTTGGTGGGCCGGTGGTAAATATTGCATGACAAGTCTAATATTCTTAGCCGTTTCGCAATTTACGTTCATAAAAATGTGACGTTGGTCGGAAGAGCATCAAAGTAGGCTAATTTAGAATGCAGATCTGTAGGGACATTGCTTGAATTCTCTCTCTTCAAAAGATATTTGAAGAAGTAGTCGATCGGTTAACCCGATTGTTTCTTGCCTCCTTGTTCTGTGACCAAGATATTTAAATGAAGCTTATAAATGGCAGGAGACACAGTAAGTAATAACAATCGATTTATTATTTATGCCATATTAGAATTCGAATTTGATTTAAACATTGGCTTTCATGCACTCTTGCATTAGAATTATAGTACTGTTATTTTGGTGTTAACTATGCAGTGGAAATGCAATATAGTTAGTTCTCACTGAGCAGATTATAAAGTGATTTGTTATGATCCAGTTCTGCTATAAAAAATAGTGTGCAAGTTGTAACTTCAGATTTTGTGCAAATGTGAGTTTTTTGTTCTTTATGTACAAAGGTACTGAAAAAAGTAGTGTCATTTGCATCCATGAACAGTAAATCAGATCTAGTGGCCAAGGGCTAAGCTGTAAATAGCCCAGAGGTTTAGAAAATAAAGAAGCACTTTTATCATCTACGAAAAATTATTACCTATCCATAAATAGTTCTGATTATATACCCAGGTATTCTTGTTGAAGGTTAATTTTCAACCAAAATGCAAATATGGATATGAAAATAATAGTATTTTTCCATGCCATCATTTGTACTTTAGATTTTTTGGATGTAATCAAGTTGTTCTAGGATTGTATAGTGATGAAAGAAAACATAATCTTGTAGCTTCTTTAGAGAGAGTTAACGGTGGCACATTTGTCAATGGCAGCAAAGTGAAAAAAATGAGCCTTAATTTGGTGGGGAGACCACTTGCTACTTGGTAACACTGTTTGCATCCTCATGCTAATTTGGCAGTCTCTGTCTCGCAAGATCAGCACCAAAGTGGTAGGTGTCCGTGCAGTGGCCCATTTGCTTATCGGTTTCTTGGGACAGCAGCAGAAAAGTTAGTTGTGCCAGGTATTTTTGGTATTGATCTAGAATTTCATATAAAAATACAGGTAATACAGGTAAGGTAATACTATCTTTTAAACATTCTTCCTATAACACATTTGCTGCCACTGACCATGAAAGTTTAGTTTGTTGACTACCCGGTTTCTCAGATAGAAGTTTGTTGCCAGCACTGTTTCTTCTCATGGCCACCATCTCACTAGATGCTAATATTTTTCTTTGGTTTGGCAGAGTTGAACTTTGCATTATAGAGTTGCACACAGGGCTTGTTTGACTCTGGGTCATTTCAATGTAATCTACAAACCATGTCAAACAAGTTACTCAGCATTTTGTTGACTTCAGCTGGGTTCACTTAGATGTGAAGAGGAGAAAATGTGTAATGGGTTGTACAATTATTTCTAATTTTGTTTTATAGTGTTATTGCTGCGAACGAAGGATGTGTGTATTAGGCATTGCAATGGCCAAATCAAAAAAACTATGAGGAAATAATATTTCAAAATGCTGTATGTCATTACATTGGTTTTTATGTCCTCTTTCACATACGGTTCAAACTTCTGTTGCTCATCTACAAATACATTCCAGCTGTGCAGCTTCTCATTACATCTCTCTCCCTATGCTCTTCCTCTTGAACTTTTCACCTGGCAAAGTCCTCTATCTTGTGCCCTTCTATTCCTTTGGCTAGCTCCTCTCACTGCTTTTGCAATCTTGCCATATAGTTTGCCAGTAATCAGGGCTGGCCCAGCCATTAGGAAAGCCTGGCAGTCACCTAGGGTGGCAGCTTCTGAGGAGTGGCAAAGAGCAAGGCATTCAAAGCTAAACAATTGATCTGACAGCCTGGGGTGACATAAGGCTTAAGGTTTTACCTAGGGTGCCACCTGCCTGTAATAACTTCCTGAGTCAGTGTGTCCCTTCTCCTTTTATGGCCATATTGAAATTCAGGCTAAAAACACAATTTCCATATAATCCTGCTAGACCAGTCCAGACAAGTGGGTTGTGTTCCTCTAACAACAGATTGGTGGAGACCAAGAACCAACGAAAAGCCCCAGGTCTCAGTGACTCCACTCCCATACCTCTATTCATCTCGGCCTTCAGAGGTCCCTTCAGTATTGCTTTGTCTCCAGCAGATGGTGTATGGATTTTCTCCTCTCTGAATTGCGAAGAAAAGATTGATTAACAAACGCTTTGTGACAGACCACTTTGAGGGTGACTCTCAAGCACAACGTGAGAGGCTCCACTAGACTGTGGTCTTTTCGGTAGCCATAGGAGGAGGGAAAAATTGGTTCAGCTCCATGTTGAGCAGCCAGAAAATTGGAAGGATCTAGAAGGATGGAAGAATTCAGCAGCCTCACACAACTTCCAACACCCCCTCCCTCCTCCTCTGTCTCTCCTGCTCTGTCCCAAAGATTGCAGAAGGCTATCAGAGGAATCTGCCTGCCAGCCACCTTAAACACAGTGCTGCCAAGCTAGAGAAACAGTTTCAGGAGAATAGAGCTGAACCGGACACAGATCCTCTGCCTGGGGCTTTCTGGGAATACGTACCAAGGTTTGACCGCATCATTGATCTTGGGGACTCCCAATTCCATCTATGTGGGATGCATTTGGGTTGGACTGCTGGTGACCACTAGTGCTGTGGGGGTTTCCTGTTGTTTTCTGCACGCGCTAGTAGCGTTTTAATATTGTGCGCCTGGTGATCGCACGGTCCTTGCACACATTCTCCCTGAGCAGCTCCAGCACGGTGTTCCTGCCCTAGCAGCTGTAATGCGCATTGCAATAAAAGCGCAGTTTACGTGCGCCTTTCAGACTGCAATGGCCTTAGTGCTTGTTCTTGTGATACTTGGATACTTGTTGTGATACTTGATACTTGTTGGAGTGGAGGAGTGGCCTAGTGGTTGGGCAAGGTACTTCAGGCCGGAAGGTTGGGGGTTCAAATCCCACTAGAGGACAGCAACCTTGGGCCAGAAGGACTGGGGTTTCTAGGTCCCACAGGTGCTCCTTGTGGTCTTGGGCAAGACATTTAACCCTCCATAGCCCATGTTCCCTGTAAAATAGTTTTATCCAAGTTATAATGTCCTGGTCAATGTAATTTCAGTTTGTTTCAATGTAAACCGCACTGATGCAGAATAGCGCAGTATATAAGAGAATGTAAAGAAATAAAAAATAAAAATAAATACTTGTCTTAACTCTGTCTTCTTCCAGGAAACTTTGCTTGTGGCAAATGAGGCGCCTCATTTCTGGGCTTCTGTCCTTCTTGCATGGCTGTGTCTGAGTTATCCCTGGAGGGCCTACTCCCTCTCTTTCAGCTGAGGGATGCTGTTGGTCCAGCCTTGCCTGCCTTAGGGCAGGGGGTGGCTGATGGCATTATGAGTAAGTATATTTAGTCGTTGGAGGCTCCGGCGACCATGCTGTGGGCCTTCTCCTATCCTCTAGGGGATTGACGATGACTATGTCATTTCCAGCGAGGAGAGCTTTCAGAATCCAGGATTGTCCTCTCTGGGATTCTTTTCCTTTACAGCAGACCTGGTCCGTCTGGTGTGGAAATTCAGACCCTGGGCCTCTGGTTTCTCCTGAGCGCAGTCCCATGAGGGGGCAGGCTGAGAGTGGGAAGCCCTGTTCGATTGGTGGCTAAGTGTCCCCAGCATAGGGCACTCCCTAGAGATGAGGATCGGCTGGGATCTGTCTGAGATTTGGACAGTGGTTTGGACTGAGATATTTGATGTAGAAATAGACACTATAGTTACACGATGCAAGGCTCCACATTAGAAACCACCACCCAGGAAAAAGATTTAGGAGTCATCGTGGATAACATGTTAAAACCCTCCGCCCGTGTGCAGCGGCGGCCAAGAAAGCCAATAGAATGCTAGGTATCATAAGGAAAGGGATGGAGAATAAACAAAGGATATTATAAGGCCTCTGTATCGCTCCATGGAACGACCACACCTTGAAGATAGTGTGAACTTCTGGTCACCGAATCTTAACAAGGACATCGAGTTATTAGAACAAGTACAGAGAAGAGCCCCCAAATTGGTGTAGGGGATGGAAGGCTACTCCTATGAAGAGAGGCTAAAAAGGTAGGGCTCTTAACCTGGAAAAGAGACGGCGGAGGGGAGATATGATAGAGGTCTATAAATTAATGAATGGAGTGGACGGGTAAACGTGGATCATTTGTTTACGCTATCAGAATATAGAAGGCTAGGGGACATGTAATGAAGCTACGGGGTAAACTATTTAAGACAAATAAGAGAAATATTTCTTCACTCAACGTGTAATCAAACTCTGGAATCTGTTACCGGAGGATGTCTAAGGGCTGTTAGTATAGCTGGGTTTAAAAAAGGTTTTGGACAAGTTCCTGGAGGAAAGGTCCATAAACCACAATTAAAAAGTGACCAAGTAAATCAATGCTTGGCCAAGTACAAGCCCTGCAGAACCTGTGTCATTTGGGGAAACAGCTAGGTACGTATGACCAAGATTGTCCACTGGTTGAAACAGCATACTGGTCTGGATGGACCTCGGTCTGACCCAGTATGGGCAATTTCTTATGTTCTTATGTTCTTATGAAGAAGTACTCTTGCCTTCAGAGGCTTGTGAGGGGGCTGATATTATCCGCCTGTTCGGGAGTAGGAACTGGAAGTGTTTGATCTCAGGGAGTTATCCACCTTGAGCTTGGCTGGTGCTCCAGACATGGAGCAGGAACTGAAGAGGCATCCACTCCTACAAGAGGTATGGAAATCCACTACTGTCTCTCTTTCCTGGAGGTGCTCAAGGGCCTGTTCCGGGTCAGAGTGGGATTCCCCCAACTTCCCGCCTAACGGGCTAAGGGTATATAAGAAGATGCATGCTCTCCCAGAAAAGGAGTGTTGTGGTATTTACTATTTCTAAGATGGATATGCAGGTCACAGCGGTTACTAGACAGACCACCATCCTGTAGAAGGCGGAGTGGCCTTGAAAGATACTCTAGATTGAAAGTTGAATTTGTGTTGAAGAACCAATTCGCTGCAGCGGCAGCTATTCTTCTGTTGGCGGTATGTGGCAGACCTGACATTTGAGGCCCTGCCCCAGTGGATTCAGTATCTTCCATCGGATGACTCTACCCCTCTTTTGGAGTCTGCTATGGTCTTCCTTTCTGATGCCATGTACAGCCTGATGTCTAGGGGCATGGATCTAGCCCTGTCGATGATGAGATGGCATTGGCTTGGCTTTGACATGGGGCAGTGGACTCCTCTTCCCCACCCCGGTTGCTCAGCTGCCTTAGAGGGTCTCTTCTGTTGGGTCCAATTGGGAGAAGCAGGTAAAGGACCTGGGCAAGACAAAATCTTTGGCCTTTTGGAAGACAGGTCCAAGGAGCCTGTTGTAGCGAGCAATATCTCATTTTCCATCAACCTTGGCCTACTTCTTGCAGGAGCGCGGGTCGGACTTCCTTTACTAACGGCCTGGAGAGCCACTTATGGACTAAGGGCTCGTTCTCATTCTTTCATGGAGCACTTGGGCCCAGGGACTCAATGCCCTCTATTGGAGGCCCCTCCTGTTCTGCACGCTGAAGTTTTGTGGACCCAGTCCCTTGTTCCTCCGGTATGAGGCAGGCTTCGCTTTTCTTTCAGGAATGGGTTTGGGTTATCAAGGATTCTGGGAGCTAGACACCTTTCAGTTTGGCTATGTGCTAGAATGCAAAGAGCCGATTCCAGATACTTTTGTCATCCTCCCCTTGGGGGTCTGCGATCAAAAGTGCCACTGTGCGGACCGCCGTGGACAAGTTGCTGTGCCTAAAGGTGGTGGTGCCTGTCCCCCTGGACAGAGTGGGGCAAGGGCAGATACTCCCCAAAAAAAAAAACAAGATGGTTCCTTGCTTGCACATTCTGGACCTCAAAGGGGTCAATGAGCACATGTGCGTCACTGTGCCCTTCCCAATAGATAACCTTTTTGCTCCTGTGATTTCAAGCAGTGCGTCGGTTTTAATTCTTGGTCTTCTGAATTTTTCTTTTCCTCGTTTTTCTTTTTTACCTTTTCTCCTTTCCTGGAATGTTGGTTTAGGTGTAATTTTCTTATTCCTGACCAGTCAGATCAACCAAAGTATGCCATGCTTGGTTTCTCACTATCGGATTCGGCGCCTGCCCTTCCGCTTTCCAGACTTTCCTCCTTGTTTCCCACCCACCCTGCCTCAAGGATGTTTTCCCAAGGACATTGTGGTGGCGACTGTGGCACTGCAGTACCAAGGGATTCTGTGTCCAGCCATAATCTGGACTACTGGCCTCCTCTGAGCTTTGGTTTCCCCTTTTAGAGGCCTTTTCGTGTGGCATCCCGAAGTGGGATGTCCTTTTGTTGGAAAGGCCCTCATTTGGATGATCAGTTGGGGAAAGAGCCCAGCTGTTGCCTTCCCATTCCCTGGAGTTTCATGGAAGCATGTTTCCCCAACACTCAAATGGGCAGAGTTTTGTTCCCTTCCAGAGGCAAAAAGAAAGAAGGAAAGGAGAGTCATAAGACTGTTGGATTGCCTCTGTGCTGTATTCTGTGCGCAGCAGGTACCACAGAGTCTGGAATTATTCTTCAGCTTCTCTGATAGCGGCGACCCCACACAGTGCCTCTCTCCAGGTGGTCCCTTACTTATTTGGTGGTCTCTCCAAGTTCTCCAGAGTTCGAGTGCCAGGCTTCCCACGTTTCCTATTTCCGAGGATGGTAAAGGACCAGAAGTGCGGTTTGGGTAGATAACAGACTCTGTCATCTGAGGAAGGGCATGCCTAGGCAAGGGACGATTTCTGCCTTGGATTCCCTGCTGACAGATGTGTGCCAGTCTCTCAAGCTGGGGAGCCCCCATTGTGCCAAGACTGTATGGCCCATGGCCATTGGAATCGCAGGGAAGTGGTATGGTCCATCAACTATCTCGAGACGAGGGCCATCATGGTTGATTGCTATGCCATTCCGGACCCTGGTTGAAGGGGACAAGGCCTTTTTCAAGTGTTTTTTCCAGATAACTGTCCCAATGTGGTGGCGTTTATGTTCATTTGGCAAGTGGTGGCACAAAAGGAGTGCTAGGTAGCTCCTGGTAATGGCTCTCCTATTTGCCTGGGCCAGAGAAGAACCGGGTCCTAGCCTGGTGTCACTCATATCTCAGCAGCTTGCCAGGATGGGACAACACGGAAGTGGACTTCTTCAGCCATTGCATCTCTGGATCCTGCTAGATTGGGAATTGTGATCAAGTAGGCATTTTCCATGTTGATTCTGTGCTGTTGGGGGTCACCCCAAAATGGATCTGATGTGCGACCTGCCTTCCAGTGTCAAGTTTGCAAGCTGCTTCAATCACCCCACAACGCGAGGCGGGGTCTGAAGGGTGTCGATGTTTCTGACTCAGCCTTAGCAAGTCAGCACATGCTGTTCATTTTTCTTCTGTGGGCCCCTGTGCTTTATCGTATAAAACACAACCCAGACAGGATTGGCCGAGGAGAGTGTGGCTCGGCGATCTGATGAGGCTCCTGCAGGCGCTTTCCTCTTCGGTTGCCTGAATCGCGTGGCCTATTGCAGCAGGGACTGATCGTGCTGGAGGACTGGTTCCTTTTTCACTTATGGCTTGGCTTTTCAAAGGAGATGGCTAGAATGTAAGGACTACTCCTCCAGCGATGGGCTCTATTATACAGGGAGCGTGGAGGCAGGTTTCTACTAAGCTATCATACATGCAGATCTGGTGGCCTCTTTGAGCGATGGTGCGGCAACTCTACAGTTGGTTCCTGATGTGGCCAAGGTTCCATCTCTATTGGCCTTTCTACAGGATTGCCTTTTCCTTAGCTCTCTGAAGGTTGAGGTGGCAGCTTGCTTTGGCCTGTTTCCGAGGTCCAGTGAGTGTTAAGTCTCTAGCCTATCACCTGGACCTCTCGTGATTTCTCCAGGGGTTC
>CM066044.1:111266288-111460840 GCA_033557465.1 Ichthyophis bannanicus
TCCTCCATATAATCGAATAGTCTTTTTGGTTTGGTTCAGTCCCTGCTTAGAGTTCTGACAAAAAGCCCTGCCCTCCTCTACAGGGGGGGCGGGTCGGGGGGGGGGTGACCATCTCATCCTTCGCCTCAGGCAGTAGGTTGCCTTGAGCCACCCCTGAGGGTGGGAGGGGATAAGGGAAGTGGAATTACCAATGGGACTAAACCTAAAGGGAAGCAATAAAAAGAGCAAAGTATGCATATGGACCGGGAACGTAAATAAAAACACCCAGAGGAAAACGAGAAATTATTTGGTTTATCCAAAGGAAGTGGCTGCACAAATAATAAAGGCAAAAAAACACAGCTTTCACAAAATTCAGAAGTTCGCAAACAGACGGAACACAGAAAAGCTATAGGATCAAACTAAGAGAGCACAAAAAGAGAAATCAGGATAGCCAAAATCAAAGGCAGAAGAAAAGATGGTTTAAAGAGTGTGAAAGTGATGTGGCGACCCAAAACATTTTTCAGGTATATTGGGAAGGGATGAGGAGGAAAATCAGAAGTGCCGAATTGCAGGACTGAAAAGTGCCAGTAGCGGATATTTGTGGGAAAGTGACATTGAAAAAGTGAAAATATAAACAAATATTTCTGTTTGTTTTTTACTAAAGAAAATCCTGGGAGAAGGAGAAGGACACATCGTGATTCGACAACTGTACCAAAATGTGAATGGAGTAGATAATACACCCATTTACAAAAGAAGATGATGTGTTCAAAACAGCTTGTTAAACAAACTGAAAGAAGTGGACAACGGCCATAGGAACGGACTGGGATTACCATCCCAGGAAACTGGAAAGAGCTCAGGAGGTTCTTGCCCCCCCACGGACGTTAAAAGGATGTTTTTAATAGATCTTTGGAGACAGGAAAAGCTTCCACCAGGAGCTTCACTGGAGAAGAGCTGCATTGTGGGGGATACTCTTCACAAAAAGTGGTAAAACCGGGGGAAGACGTGACAAACTACAGGCGGAGGTAAGCCTTACCTCAGTGGCGATCTTGCCAAACAAACATTGGAGTTCTTTGGACGGGTGGACCAGAACTAGATTCAAGGGCAATGGGATGGATATGATCTACCTAAAATGTCAGCAAAGCCTTGATTATTGTTCCTCATAGAAGGCTTATCACCATAAACTCACAGCTTGGGGATGTGTCCCAAAGGCCCGGTGAAACTGCGATCAGAAAATTTGATTGGACCTGGACAGAAGGACAGAAGGTTAAACGGTTAAACACGAACTCATCGGATGAAAGGAAGATGATTAGCTGTATGCCCCAGGGTTTGGTCCTGAGGACCTGGCTACTGTTCAGTGTATTTCTTGAGTGATATTGTCTTGCTGAGTTGGGGAGCTGAATGGAACAAGTGTGTCTTTTTGGCAGATGACACTGAAAATTTGCAAACAGAGTGGACTCCCCTGGCAGGGAGGGGGATAACATGAGGAAAGATTCTACAAAAGCTGGAAGAATGCGTTCTAATGCTTGGGCAGTTAAGATTTAATGTGCATGAAGTGTCATTGTCATGCACTTGGGAAGCAGATAAGAAATCCAAGAGAAATGTAAATGATAGCGGGCGAGAGGTTGGTGTGAACGGACCAGGAGAAGGACCTTGGTGTGATTATTTCTGAGGATCTCAAGGTGGCAAAACAGTGTGACAAGACTATGGCAAAAGCCAGAAGGATGCTGGGTTGCATACAAAGAGGAATTACCAGCAGAAAGGAAGAGGTACTAATGCCATTGTACAAGTCACTGGTGAGGCCTCACTAGGAATATTGTGTTCAGTTTTGGAGACCATATCTCGCAAAGGATATAAAAACTCTGGAAACGGTTCAGAGGAAGGTGACCAAAATGATTTAGAGCCTGCATGCATCAGAAGACTTATGAGAAGAGACTTGAAGACCTAAATATGTGCTCTCTGGAAGAGAGGAGGGACAGGGGAGATATGATTCAGACCTTTAAATACTTAAAGATTATTAATGGACAAACAAACCTCTTCCAAAGACAGGGAAGCTGTAAAACTAGAGGGCATAACATGAAGTTACAAGGGGGTAAACTGAAAGGCAATGTCAGGAAATGCTTTTTCACTAAAAGGGTACTGGATGCTTGGAATGCCCTCCCAATGGAAGTGGTGGGGGCAAATACAGTGACAGAATTCAAAATGGCATAGGACAGACACAGTGGTCCCCTTTATAGCAACAAGATAAAATCAAAATAACATAAAGTTCTCTTATATCTCAACAAATAGTGAATTTATAAGTTATTGTAATTTCAAGTTTCATAAGTTCTCTGTAAACATGTGAGTTTAAGTAAACTGCTTTGATTTAACGATAAGGTGAGATTATAAAAACTGTTAAATAAAATAAATGACCTACATGGAATGGTGGTTACCCCTAAAACAAAGGCATGGGGAGGGGCGACTTGCACGGAGTGGCAGGTGCACCTACTCTTGCCACCTTGCTGGGCAGACCAGACAAGACCATACCGGTCTTTATCTGCCATCATATTTTGAAAAAAAAGCCTGCTGTGGAACTAAAAATGCTTAATAAATTTTTTTCAAGTACATTTGTAGAAAAAAATCCTGTGAGAGAGTCGTTTGGACCATTAGATGATAGAGGGGGTAAAAGGAGCACTAAGAGGGGACAAGGCCATAGCGGAGAGACTGAATGAATTCTTTGCTTTTGTATTTAATGAAGATGATGTAGGGAAGTTATACATTACAGAAATGGTATTTAAAGGTGATTGCATCGGAAGAACTGAAAAAAAACACTGATAAACCGGGAAGATGTATTACAGCTATTTGATAAAGAAGAGTAGCAAATCATATGGACCAGATGGTAAACATCCGAGGGTGTTGAAAGAACTGAAATATGAGATTGCAGACCTGCTAATTAATCTGTGAACTATCATTAAAATTATCTGTAATACCTGAAGATTGGCGAATGGCCAATGTAACACCAATTTTTAAAAAGAGTTTCAGGGGTGATCCGGGAAACTACAGACCAGTGAGCCTGACGTCAGTACCAGAAAAAAATGGTGGAAACCATAATAAATCACAAAATTACTGAAGATGTAGATAGTCATGGTTTAATGGAAGAGGCTTTAGGCAAGGAAGGACTTATCTTACTAATTTGTTATATTTTTTGACGGTATGAATAAAATGGTAGACAAAGGTGAGCTGCTTGATATAGTGTATCTGGACTTTCAGAAAGCCTTTGACAAGGTTCCTCATGAGAAATTCTTGGTGAATTAGAAAGTCATAGGATAGGAAGCAGTATACTATTGTGGATCAGGAACTGGTTAAAAGTTAGAAAGCAGAAGGTAAGGCTAACTGGCCAGTTTTCCCAATGGAGAAAGGTGAATAGTGGAGTTCCCCAGGGATCTGTGCTGGGTCTGCTGCTTTTTAATATATTCGTAAAGACCTGGAAATGGGAATAGCAAGTGAGATAATCAAATCTGCAGATGACACAAAATTATTCAAAGTTGCTAAAACTCAAGAGGATTGTGAAAAATTGCAAGATGACTGATAAATTGGAAGACTGGACATTCAAATGACAGATTAAATTTAACATGGAAAAGTGAAAAGTTATGCCCTTAGGAAAGAACAATCCAAACTATGGTTACACGATGCAAGGTTCTACATTAGAAACCACCACCCAGGAAAATATTTAGGCATCATCGTGGATAGCACGTTGAAACCCACTGTGTTCATCGGTGGCCAAGAATGCAAATAGAATGCTAGGAATCATAAGAAAAGGAATGGAGAATAAAACAAGGGATATTATAATGCATCTATATTGTTCTATGGTGTGATTGCACCTTGAATATTGTGCGCTATTCTGGCCTCCGTATCTTTAAAAGGATGTAGTGCAATTAGAAAAGGTACAGAGAAGAGCCACCAAAATGGTAAAGGAGATGGAAGGATACTCATATGAGGAGAGGCTTAAAATGTTAGGAATCTTCAGTCTGGAAAAGATACGGCTGAGAGGAAATATGATAGAGGTCTATAAATTAATGAATGGAGTGGAACGGGTTAAACATAGATCTAATCTAATTTAATACAGATTTGTATACCTCATCTATCCCAGTCAAAACAGTGGTTCTCTGCGGTTTTACTGCAAGAAGAAAGATAGATAAGGTGAAAAAATAAGAATATAATCACCAACTAGTTAAATTTGAAAAACGAGGTTCTCAGTCTTTCGAAACTGAGAAACAGCAAAACTGCTTTTCAATTGCCTTGGCAATTCCGAACAGTGCTGCGCCGCCATGTAGGGAATTGTACGCATAAAGCACAATTTCAAAGGAATACCTCTACAGAGGGCATAATAAAGTATTGACAAAATTATAAACATTTAGAATAACATGTTATAGGTGCACCTAACAATACTGAACAATATTCCAGACCAAAATTATTAACAATCTATATAACCACCAACTAACATGAAAACTGTGATTTACACATACATAATACAATCGATCTCTGTAAATAGTTATAGAAATTACCATTATATATAGCTATTGTATTTATATAGTTCGATACCAACATATATATTAAATAGTGCAATTATGTAATATGAACTTACTGTTAAACTGTTCTATTAATTTACTATAATGTTATACTGTTCTATGTATCTACTGTAGTTCAATTATCTGTTCCATGTAAAAAATTCTGTTTTTGTTCAATGTATGCCGCTTTTACTTGGTGAAAAGCAGTATATAAGCATAGTTAAATAAATAAATAGCAAAAATAAGAAACATAAAATGAATTTGATTGGGAATTTTAAGCCAATGTAATTTGATCAATTGTTTACGCCATCAAAAGTAGAAAGACTAGGGGACAGTCAATAAAGTTACAGTATAACCCATTTAAGACTGATAGGAGAAAATATTTTTCATTCAACGTGTAATCAAACTCTAGAATTCGTTACCGGAGGAAGTAGTAAAAAGCTGCTAGTGTAGCTGGGTTTCAAAAACAGTTTGGACAGGTTCCTGGGAGAAAGGTTCCATAAACCATTGTTAGAGGACCTGGAAAATCCACAGCTTGCACCAATACAAGCATTGGGAACCTGTATGTCTTTTGCGGAACCTGTAGGTACTTATGACCTGAATTGGCCACTGTTATAAACAGGATACTGGGCTTGATGGGGGAGTGGAGGAGTAGCCTAGTGGTTAGAACACGGCTTGGTAACCAAGCAACCAGGGTTCGATTTCCACTAGCACTCCTTGTGGCCTTGGACAAGTCACTTAACCCTCCATTGCCTCGGAAGAAAGGCCTGGTAATCTACTTCCGATGACACTGCCAAGTAAACCCAGGAGCTTCTGGGTCGCCAGGAGTCAGGACTGACTTGAAGGCACACATTGCATTGCATTGGGCTTGATGGACCTTGGTCTGACACAGTATGGCATATCTTAAGTTCTTATAAGATCCACATCACCCCCCAACTGATCAGGTCTCTTCAGTGGTGGTGCTCTCCACAGATATATTTGTCGGGTCACCTTTTCAGATGCCTCCACCTCGATGTACCCTGACAAAAGATGCTTCCAAACTGGGTTGGGGAGCACACATCTGAATGACCTAACCACACAAGGACTGTTGACTCAACTGCAAGCTACCCTGCAGATCAACCTCCTAGAACTAAGAGCATTGACAAATGCTCTTCAGGTTTTTCAACCCCAACTTTTGAGGCAACCTGTTTTAGTCAGCAAAGACAACCAGTTTGCAATGTTTTACGTGAACAAACGGGGGAGGGGGGGGTCCCGTCCCGTCCCGTCCCGTCCCCTCCCCTCCCCTCTGCAGGGAAGTGCTTCGCCTGTGGTCCTTTGCCATCTTATACTGCATTCACCTCAGAGCAGTGTACCTCATGGGCAAACTCAATATCCTTGCGGATAGGCTAAGCCGTATCCTTCATCCACACAAATGGATCTTGCATTGGGAGATGACTGCTTGGATCTTCCGGATATAGGGAACCCCACAAATAGATCTTTTTGCCAATCCACAAAAACACATAGCTTCCAATCTTCTGCTCCAGAGCTCCATCGCTGCACCAACAGGCCCCAGATGCCTTCCTTCTACACTTGGGACAAGGAATCCTCTACGCATTCCCATCTATCCTCTTGATACTGAAAATGCTTTTTCAAGTTACAGGCCAACAAGGCTCGATGATTCTCATAGTTCCTTTTTGGCCCTGCCAACCGTGGTTTCCTCTGCTTCTTGCGCAGACTCAACCTCTCAGCCTAGGATTTGCACCCAAAACTCCTCTCTCAGGACCACGGGATGCTCCTCCATCTCAATCTTCACCCCCTATGCCTCACAACATGGTTGCTGAAGGGATAGTGCTTACTGTCCTTGACTTGCCACAAGTGGTCAAAGATATCGTCTTTGAATCTCGCAAGGATTCCACCAGGCAATCGTATGCCTCCAAGTGGCATAGGTTTTCCCTCTAGTATTCCCCAAGGGACATTGACTCATTTTCTTGTCCAGTGGAGTCCCTTCTACAATATCTTCTCCACTTATCCTTAACAGGTCTTAAAACTAATTCAGTGAGAGTTTGTGTTAGTGCCATTGTGGCCTCTCTCAAACTACAGGATGGACAGCCTATCTCTTCACACCCCTTAGTGGCACACTTCATGCGGGGTCTTCCGCTGTCCAAATCACCCATTAAGCCACCTCCGGTGGCCTGGGATCTCAATGTGGTTTTCACTCAATTTCTAAAGCCTCCTTTTGAGCCTTTAGCCACCACTTCACTGAAGTTTCTATCTTGGAAGGCAATCTTCCTCATTGCTCTCACATCAGCTCGTTGCATCAGTGAACTGCAGGCTCTGGTGGCGAATCCGCTCTATACCCGGTTCCACTATGACAAGGTGGTTCTGCGTACCCATCTGCATTTCCTTCTGAAGGTAGTCTCCTTCTTTCATCTAAACCAGTCAGTAATCCTATCGATTTTCTTCCCCAGACCACATGCGTCTTGGGCTGAAGCAGCGCTACATACCTTGGACTGCAAGTAAGCGCTGGTTTACTACTTGGATAGAACTAAAGATCACAGAAGATCCTCGTAATTATTCATTTCCTTTGATCCTAGTCACCTACGTAGGCCTACCGGTGATAAAAGTACTATACCCAAATGGATAGCAGATTGCATTTCTTTTGCTTATGCACAGGCAGGACTCTCCTTGGAAAGTCATGCTACTGCTCATAATGTACAGGCTATGGCAACCTTCATCGCCAATCTCCATTCAGTATTCATTGAGGAGATCGGTCTGGCGGCTACCTGGTCTTCCATTCATACTTTTGCTACACACTATTGTCTGGACAGAGACTCCCGTTGGGATGCTGTTTTGACCAAGCTGTACTCCAGCACCTCTTTGGGACTTACTCAACTCCTAACCTCCATCTCAGACTTCTTCAAGAGACCAGACTATCATTAGGGGATTATAGCTTCCTGTAATTGAGTCCAGTGACATACAACTCTTCCAGACTCTTCAGCTACAAGCTTTTGGCCTCAGAGATCACGGCTCTCCCCCCCCTCTCCCCCCCCCCATACCTGTCTGGTACTTGGGAACTAGTGAATCCCATGAAGGCTGCATTCCTGCTTGTTCCTGGAGATTGCATAGTTACTCACCTGTAACAGAAGATCTTTGGGAACAGCAGGAATCAGTCTTCACAACCCGCCCTCCTCCCCTGGGAGTTAAGGGTTCATTAATTTTTTTATCTTCCTCTCAGCTACAAACTCAACTGAGGAGAGGAATTGGGAGGGTGAGAAGGCATGCAGGTACACTGGAGCACTCAAAAAAAGGCTTTCCTATTGGACTCTGGGAAGCATTCCTACATGGGTTCTATCTGTGCAGATGTCACCCTTATGTGAATACTGATTCCTGCTGTTCCCGGAGATTACCTGTTACAGGTGAGTAAACTATGTTTTTATCCACTCCTGAACACTAACAGCTCTCAGATCATATCTCCTCAGGTAAGTAGTTCCATAGCAATGGAACCACAATGAAAAAACCCTATTCCAAAGAGTAGATTTCTTCCTCTTTTTCACAGATGTTAGAGCTAACTATCTGAGACTGCCTGACCCCAAAGACAAATAGGGCACATACCATTCTAAGTTCTGCAGTAGGAAGGCTAATTCCACTGGTCAACAAATGTTTACAGAAGTTATATTACTGAAATAAAAATAGTCATTTCTTATCAATTTTTATATGCTGAACACAAATATGACAGTGAACTTGCAAAGTTGGCTCTAGTTTTTTTGTAATCTACAAGAATTAATGTTTACATCACGAAATGCATGTCAATAGTAAATATAATAGGCCTTCGGTTAATACCTGTAAAAAAACAAGTCAGACTACTTCTTAGATTTTTTTCACCTGTCTCTTGTACAGCTGTTTGGGAGCTTCTCTGGGGAGTGTCCAGCAGTAGTCAGCTAGCATTGTAGTGGACCATTTTCCCTGGTATCTTTGCTCCATCGTTGCGATATCCTGGTGAAAACATTCGCCCTGTTCATCACTAAACATATCACAGTTGTCAGGAAAGAAATCGAGATGGGCATCAAGGAAATGGATCTTTAGAGACATATGGCAGCCAAGGTTCTGATACTGCATCAGCATGTCTTCTACTAGTTCCTTGTAGTTTTCTGTCCTAACATTCCCGAGAAAGTTTGTTGACACTAGGCAAAAAGCATTCCATGCTTGTTTCGCATCACCCTGCAGCAAGTTGTTGAACCGGTCATTTTTGAAGAGCTCTCAAATCTGAGGACCCACAAAAACTCCCTCTTTAATCTTTGCTTCGCTGAGTCGAGGGAATTTTTCATGCAGGTATCGGAAAGCTGGCGAAGTGCGGTCCATGGCCTTCACAAAGTTTTTCATCAAACCTAGTTTGATGTGAAGAGGTGGTGTTACATTTTGTCTGCGATTCCATTCCTTCTGCAAGTAGTGCCAATCCCTTGCTCGGCTATCCCACTCACATAAGAGAAACATGTATTTTATATATCCCTGCTGCAGTCCCATTAAAAGGGCAACTACCTTCAAGTCACCACAGAGGTGCCAGCTGTACTTGTTATAGTTAATGGAAGTCAGTAGATGCTTTAAGTTATTGTATGTCTCTTTCATGTGGACGGCATGTGCTACTGGAATAGATGGAAGACGGTTTCCATTGTTCAAAAGCACAGCCTTCAGACTCAGTTTCGAAGAGTCTATAAATAGTCTCCAGTCTTGTGGGTCATGAGTGATTTTTAAGGCATTCATGATGCTTTTAATATCGGAACAGAATATCAGATTACTTTCCTTTCCGACTGCTTATAGTACACTGCTGACGTCAGATGGCTTTAGCAGCCGTCAGGCAGTAGTATTGCATTGCATCAGAAAATGATGCAATCAACTCTGGATGATGTGTGCATGCTGGTATTATGCAATGTGATGCAATATTACATCATTCAAGGCCTATTTGGGATGTTGTTGATGTCCTACTGGATAAATTTACACAGTGAAATGTCAAAAATGAACTACAAGCAATATCTTCAAAACGAGAGCCAATAAAATCATTTTAATGTTATATTCGTGTTCAGCTCACCAACATACTACAGATTAGGGCCTTTTAAAGTCCGTAACGATTTCAATGTTGACCAGTGTTCTAAGTTTGTCAGCACCTTAAATGCCATAGGCACCAATTTAAAATGAATACATTTTCTGATCAGCAACCAGTGGAAGGCGTACAAAATGACCGAGTACTCTCCCAGCAGGGAACATCCAGCAAGATTCTCTCAACCATATTCTGGATGACCTTCAACCTCCATATAACGTTTGCTGGTAACCCAACTATGGCCTTCCTCTGCTCCTTTTCTGGCTCTTCAGTCTTTAGATCTCTGACACTCCCTCCAACTCCTGTTCTCTGGACTCTGTTGTCTACTTTTTATGTGGGCACCAAAATCTTAAATCCGTCCCTGGGAGACAAGGTAAGTGGCCACTGCAGGGCCTGTGCCAGGCTGGGTGGGGGTGATCCCAGAGCCAGTATTTGAGGCAGAACACTGGGGGAATGGTGCTCCAGGGCACTGCAGGGAGTTAAAAGTCAGGCAGTTCCTTTCCCTGAAAGCTTGGAATCCAGTCTGACCATATCCTTGAGCAAGGTATGTTTGAAAAATTAAATGATCGTAAAAGGAAAGAAGGGAGGGAAGGTAAGTGCAGCACTGGCATAAGTGTACAGAAAGTGCTAAATCATTCCTGGGGTATGCTTATGGCCTCCTTTAGACCACCAATTAGGCTAAAGAGAGATGTCTGTACAAGGAGAGTAGAAAGAGCTGCAGTTTCCAGTGTACTAGTGAAAGAGCAGGAGTCCAGTGTCATCTCCACAGAGGTGCAAAGAGAGGTTTACATGATCAGGATTGGGAGACACAAGAGAAGCAGCAGGTAAAGGCAATTGAGCCTAGCAGTAGGTGCACCACATTCCTTGCTGAAAAGTATGTGGAGATGATCTTGGCAGATACAGTATCTGAGGAATCCACAAGGGCAAGATTTGCATCTGATCCATCAGATAATGTTTTCAGGTTGAAGACAGTGCTGAAGAGGTTGTTTTTATCAAGATAGCTGGTGAAGAAGCAGAAGAAAGTGTTACTGGCAGTGCCAAGGCAAAGAGCACTGCAAGGTATAGGGGACAATAGAGAGTGGGAAGGATGTTTTTGGCCTTATCTTCTTCTCTGCCCCCAGCCACAGTTCCAAGAGCAGCAGGACCCTCCACCCCCTCCCCTCTCAAAGGAAGCAGAGGGGAAGTCTCCTAAAACCTCACGGGTGTGGATGCATTTTAAAGTACTTGAGGACCTGCAATTTGCAGAATGCAATTATTGTAGAAAGCATGTTAGTAGAGGAAAGCTGATGGCATACAGCATCATTTAGTAAAACAGGTCCCTTCCCATCTCACTACTAAGGAGGTTGCTGATCCTAGGCTGGGGATTCCATCCAGTGTAAATAGCAGCAGTGGGAAAGATACAGAAAAAATGAAGGGGAGAGTATTCAAAGGTATTTACATTGCAAACCATTTAAATGCCACTGAGCAGGATAGTCAGTGGCATTTACACTTATGGTTAGTGCCACTGGATATCCATGGGTGCCACTGCTACACTTCCCGATGCTAAGTCGTTAGCAACGGGGCATGTCATGGGTATTCCGGATGGAGCAGAGGTGGCACCCATCGCTAACCGGGCAATAGTAATATTGAGCCACTGCCTGGTTAGTGACAACCGGGTAAAGTCAGGCATGGCAAAGGGTGGCCTAACTTTACCCATGGAAGTGAACCGGGTAGCAACTCTATATCGCTGCTGCCTGGTTAGCTTCTGGGTTCTACGTCGACCCAGATATTTAATGCCGGTGGCCGGATATGGCTCCGGCATTGAATATCCTGGGTTAGAATTCAGCAGCAACGGCTAGGTGCTTTACAAGAGTTAGCCGCTGCATCTCCCTCCCCCCCCCCCTGAAATTCCATTCTGAAGTGGGACTCCTAACCTCTTCTGCCAGTCAGAATGCATGGCAGCAGATCCAACACTCATCAAAGCAAATCATGATAGAAGAAATTGGGGTGGTGTCTGGTAGCACTATCTTGAAGCAGGTAACAGATAGCATCGAGGGTGGTGACACAGTGCATGAGGGAAATAGTAGCCCTGCATGACCATTCCCTGAATGTGGTTGAGAAGCTGAGTTTAAAAAGGCTACTGTATCTCTTAGCTCCTGATTACCAAGTGCTCTGCAAGACAACTTTTAGTAAGCGAGTGATACCCAGCCTGTATAATCAGTTGCATCACCAGCTAAAGTAGATCTGGCAAAATCAGCGGCTGGTACTAGCGTACATTTCAACACTGATATTTGGACTAGTCAGAACACTGTACACACCTACCTCTTCCTGACAGCACACTCATTTTGGTGGCTCTTCTCTGTACCTTTTCTAATTCCGCTATATCCTTTTTAGGATACGTCAACCAGAATTGCACCCAATACAATGGAAGCAGTGCATGCAGACTATCTCATGCATATTCATTGTGGATATCCTGAAAACCTGACTGGCCTGGGGGTCCCAGAAGACTGGGTTGAGAACCACTGGGACATTGATTGCCCACAAGCTGCTTACTGTCCCTTTTCCCTGCTGCCCAACCCCCAGATGGGCCTGTCACGGCTGAGATCGGGCAGCAGAGAAACCCATGCTCCCACTCATCTGCTTTGGGGTGTCCTCCATGGGTGGCCGGCAACATCAGGGGGACTTATTCCGCCTCCAAGGTAGGATAAGTTCCCCTTCTAACCTACAGCCTCCGGTCTGTAAATGGGGGCGCTGGATGAGAATGTCCACAGTCTTGGCAAAGGCAAATATTAGTATGACTTGCAAAGGATTGTGGGAAATGTAGTCCATTCATACCAGAATCAGCCGTTCACAATAAATTAGTTGTGCTTGCTCGAGTGTAAAGCAAAGAAAATATATTTTATTTATGGGGTTATTTCTCCCAACACAGATTTGCTTGGTAGCACAGAAAGGATACTTGCTTTCAGTATTATACTTAGAAAAACAAAATCAGGAAAAACAACAACTGAACTTCTTAAGCAATCAAATCAAATCAAATCATAAAGACCTTGATGGGAACAGAAAGGTCTTTTCTGTGGGCTCCTGCTAATATCTTTTTAGCAGTGCTTCAAAAACAAACAAACCCACAAAGTAATGAAAAACTGTTCTTTTTCAAGGCTAACTTCTGGTATTTTCACACACACCCAGAAGTGTCTCTTCAGAGCTCACAGGCAATTAGGCAAGGCTCAATTGCTAACAATTAACCAGCTGCAAACCTCTTGGCTGGTTTACTTTCTAAACATGGCTCAAATCCTGCTCAAAAGCTTTTCTGAGTAGATCAAAGAACAAGTTTATATTTCTTTGTGATGGTTGTTGTATTTTGTAAAAGTATATTACCACAGAAGTTTAGACAGAGAGCAATCCATGTATTCACACTGTTCATTTACAATATTTCCTTCTTCTTCAACTATCATAGAATCAATATCATGGATTGGCACAGAGGAATTTCTTAATGGAGCACTCTCAGGACAATACTTGTCTCCCTGCTGTCTTCCAAGTGAAAAGCTAGGGCATAGATCAGTGTTCATACCTGAGCTTCCATTGCTGTTAAGGTTCCTCTCCAGATCTTCTGGCCAGTATGTAGTCCAGTTTTTATGTCCAGCCTTCCAATCAAGATCCCTGGACACTGGGTCTCTCTTCACATACCTTCTTGCACTGGTCTTAGGGCCCCTTTCAAATGCAGCCGTCTCCCTTACAGGTGCCGTCCGGGGCTTCCTGGCTCTGTAACCCCACTCCTCTGGCTTTCCCCAGTCCAATGGAGTATGCTTGCCTCTGGAACGCCTCCCAGCACACGTACTGCTATGGACTCCTTCAGACCTCCCAGATGCTTTTCTCTTCTTTCTTCCAAAGTGTTTCTTGCTTTCTCTGTCCGTGAGCTCTGGCTTCTGCAGCCTCTGCTCCTGCTGATGATCCAGCCAATGACGATCATGAAGATTCTGAAGATTCTGATGAATAGAATAGGCTTTACTTTTAACCTGTTTAGAGGGCTGCTCCACCCTAGCACAGTGCAGCTATGCTGAATCAAGCCCTGCCCTTGGAGATGAGTGCTTGGGGATTACCTCATAGTTCTCCTGATTGAACACACGTTTCCCCACTTCAGCTCTTCTAGTGGCTGTTGGAAACCTGGTGCATTCTGGGACTGGTAGTCTTTTATGAGAACATTCTGTTTTAGTATTTCTACCAGCAAAGACAGGTTGCTTGTTCAGAGCCAATTCACCTCTATTATAGCTCCTTCCTGAACTATGATAAGCTTCCTTATCACAGGTCGTACAGGGCTGTGACCGAAATCGGCTCTGTATGTTCAGGGTCAGGGTCCCACATCCGCCTTGCCCTCGCTCCTGCTCCAGCCTACCCCCTCCCGCCCCCACCCAGAGCTTCCTGCACAAAGCCAAAGTATTTGCAGGGAGCTTTTTGCCCTGAATACGGTCCTTGTGAATAGTGGTGACTTAACGTCCAAACCGGACGTTCATCCCTGCTATTCGCAGAGCATAATGTACCCCATAGTGATACTGGAGACTAGAGTATGTTAAGATACACATAAGTAGTGGACAAGAGAGTGAGAAAAGCGGCCTCAAAGAGGTAGGCTTTTAGCCTGGATTTGAATAGGGCTAGAGAAGGGGCCCAACACACAAACTCGAATCTCGCTCAGCAGCCACAAATCCTGCTCCTGCCTGCACAGCCACTCTGTGGCCTACTATCACTTTTCCAGTGAATCCATTTAGAACACATGGAAAAAATTTAAAAAAGAAATTAAACAAAAAAAAAAAAGAAAGACCTCCTTTCCTCTTGCCTCTCTCTGCTGCTGCTGCCTGTGTCAATCTGTTGGCACTGTTCTCATGGTTTGCCTTGCTGTTGCCCTTTGTCCCTCCACTGATTTGGGTGATTCATGCTAATCTTCTTATTGTGTATCTCGGCGACCAGTGTGCTTTTTGGGCCACTCCTCGTCCTACAGCTGGTTTGCACTACCAGTGAAGAGCGGTTAATCAAATACAATAAACATAAACATAACTTGCACTGCAGAGCAATAGTTCTTTTCACTTTGGCATGTAGTTCCTAACATGAGTCCAGGAGAAACTGAACATAGCACAATGGGTGGACATTACCAGCCTATCACAGTTGATGAGCCTTGAACTTTCTCTTCAAAATTATTTTCATATTTCTGTTACTAGAGGCAGGTCTTGTCAGACAAATCTGACAGATTTCTTTGACTGGGTGACCAGGGAGTTGGACTGAGGGAGAGTCTTAGATGTGATGTATTTAGATTTCAGTAAAGCCTTTGACACCGTTCCACACAGGTGACTTATAAACAAACTGAGCATCCTAGGGATGGACCCTAAAGTTACTGATTGGGTTAGAAATTGGTTGAGTGGGAGTCGACAAAGGGTACAGGTAAATGGAGCTCACTTTGAGGAGAAGGAGATTACCAGTGGTGTGCCACAGGGATCTGTCCTTGGACCAATTCTTGTTGACATCTTTGTTAGTGATATTACATAAGGACTGTTGGGTAAGGTTTGCTTGTTTGCAGACAATACCAAAATCTGCAATAGAGTAAAAACACAGGAAGGAGTCGAAAACATAAGGAGGGATCTAGCTAAACTTGAAGAATGGTCTAGAATATGGCAGCTGAAATTTAATGCTAAAAAATGCAGGGTCATGCATGTACAATGTAGGGTGTGAAGTATTTCTGTTCACAAAATAAGAGCGGGACCTGGGCATAATTATGTCTGACGATCTTAAAGTCAACAGGTAGAAAAGGCAACTGTGAAAGTCAGAAGGATGCTTGGGTACATAGGAGAGGAATAGCCAGCAGAAAAAAAGGAGGTAATGATGCCTCTGTATAAGTCTCATTTGGAGTATTGTGTGCAGTTCTGGAGACCACACCTTCAGAAGGATATAGGCAGGTTGGAGTCTGTGCAGAGGGTGGCTACTAAAATGGTTAGTGGTCTTTGTTATGAAGCATCTGAGGACAGACTTAAAGATCTTAATATGTAAACTTTAGAGGAAAGGTGGGATAGGGGAGATATGACAGACACATTTAAATACCTCCCTGGCTCTGCTACGAGGGGACATAGGATGAAAGTGAAAAGGGATAGAACAGGAGTAATATGCAGAAATATGTTTTTACGGAAAGAGTGGTAGATGTGTGGAATAGTCTCCCAGTGTAGATGGTGGACACGAGGATGTTTCTAAATTCAAAAAAGCATGGGACAAACACAAAGGATCTCTAAAGGTAAAAAGGAGACTATTGTAATTGATATGGAAGGTGTCATAAGGAACAAGAATCAGAGCCCATGGAAACAGGGACTTCATATCAGAATGAATGCACGTTTGACAGCTCAGAGCAAAACAGAGAGAAGGGTTGGCATAGAAACCCCAAACAAATGAGGTCACTCAGTGCTAGGGAACGCCCGAGCCAAGAGCTAACACATGGCTCATTAGCAAAGGAGAAACAGCTGATGGGAGCGGAGTTTCAGCCACCGGGAAAAGCAACACAGTTAAAAATCCTCTAGTTAGGGGAGAGGTAGGAACTGAGGAGGGAACTGGGGCAGGAACCAGGAGAGCAAGAACCACGACAGACAGAACAAGGTCTGAGAGGACGGAAAGGATTGAATGGCATGAGAAAGGGGAAAAAGGTGAAAGACAGGATAAGAGAAGGGAGGAAAAACCTTATCTTACCTGGGAAGGCTCATCTAGAGAAGGGAGCTGTGAAAGCCACGCTGACTCCAGGAAGCAGGCAATTCCACGACGGAGAAAGCAATACACGGCTGGGCAAAGCACAGAGGAACTCCACTCTCCTAAAGGCAAGCAATACCTTTTAAATCCCCTGAGAAGACAGTCTCAGTCCTCTAGCACTAAATATAGTGGAAGGGAAACTTGTTGTTCTGAAGAGGAGTTTTTGCCTGTAAGAAACCCTAAGCAAACTAAAAGGAAAGAGTTTTACAGGGAGCCATATTATAACCAAGAAAGGTCCCTGGATAAGCAGTGGCTGGAAGATAGAAGAATATTTCCAGATAGCTTTGCAGAGGAGTTTGATAATAGCCCTTGTACGTATCAAGAGTTGTGTGAGAGAGCTGACCGAGAGCTTTATGCAAAACACCTGAGTTCAGCTAAGCTGTTGGGGGATGGGAACACTGTGAATGAGCAAAGGGCAGAGTTCTCCCCGGAGGAAGTTGAGGATAACGTGCATGAAATGCAATGTGAATTTTATCCAACTTCAGACACTGAAACCTATATGGACTGTACGTACACGGTATCAGATAATATACAATCCTTGTGCTAGTCTTGCTATAACCACTGCTGCAGGAGAAAAACAGTCCAAAAGCAAGTTTGGAGGAAAACTGTTTTTGTATTTCATTTTTCTGTTAAGCTGAAGATAAGCATTGCCTAAGTTGTTTGGTTCCTTTGTTACCTTATACCAGAAGTATGGACTTTTCTGTTGTGATGTTCTCAAGGTCAAATTCCAACCCTGGGAAGGGAATAAATCCATTTTGAAACCTTACCATTCGTGTACACAACTATTTTTCTTTAAGCCACGGAACTACAATTCCCAGGAGGCTTTGCAAAGCCTCAAATTCAAGTTCACAAGCTTAAGGAACACATCACCCCACTCGCTTAACCCACGCTGAGGCCTCTGGGAGAGAGGGGCGGTGACATATCTGGCGTAGTTTTACGGATTTTTGACCCAAAGAAGAACGCAGCAAGGAAAACTACGGTTCCAGAGGACCATAAAGAAGCAAGTAGAAAAAAAACCAGACGGCTCACAGAAGCAAGAAAAGACACAGTAACCTTTCCTGAATGCTGACCTCTACACTAGCCTCAGGTAAAGTCACCTAGGCATAAGCGTGGGAGGATTTGTGCAGGAAAAGGGGGCGCTGTGGGGCTAAAAAGAAAAGGGGAGCCGCACTTGGTTTTTTTTTTCTGTTTTCTCTCTTTTGCTACAGGTGCTGAGAGATGGAAGCCCGGGATGGTCTGCATTGGATGAAACAGCAGTGGGACAGCCAGCTGGAATTAGCGAAACACCTCCAGGAGCAGAACGCTGTCCTAATGAGGGAGCAACAGAAGCCTCTGTTGGACGCTATGCAGGCACTGCTGAGCAAGTCGCAGGAACAACCGACCGAAGATCCCATGGTGATACCTGGGAGTGGACTAAACGCAAGTCATGTTTTTTCGCTAGGACAATTAAGTCCCAATGACAATATAGACGATTTCATTGACGCGTTTGAACGCATTGGGGGAGCATTAAAATGGCCTAGTGAGCAATGGGCTACTAGATTTGCGGTCTCACTGACCGGTGAAGCCCTATCGGCTTTTAAAGCCATGCCAGCCACCCTTGCCGCTAATTACAATGAGATTAAAAAAGCGGTGAAGGATAGGCTGGGGCTCACTACAACTCACTACAGGAGGCTATTTAGAGAAGCCTGCCTGAAACCCCAAGAGACCCCAAAAGCGTTGCAGCAACGTTTGAAAAACTTAGCCTGGAAGTGGTTAACTCCAGAGGAAAAAAATTTTGATACCATTTTAGACACAGTAGTCTTGGAACAGTTTGTCCAAGCTGTGCCTAAGGAAATGAGGACATACCTCATGCTACAAAACTGTCAGTCTACAGAGGAAGCAGCTATGCTGGCTGACCGGTTTCTGGAAGCCCAGATAGCTGACCCCTCAGGGTTTGGGGTAATGCAGGCTGCAGGTTTGGCTATGGGTAAAAGGGGAAAGGATCCCAAAGGAAAATGGTATGACATGCAAAATGTAAAGCCTAGAAATGATAATGATGTTTTTTCATACGAAAGAAAATGTTATTTGTGTGGGAAAACAGGGCATTTTAAGAGGGAGTGTGATAGGCGAACTGTCCTTATATCTGAATTGGACAAGCCATCGCCAGAGGGATTTCTGTTACATGCTCAGGTGGAAGGGGTTGAGACCTTGGCACTGCTCGACTCGGGGGCCGACCAGAGCATGATTTCCTCCAGGCTCTGGGAGGCCATCAAGAGGCATAGTTTGTTGCCCCCGAGTCAAGTAGAGAGCCAGGTCAGGGTAAAGTGCATCCATGGTGCATTTACATATTACCCTCTGCAGTATCTCAACATAACAGCCCTCAATATGGAGTTAAGAATGCCCATAGCTGTAATTTCCACACTCCCCAGGGATCTGATTTTAGGCAGGGATTGGCCATCCTTTTACAAAGGATTAGCAGCAGGTTTAAATGCCCGCACGGGTCTAGTCTCCACTAGATCGCAGGCCGGAACCTCAGGGATGGGAGAGACATCAACTGAGGATAAGGAACAGCTTGGGGAGGAACTAGTATCCCGAGAGGAGGGGTTGGATGAGGAAGAAACAAATATTCTACCTGCACATGATGATTTGGTGCATGAACCCCTTGGGCAGGGTAGAAAATCTAAGGCGAAGAGACGCCACGAGAGACAGTCTAGGTCCCGAGGCAGGTCCGAGTTGGAGGCAGGAGCGAGCTTACCATGGGTACCCGCTGAATTAGTAAATAAGTTCCCTTCTTTCCCTGCTGAGCAGCGGGCTGACCCAGCGCTCAAGAGAGCCTTCAAATGGGCCCGGGAAACCCGGCACATGTTGCCTAGGTTCTTCCTGGACAATGAAGTTTTATATAGGGAAAGCTTGGACCCCTATACCGAGGCAGTTAGGAAACAGCTGGTAGTGCCGACGGCGTTTAAGGCTACGGTCTTGCGCCTCGCATATGACCACCCTATAGGAAGCCATAAGGGCATCCAGGGCACCCTGGACCAAATATTAGGTCGCTTCTATTGGCCAGGAGTGTTCAAGGAGACCAGGCAGTACTGTGAATCCTGTGCTCCATGCCAAAGGGTGACGGCTTTGAGGCCAAAGGCCGTACCCTTAATACCAACCCCCACTATAGCGGTGCCTATGTGTCGCATAGGTATGGACATGGTAGGCCCTATGACCCGAACACCCAGAGGTTTCCAGTACATACTGGTAATAGTTGATTATGCCACCCGATTCCCCTGGGCTATTCCCCTAAGGAACACCTCTGCGAGGATCATAGCCCAGGAGCTCGTCAAGCTATTTTGTATGGTGGGATTCCCCAGGGAAATACTCACGGATCAGGGCAGCAACTTTTTGTCCAAACATTTGGCCACTGTATGGGAAGCTTTTGGTATAAAGCATATCCGGACTTCAGCGTATCACCCCCAAATGAATGGTTTGGTAGAGCGTACGAATCAAACTATCAAACAGATGCTTAGGAGGGGCCTGAAAAAGGGGGAGATAGCGGACTGGGATACCCTGCTCCCGTTCGTGTTATACTCATGTAGAGAACACGTACAAACCTCTCTAAAGGCATCACCATACGAGCTCATGTTCGGTAGGCCCCCTAGGGGAATATTGGATATATTACACGAACAGTGGGTGGAACCAGACACTTCAGAAGTGGAAGTACCTCAATTCCTTAAAGGTCTGAGGGAACGGTTAGAAAAGACGGCGAAGGCCGCAAGGGAGAATTTACAGGCCAGCAAACAAAAGCACAAATTATATTTTGACAGGGGCAAGAAGCCCAGGATATTAGCAATAGGTGATAAAGTGATCATCCAAGTAGCAGACCCTGGCCCAAAGTTTGAAGCCCACTGGAAAGGCCCATGCACGGTTGTGGAAAGGGTAGGGCCAGTCTCTTATAAAGTAGAGAATGAAAAAGGTCGCCAGCAGGTATATCACCTGAACCTTTTAAAACCATGGAAGGAGAGATCCGCCACCGCCAGTATGGCATATGTAGAGCAGCGATACAGATCCAATACCTGGATTACGCGCTATCCGACAAAAAGTCCGGTAGCACGTAATATTTTAAGGCGGGGGATCTGTCATAAGGAACAAGAATCAGAGCCCATGGAAACAGGGACTTCATATCAGAATGAATGCATGTTTGACAGCTCAGAGCAAAACAGAGAGAAGGGTTGGCATAGAAACCCCAAACAAATGAGGTCACTCAGTGCTAGGGAACGCCCGAGCCAAGAGCTAACACATGGCTCATTAGCAAAGGAGAAACAGCTGATGGGAGCGGAGTTTCAGCCACCGGGAAAAGCAACACAGTTAAAAATCCTCTAGTTAGGGGAGAGGTAGGAACTGAGGAGGGAACTGGGGCAGGAACCAGGAGAGCAAGAACCACGACAGACAGAACAAGGTCTGAGAGGACGGAAAGGATTGAATGGCATGAGAAAGGGGAAAAAGGTGAAAGACAGGATAAGAGAAGGGAGGAAAAACCTTATCTTACCTGGGAAGGCTCATCTAGAGAAGGGAGCTGTGAAAGCCACGCTGACTCCAGGAAGCAGGCAATTCCACGACGGAGAAAGCAATACACGGCTGGGCAAAGCACAGAGGAACTCCACTCTCCTAAAGGCAAGCAATACCTTTTAAATCCCCTGAGAAGA
This sequence comes from Ichthyophis bannanicus, assembly GCA_033557465.1. Taxonomy (NCBI): domain Eukaryota; kingdom Metazoa; phylum Chordata; class Amphibia; order Gymnophiona; family Ichthyophiidae; genus Ichthyophis; species Ichthyophis bannanicus. Next base: position 111,287,303 of record CM066044.1, read on the forward strand.
CAGTCTCAGTCCTCTAGCACTAAATATAGTGGAAGGGAAACTTGTTGTTCTGAAGAGGAGTTTTTGCCTGTAAGAAACCCTAAGCAAACTAAAAGGAAAGAGTTTTACAGGGAGCCATATTATAGCCAAGAAAGGTCCCTGGATAAGCAGTGGCTGGAAGATAGAAGAATATTTCCAGATAGCTTTGCAGAGGAGTTTGATAATAGCCCTTGTACGTATCAAGAGTTGTGTGAGAGAGCTGACCGAGAGCTTTATGCAAAACACCTGAGTTCAGCTAAGCTGTTGGGGGATGGGAACACTGTGAATGAGCAAAGGGCAGAGTTCTCCCCGGAGGAAGTTGAGGATAACGTGCATGAAATGCAATGTGAATTTTATCCAACTTCAGACACTGAAACCTATATGGACTGTACGTACACGGTATCAGATAATATACAATCCTTGTGCTAGTCTTGCTATAACCACTGCTGCAGGAGAAAAACAGTCCAAAAGCAAGTTTGGAGGAAAACTGTTTTTGTATTTCATTTTTCTGTTAAGCTGAAGATAAGCATTGCCTAAGTTGTTTGGTTCCTTTGTTACCTTATACCAGAAGTATGGACTTTTCTGTTGTGATGTTCTCAAGGTCAAATTCCAACCCTGGGAAGGGAATAAATCCATTTTGAAACCTTACCATTCGTGTACACAACTATTTTTCTTTAAGCCACGGAACTACAATTCCCAGGAGGCTTTGCAAAGCCTCAAATTCAAGTTCACAAGCTTAAGGAACACATCACCCCACTCGCTTAACCCACGCTGAGGCCTCTGGGAGAGAGGGGCGGTGACAAAGGGCAGACTAGATAGGCCATGTGGTCTTTTTCTGCCGTCATGTTTCTATATTTCTATGAAGATAGTTCCTGCTCATCAGAACTTCTTTCTTATTTTTCTTCTTTAATCCTTTGTTGGCATTTGGGGAGCAGGTCATCCTCTCAACCAATACACTGCTTTAGGGGTTTCTGGATTCCGTGTTTGTTCACAATACGCTTCCAACCTTGGCAATTGGTGGCGATATTTCTGGCCTCGTCGATGGTCAGTTGCTGGTTCCTTAGGTCTTCGTCGATGTGTTTGAGCCACATTTTCTTTGGTGATGCTCATTGAACCCTCCAGTAGACAGGTCATTCTCACCAGAGGAGTTTGTATGGCAGCTGAATGGTGTTCATTCTGCAAATGTGGCCAAACCATCACAGTCTGCGTTTTTGGATTTGGTCTTCGACTGAAGGTTGATGGTCGCATCTTGTCCGAATTGTCTCATTTCGATGTCAATCATGAAAAGAGACACCCAAAATCTGTCTCAGGCATCATATTTGAAAGACCTCGAGGTTGTTCATGTTTGAGCAGAGTCCATGTTTCTGATCCGAACAGGAGAATTGTCAGGATCAGTGTTCAGAAGAGGTGAATTTTGGTCTTGGTGAAGATATTGGCCTTCTTCCAGAGACACCATTTGAGTGAGGTGAATGTTACTGTTGCCTGGCCAATCCTGCTGAGGACATCGGTGGTGGATCCCACCTTCTCCTGCACCAGCGATCCCAGGTATTTGAATTATGGGACCTACTCGATTTGGATTCGATCAAGGTGAACATTGGCCTGTGATCCATCTATGGTCATAACTTTGATCTTGTCCGCATTGATCTTTAGATCATAAGATTGAGCAATGCGGGCGATGTGGTAAAGGATGTCTGTGGCCTCTGCATCTGCGTCAGCAAATATGCCACTGTTTTCTATGAACATCAAGTTGGTCAGGAAGTTTTTCACATTGTACTGGACTCTGCATATGTCCTCAAATATTTTCCTCATAATAGCGTCAATCACAATATTGAAAAGCAGGGATGAGACAACATATCCCTGGCGGACTCCAGTTTGGATAGGAAATTCCTTGGATAGTTCATTTCAGATCCACATACTGCTGGTTGAGCCATTGTATGATGCTTGGAGAAGTTGGATGATCTTCAGCGGCAAGTGCTCATTCTCCAATGCTCTCCATAGAGTGGGCCAGTGAACACAGTCAAATACAGATTTGAAGTCAATGAAGATGATAATGGTTCACTTTCCACACCTGATCCTTTCCTCCGCCAGTTGACGAATTCTCAATATTTTATTGGTGCCGCCCTTATGTGGCCTAAATCCTGCTTGCTCTTCTCGGCTGGTCTGTTCATGATATTTCTGCAGCCTTGCCAGCAATTGAAAGGAAGCTGATGCCACGGTAGTTCTTGCATTTCCCAGCTATAGCTTTTCTTCAGGATTGGCATGATGGCGGCTTTCTTCCATACTGATGAAACTCATTCCATGTGCCAGATAAGTGTTAGGAGGACGTGAAGCCATTGCAGCAGGATGTCTCCCCCAGATTTGATCATTTCGGCAGTGACTTGGTCCACTCCAGGCACCTTGCCATTCTTCAATAATCTTATTGCACTCTTCACTTCATCGAATGTTGACTCACCTTTGAGGAATGGATTCTCCAGAAGGTCGATGGGTGGTGGCTCTGGTGATGGTCCCTGGGGCGGAGTGTGGTTGTATAGCTGTTGGAAGAATTCTTTCTACTATTGCAGGCATTCACCAGGGGAACTCACAAAGGTGCCATCTGCTTTCTTGATGTTGTCATAGGTTGACTTGGTTTTACCACTCAGTCTCCTGAGGATCTGGTATAGAGTCTTGTACTTGTGCCTGGATGATGCTTCTTCCAGGTTGACTGTGACAGAATTCCAGTAGGCTTCTCATTCCATCTTCATCTTCTGTCTGACCTCTTTGTCCAGTCGCCGGTACTGCTTGAAGTCGATATGTTTGATTCATTTCCATTTATTAACTAGATCCAGGCACTCGTCTGAAATCCATGGCTGTGTCTGATGTCAGATGGATGGACACAGAGGAGCAGCGCATTCCAGGATGGACTCAGATATCTGCTTTTCTTCTGCATCAACATTATCCGATGGTTCGAGTGCTACGGATTTGTTGGATAGTGTGAGTTGGAATTCTTGTCTGAGTGCCGGATCCCTCAGACATGCCCAGTTCAGTTTGGCTGGTGGAGGTGCCTTTCACTTTGCCTATTGTAATCACAGCTGTACCTTGGCATGGACGAGGTAGTGGTTGGATCCACAATCAAGCCACCTCATTGCACCTACATCTTTGAGCGATGGCTGAATCTTCGCCAGATAGTTTGCGCCATGTAAGCTGATGTTTGTAAGGGTGCTGAAAGTGACTGTTTCCCAGGTTGTTCAATGCAGCAAAGGACAGCAGGCACAGTCCATTGTCATTGATCTCACCATGGCCAAAACTGCCCAGGGTTTCTTCCCATCCAGTCCTGTCCGCACCGATGTGAGCATTGAAATCTCCCACCAGAATGATCAACTCTGTCTGCGGGATCGAATCTAGCATGTGTTGGAGGCTGGTTGTAGAAGTTGTCCTTGGCTGCTTTTGGGCTGGCCTCAGTTGGATCATAGGTAGACAGAATGTGGGTCTTGACTGTGCCATTGATGGTAAGAACTGAAAGACGATATGATATTGGTTGGAAGCCAATTACACTTCTGGTAGCCCATCTGTCCACCATAAAGCTGACGCCAGCTTCTCGTTTTTCTCTGCCGGAGTAGAATAGCATCACTGTTTCATCGATCTTTAGCGGTTGGATGTTCAGTGTTCCAGATCCATTGAGATGTAGTTTGAATACTGTGGCCATTGAGATTTTGCACTTCAAGAATCCATAGCAATGATTTCCTTTTGTCCATCATGGTGTCCAGTTTGCACAATCCATGCAGCGATGCGAATTGCCAGTTTCGGTGTCATAAATTTGATTCTTTGACCAGTAGTCCACTTCTTACCAGCACCCTGTGTTCCTAATGCTGGCACATCAGTTTCCCTGGATGCGGTAGCAAAAGCGAATGAGTTTGTTCTAATTTCCATGTGGTTTCTTGCCTAGTTTCACTGGTTTCCCAGTTCTGGTCACCGCAGCAGTGACCACTCTCCTCCTTTTGCAGCCGGGCTTGGGACCATCCCTGGCGACCATTAGAGCTTAGAATCTAGTTGACCTTATCACTACCACTGTAGGAATGGACAGATACAGAGACACCAGAATCTCCAAGGTAATTGAGATTTAGGATTTCCTTAATACAGATCTCTAATATATACTGACTAGATAGTCAGACAGTCATGTGTTTCACCCATTGCTTTACATAAAGACAGACATATAATCATAAGATAATTCTAAAATAACTATAGAACATTGCTAGCTAAAGCATAAGTGTAATCATAGGTCAGGACATGGCTTTGCATATCTTTTGGGACTTTCAATGTAAGCAAGAATTTTGGTGTTATATTTGTTCATTATTTGAAATAACCTATGTAAAAAATGATGCTATTTGTGCCAAAGTTGATGATAGCTATGTAAAATGTTTTTTTTTATATTGTCAACAAATCCTTTGTTTAAGTGAAAGAACATTTGATGATCTTGTGATTATGCGATAATGCTATTTCCTCACATTTAACCAATAAAAAGACTAGTTTTGGAGGAAGAACTTTGAATCAATCAGAAAGAAGCTATGCCCATTCATGGCCACTGGTTGTTTTCCATCTGAAGCTCCAGATTAATTTTGAATCTCAGTGTCTTCTCTCTCTCTCTTTTTCCTACTATCTGAGAACTGAGGAGACTTTGCCCTTGCTTGAAGAGGTTAAAACCACCACTACTTAACACCTTCACAGCACCACACAGTGCTATACGCATACACACAAGAGATAGTCCTTGCTGAACAGAGGTCAACCTATTTAAGATAAACATGACAAACAGGAGACCAAGTAAACCAAGAGGAAATGGTTCTAACATATAAGTGTCGTAAACAGGAGAATAAGGCAGTCAGGATCGAAAGGCAGCCCCAAGAAGGTGGGCCTCCAGTCAGGATCAGAACAAGACCAGCGATGGAGCCTGGCACACTGACTCAGGCAGTCCGCTCCAGAAACTAGACTCAGCAGGACAGAACGAACGTGGTCTGGAGCTGGCTGCTGAAGAGAAGGGCAGAAACAAAAAAGATTTACCTGATGAGTGGATTTCCCGATAAAGGGTGTAGGAAGTGATTTTATTTATTTGGCTGGGCTTATATACCGTTTTTCGCAGTGGTCAAAGCGGTTTACATGGAACATTGAACATTTCAAACAACGTTTACATGAAACAATCAACTTTATACAATAATGATTAAAACAGAAATGGTAGTTACAAATTTCGGCATGTTAAATTGCCTTTAACTATTTACATAATGCTCTTTGTAGGGGTAGGGGGGGTGGGAGGGGATGTTAGAATGAAGTGGGTCCAAAGTGTAGAGCGAAGAGGAAGCTTGAGGAGCTGGCGGAAGGTGGGGAGATCTGTGGTGTTATGGAGTTAGGGAGGGAATTCCAGATGAGGAAGCGTATAGTTCAAAGAATCTGGCGCAAGCCTGTTATGTGCTACTTGTTCTTGCTTGGGGGGTGGTCAAGGTGTTCATTGTGGAGGATGAGATGAGAGGTAGTGAGGAGCTGCAGAGTGAATGCACCTGTAGGTCAGGAGGACAAGCCTGAATCAGATGTAGAAACGGATATGGAGCCAATGAAGCAACCCCAGAAGAGGAGCTTTGTGGGCACAGTGACACCAGTGGAAGACCAGCCATAAGGCCCTGTTTCGAACGGATTGAATGGGAAAGAGATCAGTCAGAGATCAAAGAGGAAAAGTCCAAGCAGGAGGTGACCAGAGAATGGACAAGTGTCCCGATAGCATGCCCAGAAAGGAAGGAACAAATCCCGCTGATGCAATAAGCCTAGTTTAAATGTAAAACACTGGAGAGTTTTCTCGTTAAATTTAGAACCCAGCAAAGAGCTTCCAGTTTAAATTTAATACTCAGTCAGGGCCTAGTAGCAGCAAAGAGTTTTAATTTAAATCAAATCAGAATATAACTTAGCATAAAAGGTGAAACAGGGTCAGTATTCCTTGAGCAATAAATTATTTCTCGAGACCCTTTCAAAGAGGCCTTCTACATAGGGGGCAAGAGACCTGTGAAATTTTTTAAATAGGTGTTAAAACCAGGCAACAGATAAAAAGGCCATTTTGAAAGACTCCAACTTTCAAGCAAGGACTTTGTTAATCACTCAGGAAATTGGTAAATTTTACCTCAGAAGCACAGGCATAAATAGTTCAACCAGAGTTCTGTGATTATCTCAGTCTTGAAGGACTACAAAAGGGGACTGCTACTTCTGGAGAGAGATCTGCAATTGTAAGTATTTACTTCTGGGAATTTTTCTAAATCTTGGGGAAAAAGGAATTCTTTAGATTACAGCTGATTAATCTCTGAACCCAGTGTATTTGTTAAATCAGTCAGGCATAGTAGCAGCAGTGTTTCAGTTTAAATTTAAAATACAGAAGAGAGATTTCTGATTAAATTTAGAACCCATCAGAGAGCTTCCAGTTTAAATTTAATACTCAGTCAGGGCCTACTTTAAATTTAAAACACAGAGGAGAGCTTTCTGGTTAAATTTAGAACCCAAGACCCCCTCTTTCTCCAGGACCAAGCAGGAAGTCAGTCCTCACATATGGGTGACGTCGGCACCGACGGAGCCCTCGCGGAGCAATTTCCCCAGCTTTCAAAGAAAACCTTTGGGAATTGCAGCGAGCATGCGCGGTCCCCTTCCCGCCCAAGGGTGCCATCTTGCCCAGTCTTCTTTTTTCCGCGGAGCCCTACAGACGCTGTTTGTGATCGCCGCTGAAAAAGTTGATTTTTATTATTTTTCTTATCTCGATTCGACGCCGGATCCTTTACCCGCCTGAACTTGATAAACCGGTATCGAGTCCTTTCGTGATTTTTTCAGTTTTTGTCCTTCGTGACTGGCATTCGCGCCATTTTTTCCTTTTTCCTGGCAGCCCTGTCTTTTGACCTCGCAGGGGCCCTTTTTCCCCCGATGGCTGCCAGTGGGTTTAAAAAGTGTGATCGGTGTAAGAAACTTACATAAGAACATAAGATATGCCATACTGGGTCAGACCAAGGTCCATCAAGCACAGTATTCTGTTTCCAACAGTGGCCAATCTAGGTCATATGTACCTAGCAGTTTCCCCAAGGGACACAGGTTCCACAATGCTTGTATTGGTTCAAGCATTGATATCCTGGGTCCCTTCTTAATAATGGCTTATGGACCTTTCCTCCAGGAACTTGTCCAAACCTTTTTTAAACCCAGCTACACTAACAGCCTTTACTACATCCTCCGGTAACAAATTCCAGAGTTTGATTACACGTTGAGTGAAAAAATATTTTCTTTTTATTAGTCTTAAATAGTTTACCCTGTAGCTTCATTGCATGTCCCCTAGTCTTTCTGTATTCTGATAAGGTAAACAATCGATCTATGTTTACCCATTCCACTCCGCTCATTAATTTATAGACTTCTATCATATCTCCCCTCAGCTGTCTCTTTTCCAGGTTAAAGAGCCCTCTCCTTTTAAGCCTTTCTTCATAGGAGTATCCTTCCATCCCCTTTACCATTTTGGTGGCTCTTCTCTGAACCTTTTCTAATAACTCTATATCCTTTTTAAGATACGGCGACCAGAATTGCACACAATATTCAAGGTGCGGTCTCACCATGGAACGATATAGAGGCATTATAATATCCTTTGTTTTATTTTCCATTCCTTTCCTAATCATACCTAGCATTCTATTTGCTCTCTAGGCCGCCGCTGCACACTGGGCTGAGGGTTTTAACATGGTATCCACAATGACGCCTAAATCTTTTTCCTGGGTGGTGGTTCCTAATGTGGAACCTTGCATCGTGTAACCATAGTTTGGGTTGTTCTTCCCTAGGTGCATAACCTTGCACTTGTCCACATTAAATTTCATCTGCCATTTTGATGCCCAGTCTTCCAATTTATCAAGATCCTCTTGCAATTTTCCACAATCCTCTTGGGTTTTAACAACTTTAAATAGTTTTGTGTCATCTGCAAATTTGATAACCTCACTCGTTATTCCACTTTCCAGGTCATTTATGAATATGTCAAAAAGCAGCGGACCCAGCACAGATCCCTGGGGTACACCACTATTCACCTTTCTCCATTGGGAAAATTGGCCATTTAGCCCTACCCTCTGCTTTCTATCTTTTAACCAGTTCCTGATCCACAATAGTACACTGCCTCCTATCCCATGATTCTTTAGTTTTGCCAAAAGTCTCTCATGAGGGACCTTGTCAAAGGCTTTCTGAAAGTCCAGATACACAATATCAACCGACTCACCTTTGTCCACCTGATTATTCACTCCTTCAAAAAAACATAACAGATTAGTAAGACAAGATCTTCCTTGTCTAAAGCCATGTTGGCTGTCTCTCATTAGTTCATGACTATCTACATGCTGAGTAATTTTATTCTTTATGATGGTTTCGACAAGGCGGTGACAAAAGCCAGGAGGATGTTGGGCTGCATACAAAGAGGGATTACCAGCAGAAAAGAAGAGGTACTTATGCCACTGTACAGGTCACTGGTGAGGCCTCACTTGGAATACTGTGTTCAGTTTTGGAGACCATATCTTGCAAAGGATGTAAAAAGACTGGAGACTGTTCAGAGGAAGGCGACCAAAATAATTTGGAGCCTGCGTCAGAAGCCTTATGAGAAGAGACTTGAAGACCTAAATATGTATACTTTGGAGGAAAGGAGGGACAGGGGAGATATGATTCAGACCTTTAAATACTTAAAGAGAAATGATGAACAAACAAACCTCTTCCAAAGACGGGGAACCTGTAAAACTAGAGGGCATAACATGAAACTGCAAGGGGGTAAATTGAAAGGCAATGTCAGGAAATATTTTTTCACTGAAAGGGTGGTGGATGCTTGGAATGCCCTCCCGATGGAAGTGGTAGGGGCGAACACGGTGACGGAATTCAAAAAGGCATGGGACAAACACAGAGGATCCCTTTACAGAAATAGGAAAAAAACAAAATAAACGGTACCATCTAACTTCTGAACCATATAACGTCTCAACAAATAGGGATGTCCTACATGGAGTGGTGGGTTTACCCCTGAACAAGGATATGGGGAGGAGTGGCCTGCGCGGAGCGACAGGTGCACCTACTCTTGCCATCTTGCTGGGCAGACTGGATGGACCATGCTGGTCTTTATCTGCCGTCAACTACTATGTTACTATGTTACTGTTTTTCCCGGTATTGACGTCAGGCTCACCGGTCTGTAGTTTCCAAGATCACCCCTGGAACCCTTTTTAAAAATTGGTGTTACATTGGCGATCCTCCAATCTTCAGGTATTAGAGATGATTTTAATGATAGTTCACAGATTACTAATAGCAGGTCTGCAATCTCATATTTCAGTTCTTTCAATACCCTTGGATGTATACCATCTGGCCCAGGTGATTTGCTACTCTTCAGCTTATCTAATAGTTGTAATACATCTTCTCGATGTATCGATATTTCCTTCAATTCTTCTGCACCTTTAAATACCACTTCAGTCATGGGTAACATCCCTACATCTTCCTCAGTAAAGACTGAAGCAAAGAATTTGTTCAGTCTCTCCGCTATCGCCTTGTCGCCTCTTAGTGCTCCTTTAACCCCTTTATCATCTAATGGACCAACTGACTCTCTCACAGGTTTTTTGCTACGAATGTATTTGAAAAGGTCTTTACTTCGCATTTTTGCTTCTGCAGCAAGCTTCTTCTCAAATTCTCCCTTTGCCTGCCTTGCATTTGACTTGCCAGTGCTTGTGCTGTTTCCAGGTTTCGTCGTTTGGCTCTTTTTTCCATTTCCTGAAAGATGCTTTTTTGGCAACAACAGCCTCTCTGACCTCAACTTTAAACCATGCTGGCAGTTTTTTGGACTTCTTTCCACTTTTCTTAAAGCATGGAATACAGCTGGTCTGGGCTTCCAAGATAGTATTTTTCAACAACAGCCAAGCCTGATGTACGTCTTTAACCTTTGCAACTGCTCCTTTTAGTTTTTTCTTGACTGTTTTCCTCATTTTATCATAGTCTCCCTTTCGAAAGTTAAAAGGTAGTACTGTGGATTTCCTTACTATCCCTCCTCCACTAATTAAATCAAAGGCGATCATGCTATGATCACTATTGCCAAGTGGCCCCAACAACCTTATCTCTTGCACTAGATCTGGTGTTCCACTAAGGATTAGGTCTAATATGGCTTCCCCTCTGGTCGGTTCATGAACCAGCTGCTCCAAGAAGCAGTCATTTATTTCATCTAGGAACTTTATTTCCCTAGCATGTCCTGACGTGACACTGACCCAGTCGATACCGGGGTAGTTGAAATCACCCATTATTATTACTGTGCTGTAACTTTTGTTAGCTTCCTTGATTTCTTTGAGCATTTCATCATCCATTTGGTCATTCTGGCCAGGCGCTCGATAGTACACCCCCACTGCCATTGCCTTCCCCCTTTTACATGGAATTTCAATCCATATAGATTCTACAGCATATTTTGTTTCCTGCAAAACTTTAATCCTTTCTGACTCAATGCCCTCTCTAACATAGAGAGCAACCCCTCCACCAATTTGATCAGCTCTATCATTACGATATAGTTTGTACCCAGGTATCACAGTGTCCCACTGGTTGTCGTCCTTTCACCATGTCTCTGATATTCCAATCATATCTAACCTTTCATTTAGCGCTATATATTCTAACTCTCCCATCTTATTTTTTAGACTTCTAGCATTTGCATACAAGCATTTTAGAGAATGTATTTTATCCATATTAATTTGTCTGTTAGACATGAGTAATTTGGGATCTTTAAGCTCTGTCTGCTCCGTACTTGAGGGCATTTGGGCTACTTTACTCTTTTGTGGAACCTCTCTGCTTTTGGTAGTATCCTTCAAAGATACATTCTTCCGAACCATCTGCTCTTGGGCGCGACTGTCGGCTTTCCCCTAATATCTAGTTTAAAAGCTGCTCTATCTCCTTTTTAAAGGTTAATGCCAGCAGCCTGGTTCCATCCCGGTTAAGGTGAAGCCCATCCCTTCGGAAGAGCCCCTCCTTTCCCCAGAATGTTCCCCAGTTCCTAACAAATCTAAACCCCTCATCTCTGCACCATTGTCTCATCCACGCATTGAGACTCCGGAGCTCTGTCTGCCTTTTGGGTCCTGCGCGTGGAACAGGAAGCATTTCGGAGAATGCTACCCTAGAAGTTCTGGATTTCAACTTCCTACCTAAAAGCCTAAATTTAGCCTCCAGAACCTCCCTACCACATTTTCCTATGTCATTGGTACCAACATGTACCAAGACAGCAGACTCCTCGCCAGCACTATCTAAGACCTTATCTAGGTGGCGCGTGAGGTCCGCTACCTTCGCACCAGGCAGGCATGTTACCAGGCAATTCTCACGTCCACCAGCCACCCAGCTATCTACATGCCTAATGATCGAATCACCAACTATAACGGCTGTCCTAACCCTTCCCTCATGGGCACATGGCCCTGGAGAATCTTCCTCGGTGCGAGAGGGTTTTACATCACCTGGAGAACAGGTCCTAGTTACAGGATCACTTCCTGCCACACCAGGGTGATGCTCTCCTGTCACGTGACCTCTCTCCTCCATGGCAACAGGGATGCTGCCAGACTGGAGGTGGGACTTCAGGACTATATCCCTGTAGGTCTCGTCTATGTACCTCTCTGTCTGTCTTATGCTTTCCAAGTCTGCTACTTTAGCCTCTACAGAACGGACTCGTTCCCTGAGAGCAAAGAGCTCCTTGCACCTAGTGCACACGTAAGACCTCTCACCAACTGGGAGAAAATCATACATGTGACACTCAATGCAAAAGACTGGAAAGCCCCCATCCCGCTGCTGGACTGCTGTCTGCATCTTAGTTTTAAGTTTGTGTTTAGATCTAAGTTCTTTACTTACTAAGGGTTGCTATGGATATTTATACTATGGATAAATTATAGCTCTTAGCTGGTGCTAGGCTCTAACTTCTTATGAAATTTAAAGTACAAGCTCTCTGCTGGGTTCTAAATTTAACCAGAAAGCTCTTTTCTGTGTTGTAAATTTAAGCTAAAATAACTTTGCTGATGCTAGGCCCTGAGTGACTATTAAATGTAAACTACAAGCTCTCTGCTGGGTTCCAAATGTAACCAGAAAGCTCTCTTCTGTGTTTTAAATTTAAACCAAAAGTACTTTGCTGTTACTAGGCATGAGTGACTATTAAATTTAAAGTACAAGCTCTCTGCTGGGTATGAAATGTAACCAGAGAGTTCTCCTCTGTGTTTTAAATGTAAACTTAAACTGCTGCTACTAGGCCCTGACTGATTTAACAAAAATAGTGGATCACAGATTAATTAGCTTTAATACAAAGAATTCCTTTTAGAAAATTACCAGAAGTAAATACTCACAGTTGCAGATCTCCCTCCAGAAGCAACAGTCCCCCTTACCGGTCTTTCAACTTATGTCTCTTACCGACACACACGACTGCTGCCTCCGCTGCCTTGGACGCGATCACGACCCGACGATCTGTGGTCCATGTAGCAAGATGTCCTCTAAAGCGTTGAGGAGTCGGCAGCAACAGAGGGAAAAAATCTTCTCTGACTCTGCGTCCAGCCGGGCCCGGACCTCGTCAGAGGCTTCGAGGTCACGGGACTCTGGTCCTGAGCATCGTCGGAGTTCCTCTGAGCAGGGGTCTCCTGCCCGGGAGCATCATCGGAAGAAGAAACCCGCGAGGGCGGCGTCAGTGGACGCTCCTGGTTCCTCGAGGGCCAGGTCGCATAGCCTCGATAGCCGTCCCGGGTCCTCAGAGTCGGAGAGGCCTTCAAAACATCCTCGTCTCGAGTTGGAGTCTCCTGGACACGTGAGTACTGTAGTTCTCGTGGACTCACCTCCGAAGGAGCCGACGTCGGGCCCGACACCGTCGGGGCCCGGGTCGGGGGCTGCTGGGTCTCCTGAGCTCGGACTCAGGTTGATGGCCTTGGAGAGCAGTTTGGCTGCCTTCATGGACCAGCAGCGGGCATTGATCGCTGGCCTCGCCGGTGCTTCTGCCCCGACCGCCGGGACGTCGACATCCAAGTCGACCCCGGAGACCGAGCCGATCCTCGAGTCCATGCGGGCTCGAGTCGATCCTCGGTCGTGGTCTCCCTCGGCCTCCCGTTCGGGACCGAGGTCGTCGACGCCGACTCCGTCAGCGTCGGGGCGGAAGGCATCGATGCCCGCCCGACCGGAGCCACTCGATGCCTCCTCCGAGGAATCGGCCTGGGAAACGGAGGACGAAGAGTCCCCTGGTACTTTTCAGACTCAGTGTGTCCCATTGGACTCGCCTGAGTCCGAACCTCGGAGACGTTCCCCCCCGGAGGACGCCCGGTTCTCGGACTTCGTGCGGGATATGGCCAAAGCCTTGGCATTCCCCGTGGATCCCGAGGAGGAGCCTCATGCCGAAGAGCTCGATGCCCTCCACTATGACTCTCCCCCGAAGGAGGCCTTTACTGTACCAGTTCCTCCGATGCTGGAGCGACTTCTCTTCCGCATGTGGGAGAGCCCGGCATCGGCGCCGGTGTTAAGCAAGCGGGTCGATTCCATTTATCGAGTCCACAAGAGCCCCGGGTTCCAAAAGGCACAACTACCGCACCATTCCATGGTGGTGGAATCGGCCATGCATTGACTCAAGAGTCAGAAGATGCATTCCTCGGTGCCTCCCGGTCGGGAGGCACGGAACCTGGATGCCCTCGGTAGGAAGTGCTTCCAGGGCTCTATGCTTGCTTGTCGAGTCCAGACTTACCAGCTCTATATGGGCATGTATCTCCGAGACCTAGCGAAGGAAATTGCCGGGTTCTCTGCTGGTCTCTCCGAGGAACCTTTGCAGAGGTTTCAGGCCTTGTCCACTGGTATTCGTGAGTGCTCGAAGTTCATCTCTCGAGCAGCCTATGATGGCTTCGAAGCATCGGCTCGGGTAGCCAGAGCCGGCATCAGTGCCCGCCGACAGGCTTGGCTTCAGTCATCTGACCTCGAGCCATGGGTACAGGTCAAGTTGGTCGATGTCCCCTGCAAGGGTGAAAACCTCTTTGGCAAGCCCATGGCTGAAAAGGCTGCAGGACTCGAGACCGAGACTCTGACAGGACTAGGCTGTCCAGAAAAAAACTCTGCCCCTTCTCATAAGAAGAAGGGCTCGGGGAAAAAGCCCTTTTAACTGAGGAAGGCAGCTGCCTATAAACAATACCCTCATTATCAGGCCCCAGCAGCTCCCCAACAGGGTCAGCAGGCCAAGGGATGGGGTAATGGGTCCCATAGGCAGCAAACCCCCAAGCCCACAACACCGGCCCCTGCTCAGCAGGGTGGGGGCTTTTGACTCCATCAGCATAGCCTCTTCCCCTCCGCTGGTTTCTCTCAGCACAGGAGGCCGGCTGGTCCACTTTGCCCAAAGATGGTCAGCCATCACATCAGATACCTGGGTGCTTCATATAGTTCAAAAAGGCTATCTTCACTTTCACCAGGTACCTCCCTCCTACTTTCCAGGGGAGCCTCCCAGACTCCCTCTGCACAGGGACTTACTCCTTCAGGAGTTAGCAAGTCTTCTTCAGGAACAGGCTGTGGAACCGGTGCCCCACCACCTGAGAGGTCAAGGCTTTTATTCCAGGTATTTCCTGATACCAAAACGGACAGGAGGCCTCAGACCCATCCTGGACTTGCGCAACCTCAACAAGTTCCTCACAAGGGAAAAGTTCAAGATGCTCACCCTTGGAATCCTGCTGCCCTACCTCCAGCAGGGAGACTGGTTATGCTCCTTGGATCTAAAGGATGCCTATACTCACATCCTTATTCATCCAGACCACAGACAATATCTCAGGTTTGTTGTGGGAGGAAATCATTACCAGTACAGAGTCCTGCCCTTTGGCCTATCCTCCGCCCCCAGGGTGTTCACCAAAAGCCTAGCTGTGGTGGCAGCCTACCTAAGGCTTCAAGGCCTCTTTGTATTTCCATACCTGGACGACTGGCTCATAAGAGCCCAGTCTTCCCAAGAGGCCACTCATCGCACTGTGACTCTACTCCAGCACTTGGGATTTGTCATAAACTTCGCAAAGTCCACTTTGCTCCCCTCTCAAAATCTAGAATTCATCGGCGCTAGGTTGGACACACTTCAGGCGCGAGCCTTCCTGCCTCTAGACAGGGCACACCGGCTCATGGATCTAGCCAGCTACTTTCACAGCAATTCCCTGGTCTCCGCCAGGCAATTTCTGAGACTGCTCGGCCATATGGCTTTCACGGTCCATGTTACCCCCAATGCCCGCCTGAACATGCAGCCTGCTCAATGGTGCCTTCGCACTCAATGGCATCAGGCCACGGGGAGCCTGACGGACTCAGTACAGGTTTCCGACCTACTGGTCTCTTCTCTGAAGTGGTGGCTTCATCTACCAAACCTAGTGCTGGGAGTGGATTTTCAATCTCCACCGCCTTCTCAGGTGCTAACAACCGATGCTTCTCTCCTTGGTTGGGGAGCACATTGCCAAGGGACATGTACTCAAGGCCTCTGGACTCCTTGGGAATCTGCTCAGCAGATAAACTTCCTGGAGCTCAGAGCCATCCGCCTAGCTCTGAAGGCCTTCTCCCACCTCACTTCTCACCAGTCTGTGCTGATCCAGACGGACAATCAAGTTGCGATGTTCTACGTGAACAAACAGGGAGGCACAGGCTCCTTCCTTCTCTGTCAGGAGGCACGGAGACTCTGCTCTTGGGCCGTCCTTCATGGAATCCTGCTCAAAGCTGTCTATCTCCCAGGTCAAGAAAATTACCTGGAAGACAGACTAAGCAGGATCCTCCAACCTCACGAGTGGAGATTGGATCCGTTGGTGGTTCATCAGATCTTTCTCAAGTGGGGTCTCCCCACCATGGATCTCTTTGCCAGTCCCCAGAACCGGCAGCTTCCCAAATTCTGCTCTCGTCAACCGCATCCTCTCAGAGTGGTGGCGGATGCTTTCCTGATTCCATGGTCCACAGGCCTCTTGTATGCCTTTCCTCCCATGCCACTGGTGTCTCGGACGCTCTTCAAATTTCTCAGAGACAGAGCCTCCATGATCCTAGTGGCTCCCCGGTGGCCGAGACAACCCTGGTTCCCGCTTCTAATGCAGCTGGCGGTGGACATTCCTCTTCCTCTGGGGTTTCAACCCGATCTCCTTTCACAGGATCAGGGGGCTCTCCTACACCCCAACCTCCGGTCCCTTCATCTGATGGCCTGGCTGCTGAAAGGGTAGTCCTTGCTCCCCTCCTGCTGCCTCGGGAGGTGGAAGAGGTCGTCTTGGCCTCCAGACGGCCATCCACCCGGAAGTCCTACGCTCTTAAGTGGCGTCGGTTCTCCGTATGGTGTGCTCAGCAATCTGAGAATCCCTTCTCCTGCTTGGTGGCAGTGGTCTTGCAATATTTGCTTTACCTCTCCAATCTTGGCCTTAAGTCCAACTCTGTCAGGGTCCACCTCAGTGCTCTCTCTGCGCATCACACACCAGTGGACGGCAGGCCTCTTTCCAACCACCCTTTGGTGGCTCGTTTTCTCAGAGGCCTCCTTCTCCTTAAGCCTCCTTTGCGCCCACCAGCCCCAGAATGGGATCTGAATGTAGTCTTGCAGCGGATTACCTGTCCGCCCTTTGAACCTATGGCTACCTGTCCTCTTCGTTTTCTTTCCTGGAAAACCTTGTTTTTGGTAGCCCTTACCTCTGCTAGGCGAGTGAGTGAACTGCAGGCACTAGTGTCTGATCCTCCTTACACTAGGTTCTACAGGAATAGGGTAGTCTTGCGGACTCACCCTAAGTTTCTTCCTAAAGTGGTTTCCCCTTTTCATCTCAACCAGGAGGTGGTTCTTCCAACCTTCTTTCCCAGGCCGCACTCCAGCCGGGCTGAGATGGTCCTGCATACCCTGGACTGTAGGAGGGCCTTGTCCTTCTACCTTGACCATACGCGGGAGCATAGGAGAGCTGTTCAGCTCTTTGTTTCTTTTGACCCCAATAAGTTGGGGCTACCTGTCTCCAAGCATACGTTGTCCATATGGGTTGCTGACTGTATCGCTTGGGCTTATGGAGCAGCCGGCCTCTCATTGGAGGGTTGAGTCATGGCTCATCGTGTTAGGGCGAAGGCTGCGTCAGTGGCTCATCTCCGCTCTGTTCCGTTCCGTTGGCAGACATCTGCCGGGCCGCTACTTGGTCTTCAAGCCAGACTTTTGCGGCCCATTACTGCCTGGAGAGGTAGTCCCGCAGGGACAGTTCTTTCGGTCAGGCAGTTCTCCATCATCTCTTTGAGGTTTAGGCAACTCCTACCCTCCGGCCCTGATGTTGGGCTACCGGTCGGGGGCGTTTTCAGAGAAGATTCCTTCCTTCTGTGCTACTGAGCTAGAGGGAGCTCATTTTTTCCACTTGAGGTCTCCGGTAGCCTTAAGCTAGGGAGTCCCATATGTGAGGACTGACTTCCTGCTTGGTCCTGGAGAAAGAGTAGTTACTCACCTGTAACAGGTGTTCTCCAGGAGCAGCAGGAATCTGTCCTCACAACCCTCCCTCCTCCCCTTGAAGTTGCAGTCCTCTCATTTCGTTTTTGCTAACTTTTTTGCTGTCTTTTAGCTATGTCATCAGACTGGGCAAGATGGCACCCTTGGGCGGGAAGGGGACCGCGCATGCGCGCTGCAATTCCCAAAGGCTTTCTTTGAAAGCTGGGGAAATTGCTCCGCGAGGGCTCTGTCGGCGCTGACGTCACCCATATGTGAGGACTGATTCCTGCTGCTCCTGGAGAATACCTGTTACATGTGAGTAACTACTCTATCCAAGCAAGGGCTGTGGGACTCACCCTGGAGATTGGTCACAGATTACCTTAGAAGCACAGGAGGGGTACTGTGTTGCAGCCAGCTTTTAATAAGTCTTTTTCCCTCCCTCCCCATCACCCACCCACCCCTGAGATAATCGTAGCTTTATAGGTGCTTAAACCTCTTAAAGGAAAGGAGGTGCCATATTCCCTCTCAGGTGCAGCTGTTTATTCTCATCAGCATACATTAAGGACTTGAGATTAATTAAATTTCAGGTGAACAAAGTGCATTAAACGTATTAGATATAGTTTTATTAGTATAAGTATTCCCAGCGACCCTTAGAAATTAAAGAACTTAAATATCTAAACACAACCTTAAAACTAAGATGCAGACAGCAGTCCAGCAGCATGATGAGGGCTTTCCAGTCTTTTGCATTTAGTGTCACATGTATGATTTTCTCCCAGTTCGTGAGGGGTCTTACTTGTGCACAAGGTGCAAGGAGATCTTTGCTCTCAGGGAACGAGTCCGATCTCTGGAGGCAAGAGTAGCGGAAGACAGACAGAGAGATACATAGACGAGACCTATAGGGATATAGTTCTGAAGTGCCACCTCCAGTCTGGCAGCATCCCTATTGCCATAGAGGAGAGAGATCATGTTTTTTATTTTATTTGAACACATTTATATACCGCTGCTTCCAGCGATCAGTAGCGGTTTGATTCTTCTTTTGGGATAAGTCGATCAGGACAGTGGGGGAGTATATACATAGAGGAATGGGAGGTCACGGCACACATGGTTACTGTTTTGGGGGTAAACTTATTTACATTTACATTTACATTTAACATTTAAATACATATTTACAGATTACAGATTGGGGAAAAATCACATTTTACATGGCTTTACATGGTTATACAAGGCGGATCTATAATGTGTATATTTATCAGTTTACTTTGTTGTTTTCTGGGTTTTGTGAGTTATGGCTGGTTGTAATAGCATTTAAATAGGTGGGTTTTTAACTCCTTCCTGAAGCTCTTCATGTCCTGAGTTAGCCGCAGGTCAACAGGGAGCTGATTCCATATAGTGGGTGCAGCGAAAGAGAAGGCTCTGCGACATGTACTTGTTTTCACAGTTCGTATTGCGTTAGGGACTTGCAGGGTGCCCAAGTTGTTAGATCTTCTATTCCTATTTGCTGGCTGAGTGTTGATAAGGGAGGATAGAAACGAGGGTGCTATGTCGTTGATCAGCTTGAACGTTGTTACTAACATCTTGTACTGTACCCTAGCAGCCACTGGAAGCCAATGAAGGTCGATCAACATTGGGGTGATGTGGTCAGTCACTCTCGTTCCCATTATTATCCTAGCTGCGACATTCTGGGCCATTTGAAGGATACTTATTGATTTTTTGGGTAGACCTTGGAGGATCGCGTTACAGTAGTCAAGGTGCGGCATTACTATGTGATAGTGATAGGAGAGCATCACCCTGGTGTGGCAGGAAGTGATCCTATAGCTAGGACCTGTCCTCCTGGTGATGTAAAACCCTCTCGCACCGAGGAAGATTCTCCAGGGCCAAGTGCCCATAAGGGAAGAGTTAGGACAACCGCTATAGTTGGTGATTTGATCATTAGGCATGTAGATAGCTGGGTGGCTGGTGGACATTTATTTATTTATTTAGAGTACATTTGTATACCGCTACTTCCAGCGATCAGCAGCGGTTTACTATACATATAAGGTTCAATACAGTACAAATCAACATGATAAACATTTCGATTAAGGGGATACACACACATCACAGCAGCTGGATTACTAAATGTACACCAGATTGAAAAGGGGTGTCTTTACATATTGTCACAGAGCAGATTCATCAGAGCCTAGGAAGATAGACAGAGAAGTAGCAGATCAGGCTGACACTGACGTTTGTAGAAAGCACATGGCAGGAAGTTGCTATGAGCAACGAAAACAAATGAGGTCACGAGCCAAAGAGACACACCCAGCCAGCAAGGAAGCTAGGAGGTTATCACCTGATGCAAGTCAGCTGGGGGGAGGTGCTTCTCGGAGATACCTAGATAAGCACAGCTCACAAACAGTTAGGCAGAGCTACAGGAACTGCAGGCAGAGCTGTGAGAACGGCAAGAGCTGTAAGAGCTACAGGAACTGCAGGCAGAGCAGAGAGAGCTGCAAGGGCTGCAAGAGCTGGAGAGAGAGCTGTGGAGAAAGCGTGTCTGACAATCACTACGGAAGCCTGAATGGAAGTTTGAATGATTACCATGAGTGCTTGAGTGAGAAGCCAAGACAGCTGGACTCAGAGAGTGAAAGTGAGGATAACGGCAATTGTGGAAAATAGCTACCGAGGAGGTAGCAAAGCCAGGAGAGGAAGCCTCAGTTATCAGAGGAGCCCAGAGAGTGTTGGAAACAGCCCAGGTTGGAACGGAGCTGGGAGGAGAAAGGTAAAAGCTGAAGAGTTTTATTTTTATCCTGAAAGGGGAAGCACAGGGCTTGGCTATAGGAAGCAGTTCCCTGAAACACAGAAGCCTTATGAAGCCAGCTTAAGGGAAACAGAGAAGTTTCACTACCCTTATAACAGGCATGAAAAGGTTAAATGCTTTTTACCTGAAGAAGCTAATATCTCTGGAAGGAATGTAAGGAGCAGAGTCTCAGTAAAACTGCCGTTTCAAACTCCAGCCATACACAGAATCCTGAGCCAGGCAGAGGCAAGTGGTAAGCCAACTTCCTCTAATAGAAGTGCAGGAGAATATTATAGTTTTCCTAACAACCACCAGCAGGGGAAAGGCTCTTACCCAAAGAAGTTCAGTGAATGTGGTAATAGCAGTCAGTCTACTCTCACAGAGAGAGAGAAGAGAAGTACGTCAGAATAGAGAGAGACTATTTGAAGAGGTCCCACATGCTGAGAGGAAAGAGATATTAAGTGCTTGTGAGGAAGCAATGCAATGTGAGCCGTCTGAAGCTGAGACAAGCACGGAGTATATGGATTGTACAATTTCTATAGCAGACAGCATATCCTCTTTAAGGTAAAAAAGGGAATTAAGAGCTTTTGAAGCCTGACATTGTAAAGGAAGGCTTGTATCTGCTTGTGAAAGACTGTTTTGAGATACATTTGTTTTACTACTGAAAAGAAGCTATTTTGGTTACATTTTTCCTTTTGTTATATGCCCAGGAAGGGTTATGTTTTCCTTTTGTTTGTACCACGATAAGAAGTCCTTTTGGAAGGGGAAATAAAGCCCTCATTAACCTTAACATCGTTCCACGACTGATTTTTAACTGGCAGCACAACTACAACTACCAGAAGGTCAGTTACACTGAAGCCCCAGTGCAGTGCCCTGCTCACCCAACAGGTACACAGCACGGAGGGGTGACAATATATACATATTTACAGGTCAGCGGTTGTAAATTCTCTTGTGAAGTGACTAGGGTAGGTTGTAATGAGTCTGGAAAAGGTGAGTCTTGAGCTCTTTTCTGAAGTCTTTCAAGTCGCTATTTAAACGTAGCTCGACAGGGAGCTGGTTCCAGAGAAGCGGAGCTGCATATGAAAATGCTCTGTTGCCATGAGGATCGCTTGGTAACAAGCCTGCCTTTGGCGAAGGTAGCGGACCTCACGCGCCACCTAGACAAGGTCTTAGATAGTGCTGGGGAGGAGCCTGCTCTCTTGGTACATTTTGGTACCATTGACATAGGAAAATGTGGTATGGAGGTTCTGGAGACTAAATTTAGGCTTTTACTTAGGAAGTTGAAATCCAGAACTTCCAGGGTAGCTTTCTCTGAAATGCTTCCCATTCCACGCTGTCGCGGCCTCACCATCCGCCTCTAGCTTCGAGGGGCGTGGTTAAGAGAAACTTCCCGCTATCCGCCTTAACAAATTATTTCCCTGCAGTGTCCTCTGGGAAATGTAGTTTTGTTTTGTTAAACTGTATGGGTGCATCAGGCAGAAAGTTGTAGTCAGGCTCAACGAGGTAAGGCAAATGACAGAAATTTATTTTGCACACAATGGTTCGAACATGCCACATACAGGAATATCTGTTCAGGATTCTTTGAGGTAGAGCATTGTCCATAAAACAAACCCAAACATAAGAATGGCTGTTCAAAGGTTCTCTATAGTTCAGGATATGCAGTCTTTAACAGCAAGGATATCGAATTCCTTTCTTAGCCTTGCTGTCTAAAGCACAAAAACAAATGTAATTTGATGTCTGTGGTAGTTTAGCTTCTATTCAGCTTCAAACCTTTCTTGGCTACCTTCTAAGCAAAAAGGTAGAACTCAGGGGCAAAAGACAGCATGGTTCTCATAGCTACTTTAGTTTACCCCAGTGTCATAATTCAGGCAGCAGGTGGTTAACAAGCTTATCACAGTTCCTGGTTTGCTCCTTAGTCCCCGTAAACTTCCCCTTTGCAAACACATGGGAATCACGGCCACCCTGCTTGTTGACTATGGGTACCTTCTTTCCTTGAAGATTTTCTTTCAAGACAGCTTTTTTTCTACGTTCCCATGTTTAAAGCTTGACAAAAGGAACAATCCATGGGAGTGTCCTCCCTATTCAGCTCCACCTCGGGCTCTCCCAGCTGCATGGGCTCTGACTCCCCCTCTTGCTCACAGTGCTCAGCTAACAGCCTCCCGGGGGATCTTAGAGTCTCTCCTGTTTCTGGCCCCAATCTCGATTGCAGACGTGCTATATGCCAATTAGCACTTTCTTCTCCTGGAAGCTCAGTTCCTCTGCTCTGCTCAGCACTAGTCAAGCTTCCCTTGCTTGTATCTGTGCCTCTGTTCGGGTCAGCCTGGCTTCCTGCTTCTCTTCCCTCTTCCTCATAGTCTGGCATAGGTTTATATTTCCAGGGCTCTAGCTCCAACTCCTCCCTTCGCAGGTGCCGGTAATCAGCCTGACTCCAGGTACTTGAGTGATTGGAGAATTCCCTGCCATAGGGGTTCTGGGCCCTATATCCTCTCTCCCTCATTCCACTAGGGGGCGCATGAAACGTGGGCAACGTGGAGGTTTTCTGATTCCTGGAGGTGGTTGTGGCTTTCCTACCCTGACTTGGGGAAAGGGGGCCCTTTACTAGGGTGAATTCCCTGTCTCTTTGTCCTCCCCCGGACTCCGGATAGGCCTCCTTGCCACAACGCGCAGGATCCAAAAGGCAGGCAGAGCTCCGGAGTCTCAATGCGTGGATGAGACAATGGTGCAGTGCGGAGGGTTTTGGATTTGTTAGGAACTAGGGAACATTCTGGGGAAAGGAGGGGGCAGTTGACTACCAACCCCATTCTGTTTAAAGAAACACCACAAAATTACCAAAAAAACAAGACACTATCCATTTAAACCAAATCCCAAATTTATCTTACTAACCAAGAATGGTACCCCTAAATCACTCCCCACTACAGGACTTCAAAAACTCCTCTACCTGCAGGGGCTCATAAAACACGTAAGAGGATTTTCCTGAGTTAATCAAGCATTTACAAGGAAATTTAAAAAAAAATGTTGCACCACTTGCGAGGACCCTGGGTTTAAGGGCCAAAAAGCCCTTCCTCCGGGCCTGAGTTTGCTTGGATACGTCAGGAAATATATTTATTTTCTGCCCACAAAACAATTCATTCTTTTTTGAAAAAAAATGTTTCAAAATCTCATACTTTACACTCTCAGAATGAAAAGAGACTAATAAGGTTGCTCTAACTGAAATTTCATCCAACGAGGATTCTATAAAATCAGAAATATTCAAGGAATCCACCGAACCAAGTAAATCCACTTCTCCTTCCCCTCGAACTTCCTTTTTAGAGCTGGGAATATAATAAATATTATTAAAGACAAGCGTAGAAGAATCTTGATATCCCAAAATTTCCTTTAAATATTTACGAAAAAGAATATCAGCCGAATATCAACACGAACAATTTGAAAATAATATTGGTCGCAGAATTTTAAAAAGGATATAGCGTTATTAGAAAAGGTACAGAGAAGAGCCACGAAAATGGTAAAGGGGATGGAAGGTTACTCCTATGAAGAGAGGCTAAAACGGTTAGGGCTCTTCAACCTGGAAAAGAGACGGCTGAGGGGAGATATGATAAAGGTCTTTAAATTAATGAATGGAGAGGAACAGGTAAATGTAGATCAATTGTTTACGTCATCAGAATATAAAAAGACTAGGGGACATGCAAGGAAGCTACAGGGTAACCTATTTAAAACTAATAAGAGAAAATATTTTTTTCACTTAACGTGTAATCAAACTCTGGAATTTGTTACCGGAGGATGTAGTAAGAGCTGTTGTGTAGCTGGTTTTAGAAAAGGTTTGGACAGGTTCCTGGAGGAAAGGTCCACAAACCATTATTAAAAGGGACCCGGGATATCACTGCTTGACCCAATACAAGCATTGAGGAACCTGTGTTTTTTGGGTTAACTGCTAGGTATTTATGACCTAGATTGGCCACTGTTGGAAACAGGATACTTGGCTTGATGGACATTGGTCTTACCCAGTATGGCAAGGACCCTAGGAGTCACAGGCCCAGAAGAGTACAGAATTTCCTGAGCCAACTCTGCAGCTTGTGCAACCCCTCATGCATGAAGAACTCCATATCCTGGGAAGGAATCAGGCTGCTCATGGGACAGTTGACTACCAACCCCATTCTGTAGCCAATGAATTACCAGGACTGTCTCATGCCTGGATTTCTCCCAGGAGTTTGACAGAATCAGCCAGTCATCCAGGTACAGGTGAACCCGGATCACTTGCTCCCGCATCCCACTTTCAGTTAGTATACCTCATTGCTCTGTCTTGGGACCTCTCCTTTTCTCTGTCTGCCCTCAGTCCCTTGGTGTACTTATTTCCTCTCTTGGCTTTCAGTACCATCTTTATGTTAACAATGCTCAGATCTATCTTTATATGAACAGTAGGCACAAAGGTCAAACCCAAATTCAACAATCGCTCCAGATCAGGAGTCAGTGGCGTGGGGGTCAAATTCACCACTATAGATTCTGCTGCCATCTCGATCTTTTCCGGGTCATCGGGGGATCCCACTCTTCGGCCTGATAATTCCATCGCATACGATCTCCCCGCCCCTGACCCTGCCGAAAAACCTGTGTCGTGTTCCGCGGTTTTCATTGGTTCTCAGGTTGGGATTTACGGGTATTGACAGCCAATGGGATAAGCTTTTTTGCCCTTTAAAGAATCAGCTGGGATGTGATCCGGCATTTTCCGGCAGTTAAGAAATTTTGTTTGAAGAAAGCACTTGATACAGGGAGGCATTCCCGAAACGTGTGCATGTCGTGCGTGGATTTACAATAGTGGACCTGATTCAGTTAAGTCCTTTGCAATTTTATAATATTATGGTTATTAAAATGGATGGAGCCGTTTGAGAGTTTTGACTAAAAGTTTTACTCTACTTTCGGTGACATCCGACAAAAGACTGTGTTTCAAAAAAAATGTTTTTGGGGGGGGGGTAATTTGGTGATTTTGTATTATGTGGATTTATTTATCACTGATTTTGGGATTTAGGTGTTGATTGAGTTATATTTGATCCTGTTTTTGAAATGGCTACTGACACTTTTGCCTTCACTGAAGAACAGCTTGATACATTATGTAAAAAACCCTCTTTATTTGACTTTCTTGATAATGACGATAAGCCCGTGGGAGAGGGCCCTTCTATAGCAGATTTAAAAGCACTTCACAAGCGATTGATTCGGTTACAATTACATGGTGCATCTATGTCTCGATATTTAAAGACCCGGATAATTCCCCGTGGTCTCCGAATGACACGGACCCCTACGATGTTTGTAACCGATGGGGAGTTTGTAAACAAGTGGAATCAGATATCCAATAAATGCAGTTTTGATTTAATTGCGCTCATTTTGGAACGTACTGCGCAGGAAGAGGAAGTGGTTACTAAACAGACTGATGAAGCGAAAACTTGTCTTAAGTCTGTCCTTGCAGAGGATGTTTATAAAACCAAATTGGATGATATGGATCAACAGATTAAAGGTGTTTTTGAATATCTTAAATCTTTGAAGATCAAAAAGTTTTCACGGGATAAAACTGATTATGATACTGAAAGGGTCTATTACTGGATGTATACTTCATCCGAAGGTAATGGGCGAAAACATGTGACCTTTGAGTCTTCTGACGATACTGATGATAGTAGTACAGTATCGGATGTGCCAAAAACTTCAAACATGACACAGGTTTTTCGACGGGGTCAGGGGCGGGGATATCGTATGCGACGGAATTATCAGGCCGAAGAGTGGCATCCCCCGATGACCCGGCAAAGATCGAGACTGCAGCATAATCTATAGTGGTGAATTTGACCCCCACGCCACTGACTCCTGATCAGGAGCGATTTTTGAATTTGGGTTTCACCTTTGTGCCTACTGTTCATCATGATCCGTTCGATACTCGAGTGTACCTTCATAAAATATTTTGAAAATTACATATTACTCATTATTTTTCTAATTTGCCTATGGTTTTGGATTCTTCTGTTGTTCATCCAAAATCGACGTGGGCGCCACCGGATAAGATGGATCCATCTATAACAACTTTTCAAAATTTGGTATTGCGTGATTTAGACCAATTGGAGAGGACTAAACAATGCCATTGGACGAATTTTCACCGTAGTGAATGGAATATGCTTAAACAAATCAGATCGGATTCTTCAGTAGTGATACGAAAGGCTGATAAAGGTGGTGCCATTGTGTTACAGTCTAGTTCTAATTATATGGAGCTGTTAAAAACACATCTTTCTGATGCTCAGATTTATCGGAAGTTGGCAAATGACCCCCACAGCACAGTTACAAAGTGAAATTAAAACCCTGGTTAATATGGGATTAGATAATGGATGGATTACTAAAGGGAGCATAGATTTTTGTTACCGGCCTATCCTAAAATTCCCATTATCTATTTGGTTCCCAAAATTCATAAATCTTTAACGGCTCCTCCAGGGAGACCAATTTTGTCGTGCAGGGGGTCTGTACTTGAACCATTATCCCAGTTCTGTGATGTTTTTTTGCAGAAGGAAGCTGTATTAGTGAAATCATATGTGCGGGATTCGACACATTTTTTGCAGCAGTTATTGGCTCTTGATATACTGACGTGGGATTTTCAAATGGTAACGCTTGATGTTTCTGCTCTATACACAAATATCAATCAGATTGAAGCCTTGGAGATGTTAACAACGCTGTTCACTTTTGCACCGCCGCGGCTCCCTAAGGAGTTTTTGTTATAGTTGATTACGTTGGTTTTAACACGCAATTATTTCCTGTCAGATGTAAAATTTTATCAACAAATCTTTGGAATAGCGATGGGGGCAACAGCAGCATAATCTATTGCGACCCTTTATATGGGCAATTTTGAGGAGACATACCTTTACGGTTCTTTTTATTTTGAATGGATACCGTTTTGGAAATGCTTCCTTGATGACATCTTCTTCCTGTGGACTGGTCCTTCATTGGAATTACAACATTTTCTTGAGTGGTTGAATAATCTGAAAGTTAATTTAACTTTCACCGCTCATAAGAACATAAGAACGTAAGATATGCCATACTGGGTCAGACCAAGGTCCATCATATTGCTGATCGTAGCGTTGAATTTTTGGATATGATGATTCATAAGGATGTTGATCATTTTCGGACTTCTTTATATCGTAAGCCTGTGCAACGGAATAGTTTGCTTAAATATCAGTTTTCATCCTAAACCAATGAGAAGGGGACTTCCTTTTGGACAATTCTTGAGGCTCAGACGTATATGTTCATCTTTAGCGGATTTTAAATATCATGCCACTGATTTAAATAATCTGCTTAAGAAGAGGGGTTATCCGCCTAAAGTTATCTGGCTGGCATATCGCCGGGCCTCACACGTACGTTACTGGCTGTTGCATGATTGGCCAGAAAGTAATAGCACTGATGAATCTTTTGTTGGAGTCCTCCTGTATACAACAATGAGTGCGGACATTGTCAATATTTTGAAGAGATATTGGCCAATATTAGCACTACATGAATGTTTCCAGAAGCCCCTTATGATAGCCTTCTCCCGTGGGGCCAACCTGCATGATTTTTTGGTGCGATCAACACCTTTAGCCGATAGACCACCTATTCCATTGCAACAACATAGTGGCCATTCTATCTGTGGATCGTGTACATACTGTGCGCTGTCGCTTACGGGCAGAGTTTGGGTGTCTCCTATAACTGGACAATCGGTGATTCGATGGTGGCTGACAGATTGTACTTCATCCTTTGTCGTTTACATACTTATGTGTCCCTGCCCCCTCATCTATGTGGGTAGAACGACGCGGATGGTTAAAATCCGATTGGGTGAACATGCATCCCGGATCCGTCAAAAAGTAACATCTGCCCCGATAGTGGAGCACTGTCTTGCACATGATCACACTTTTGAGCACCTCCAATGATCGGTGATTGATTATGTCCCCCTGGATCCTAGGGGGGGAGATCGGATCGCTAAACTCCAAAGGTGTGAACAGAGATGGATATTTTGGCTACAAACTGTGGCACCTTTGGGTTTAAATAAAGAAGTTGAATGGAGTAGTGTACTGTAATGTTAACCTCTGTGACAGCGGGCTTCCCTTGTTCAGTGGGATGGTTCCGCGGTTTTCATTGGTTCTTAGGTTGGGATTGAAGGGTATTGATAGCCAATGGGTAAGCTTTTTTGCCCTTTAAAGAATCAGCTGGGTTGTGATCCAGTGTTTTCTGGCGGTTAAGAAATTTTGTTTGAAGAAAGTACTTGATACAGGGAGGCATTCCCGAAATGTGTGCATGTCGTGCGTGGATTTACAATAGTGGACCTGATTGAGTTAAGTCCTTTGCAATTTTATAATATTATGGTTATTAAAATGGATGGAGTCGTTTGAGAGTTTTGACTAAAACTTTTACTCTACTTTCGGTGACATCCGACAAAAGACTGTGTTTCAAAAAACCTTTTTTTGGGGGGTAATTTGGTGATTTTGTATTATGCTGATTTATTTATCACTGATTTTGGGATTTAGGTGTTGATTCATCTCCAGGAACAAGCAGGAATGCAGTCTTCACGTATGAGTATCGTCGGTACCAATGGAGCCCATGCGGGAAAGCTCCCCAGCGTTCAATTGGAAAGCTTTTGGGAGCAATCCACTGTGCCTGCACATCTGCCTTCAAGCCTTCTCAAGTCCTCTCCTCAGTTCTTCATTTTCTGCAGAGCCAGCAGGTTGTTTTCTTCTTGTCACCCCCGAAAAATGTCTTTTTATAAATTTAAATCTGTGCTCTGTCTTTCCATCGATGCAGGTACATTAACATAAGAACATAAGATATGCCATACTGGGTCAGACTAAGGTCCATCAAGCCCAGTATCCTGTTTCCAACAGTGGCCAATCTAGGTCATACATAGCTAGCAGTTTCCCTAAAAGACACAGGTTCCACAGTGCTTGTATTCGGTCAATCATTGATATCCTGGGTCCCTTTTTAATAATGGTTTATTCGCCTTTCCTCCAGGAACTTGTCTAAACCTTTTTTAAAACCAGCTACACTAACAGCCTTTACTACATCCTCCGGTAACAAATTGCAGAGTTTGATTACACGTTGAGTGAAAAAATATTTTCTAAAACAGTACAACGTCTCCGACCTCTCCTCGAACCTCAAGACTTCAGGACAGTAATGCAAGCTATGACACTCCCACATCTGGACTACTGCAATATAATCTACCATGGACTACCCGCCACACAAACCAACCCCCTCTGAACGGCCTTGAACACCACAGCGAGAACTATTCAGAATGCGAGGAAACGAGACCACATTACCCCAATTCTAAGGGACCTACACATACTTCCCCTCGAAGCAAGAATTAAATACAAAGCTATTCTACTCACCCACAAAACCATCCAGCAAACACAGAGCACCCAGCTCCACACCCTACTGACCCATCCAGCCCACAGCAAAACAACCAGACAGACCTGCAGCAACTCCCTCACCATCCCTCACAAAAGAACCAAATGCACACAACGGACCTGCAACAAATCCTTTGAACTTTATGCCCCATCCCTCTGGAATTCTCTACCGAGCCACCTCAGGAACAACAACGATCTCCTGTCATTCAAAAAACAGCTAAAAACCATCCTATTCCAAGAATATCTCAAAACAGAAACACCCTCCCACAAATAACTACACCAACCCCTCTACGCCACCCTCAAGAACCCATGATCAAAAACTATGTTACCTTGTCCATGTCTATGTCTATCCTCTGTCAAAATCATCAATGTTGCCCTCCTGGTGATGGCCCTATCCCTATGACCGATTAACCTCCCCCCCCCCCCCCTTTGTTACGCCGCTTTGACCCGGTGAAAAGCGGGATATAAATACAGTTAAATAAATAAATAAATCTTATTAGTCTTACATAGTTTATCCTGTAGCTTCATTCATTGCATGTCCTCTAGTCTTTGTATATTCTGATAACGTAAACAATCGATCTACGTTTACCCATTCCACTCCATTAATTTATAGACTTCTATCATACCTCCCCTCAGCCATCTCTTTTCCAGGTTAAAGAGCCCTAACCTTTTTAGCCTTTCTTGATAGGGGTATCCTTCCATCCTCTTTATGATTTTGGTGTCTCTTCTCTGAACCTTTTCTAATAATGCTATATCCTTTTTCAGATAGTGCGACCAGAATTGCACACAATATTCAAGGTGCGGTCTCACCAGGGAATGATATAGAGACATTATAATATCCTTTGTTTCCTTATCATTCCTTCAGTTTAGTCCTCAACCTCTGGGTAGTGAACCTCCTCCTGCAGCTTGGAGACTGGGCATGTGAAACTCATGACATCACTGGATATAGCCTGCTGGTCTCTCCATCAGCCCCAGTGTGTCCAGTCTCCATGCAGCAGGAGGACGTAGTGAGCCTAGCTTCTGGGCTCACTTGGGGGAACAGATAAGGAGCATTTAGTGTGACAAATTCTATTCTGATTTTACCTTTAATGTTACCTTTAATTTTACTTTTAATTTTACTGTGACTCCCAAATATAAAAAATGGGAATGAAGTAGATACCACACCATTCACAGAAGGTGAAGTGTTGGAACAATTTGCTAAACTGAAAGTGGACAAAGCCATAGGACTGGATGGGATACATCCCAGGATACTGAAAGAGCTCAGAGAGGTTCTTGCAGGGCCGTTAAAGGATGTATTCAACAGATCCTTGGAAACAGGAGAGTTTCCTCAGGACTGGAGAATGGCTGATGTCGTACCTCTACACAAAAGTGGTGACAGGGAAGAAGTGTCAAACTACAGACCCGTGAGCCTTACCTCGGTGACGGGAAAAGTAATGGAGGCGCTCCTGAAAGAGTGAATAGTGAACATTCTCAAAACCAACAGGTTGCAAGATCTGAGGCAACATGGTTTTACTGAAGGATGGTCTTGCCAAACAAATCTGATTGAGTTCTTTGACTGGGTGACTAAAGAACTAGATCAGGGGCATGTGATGGATGTCATCTACCTGGATTTCAGCAAAGCATTTGATACTGTTCCTCATAGGAGGCTTGTTAACAAACTCAGTAGCTTGGGGATGGGTCCCAAGGTGGTGAACTGGATTAGAAATTGGTCGCCTGACAGACGACATTAGGTGATGGTACATGGAGCTCACTCGGATGAAAGGAAGGTGATTAGCAGGGTGCCCCAGGGTTCGGTCCTGGGCCCGGTACTGTTCAATGTATTTGTGAGGGATATTGCTGAAGGACTGAATGGAAAAGTCTGTCTTTTTGCAGATGACACAAAAATTTGCAACAGAGTAGACTCCCCCGAGGGAGTGGATAATATGAGGAAAGATCTACAAAAGCTGGAAGAATGATCTAATGCTTGGCAATTATGATTTAATGCGAAAAAGTGCAGTGTCATGCACTTAGGTAGCAGAAATCCAAGGGAAATGTACGCAATAGGGGGCGAGAGGTTGGTGTGCATGGTTCAGGAGAAAGACCTTGGTGTGATTATCTCTGATGATCTCAAGGTGACAAAACAGTGCGACAAGGCCAGGGAGGATGTTGGGCTGCATACAAAGAGGGATTACCAGCAGAAAAGAGGAGGTACTTATGCCACTGTACAGGTCGCTGGTGAGGCCTCACTTGGAATACTGTGTTCGGTTTTGGAGACCATATCTTGCAAAGGATGTAAAAAGACTGGAAACTGGAAAATGATTTGGAGCCTGCATAAGAAACCCTATGAGAAGAGACTTGAAGACCTAAATATGAACACTTTGGAGGAGAGGAGAGATAGGGGAGATATGATTCAGACCTTTAAATACTTAAAGAGGAACGATGAACAAACAAACCTCTTCCAAAGACGGGGAAGCTGCAAAACTAGAGGGCATAACATGAAGCTGCAAGGTGGAAAATTGAAAGGAAATGTCAGGAAATATTTTTTCACTGAAAGGGTGGTGGATGCTTGGAATGCTCTCCCGATGGAAGTGGTGGGGGCAAACACGGTGACGGAATTCAAAACAGCATGGGACAAGCACTGTTGATCCCTTTATAGCAACAGGATAAAAACAAAATAAACTGAACTATCTAACTTCTCAACAAATAAGGGTGTCCTACATGGAGTGGTGGGTCCACCCCTAAACAAAGACATGGGGAGGGGTGGCCTGCACGGAGCGATGGGTGCACCTACTCTTGCTGTATATTTGCTGGGCAGACTGGATGGACCATGCTGGTCTTTATCTGCCGTCATTTACTATGCTAGTATGTTAATTCAGTTACCTTTGGTTAATTGGCAGTCAGGGATTAATTCCCTTTAGTTGTTCGGAGCAAATTTCCTTATATTTCCCGTAATTTTAAATTTGAGCCTGGCTCTTTAAATTAGTAGCAGCTCCCGCCTTCCCTCCTTGTCAGTTATTTTCACTTACTGCAGGCATTCGCCAGTGCGGATCTCTCTCCCTTGACGGTACGGGAGAGAGCTCCGGGACCCATACAGCCACACTGAAGCTGTGTGAGACAGAGCCCTAACTTGTAGTTGGAAGGAGAGACAGGCTGGAAGTGTGCTTTTGTGTATTCTATAGTGAAAGTTGCCCAAACTCTTGTGGTTTCACAGGGACAGGTTTAGTAAACCTTAGGATATAAAAAAATATATAATAATAATATCAGTTAAACTGTCAACCAAGAAGTGGCTGTGCTACGGTCTATGGCCACCAGAGGGCAGCTGGTACACTCAATAGTGCCTTTCTGTGACCGTGTATATGCAGCCATCATCAGATTGATCTCTGCAAGTCAGGGAAGAAATAACCACAGGGCCAGCTCATGGGCCCTCAGGGGTTAGTGACTAAACAAGCAACTGTAATATTCTGCAAATCCAGATTATATGACCAAGATTTAAAGCTCTTAACTTCTGTATCGTTTGTCGGGCTCTGGTGTCCTAAAGGCCACTAGATGGCAGCGCTGCTCATGAATCACATATAGTATTCAGTGCCCCCATCCCTGGGGGGGGGGGTTGTAAAATACAAAATATCCAGTGTCTGGCCTATGCGGACGGCATCCTGATTTATACACCTTTCAAGATTGATCAACCGGACTTCTTACCAAAACTAAGATGCTTTGAAGCCGTAGCAGACTGGCTCCTCACTCAAAACCTGCATATTAACCACAGCAAAACAGACGTCCTGTTCGTCATGAGGAACCAAAAGTTCATACCACCTTCCTCACTACAAGTCAATAATACGGAACTGAAGGCAAAACCCACAATTCGCTATCTAGGCATTACCCTAGATCAGTGACTTGACATGTCAGCGCACATTAAAAAGACCACAAGACTTTCGGTGATGCGGTGAGAGCGAGCAGACGTGTTCTGTTCGCGCTCCGACCGTCCCTCGCCTCAACCGGCAATTTAGAGCCGTTTTTTAGATCCCCAGCCCGCCGAAAACCCATCCCCCGGTGACCGGATAGCCTATCGAGGTGCCCGAGGTGAGCTGAACCTCCGACTGCGATGGCGGCGGCGCTGCAAACGGGGAAGAGAGAGCGGGACCGCGGGCCTGGGGCCAGCAAGATGGCGGAGGGCACAGTAGCGCCGAGCTCCCCGGCTTCCCCGGCCCGGGTGGAGGACATCTCAGCAGCGGTTGCAGAGGCCCTGTCTGCCCAGTTTACCACCATCCGGGAGAAATTGGATGCTGTACAGAGCTCCGTAGAGAATCTTGGCAAAAGGCTTCAGGAGGCAGAGGAGCGTGTGGGGCGCGCAGAGGACACACTTGTAACATTGCAGCAGTCAGTGGACGGCCTGCAGACTCTGCTGCGCTCCCAAGAGGTTAAAATTGATGACTTGGAGAATCGCTCCAGGAGGAACAACTTGCGGGTGATGGGCATCCCTGAAGCTGTATCGGACGCCGAGCTACAGCAGTACTTGATGGGGCTTTTTGCGCCGATGCTGACAGGGGACGCTGCTGGTGAGCGGATTCAGCTGGAGAGAGCACATCGGGTGGGCAGCCGCAATGTGCGGGACTCGCGCCCGCGTGTGGTTCTGGCGAAGTTCCTACGCTTCCCCCAGAAAGAGGCCATCTTGCGGGCAGCGCGGGCTCGCGGTGGTGTGGAGGCGGACAACGTGCGGATCCGGATCGCACAGGACTACTCCCTGCAACTCAGTCAACGCCGCCGGGCTTATGCACCTCTATGCCAAAAGCTGATTGACTGCCATATTAAATTCATGGTGCAGTACCCGGCGCGCCTGCACGTGATGCGAGATGGGCAACGCCGAACCTTTGAGTCAGCGGAGTCGGCGGCGGCCTACGTGGAGAGTATCACCTCCGACGGCGGAGCAGGATGAGGACTTTGGAGCAGTTGGCGTATGTAATATGATCAGATTGGGATTCCCGCAAGACATTTCTATTTAGGGGAAGTTTTGAATGTACTGGGACTGGTCCTCGGAGGGGGATTTTCTCTGAGCCCCCTCCTTCCACACTTGACTAATGGCCCCGAGCCAGCCTCCCAGGCTTGCCGGGAGCAGACCACTAGCGACTGGTTGCTGAGAAGGGTGGGTTGGAGGGGTTAACTTGTTATTATCTGCCTATTGTTGGCATATGGAGTTCTGGCTTGTTCTTGCTTTTTTTTTTTTTTTTGCTGCAGTTTAATTTGATTCGGGGGCCGGTATGGGCTGGAGCGAGTGTGTTGGGGGGGTGGGGCCGGCTACCTCGGGTTGCTCGGGGGGGCCTGTTCCACTCCCTAGAGCCTGATGTGTGCCGCCTCATGCCCTGTTTCACTGTTTGGGTACGATGTCTGGCCTATCACTTGGCCGTCGAGTTTGGCAGGGGGGGGCAACCGGAGGAAAGCCAGAGCGCCGGCAGCTGGTTTGGCACGAGTGCCCGGCGGCCGGGTGGCCTGGGCTGCGCCGTGCGGGTGCTGTCTTTCCTCCCTATGGTTGCGGCCTGAGGGGATTCCCTTATCACTCCGGTTGGAGCCCGGGGGGTAGGCGCGGTGTCGCCCCTGTTTCGCCCGGGGCGGGGCTGGTGCACTCCCCCCGGTCGGGTCCCTTTGATTGCCTTGGGAGTATCCTCGTGCTGTTGTCAGCGCGTATTTGAGGGCCGGTCAGGCACTAGGGGCTAAAGCCGCAGTACTTTTGACCTGTGCGGGGGGGGGGGTGCTCCCTCCTGGGCCCCGGGGGGGGGGATGCCTGTACCCTATACTACATTATGAGTAATTATGATTTACTGTTCTATATACTTATGCGTATGTTTATGTTCTTTGAATTTGATCTACCGTTCAAGTCGAAGCAATGGTGGGCGGGTTGTTAGGGGGGAGGGGTCATTCAATGCCTGCTTTCGAATATGAGGGTCTGGGCTGGTGGGAGGGGTGCGGACGGTGGTGGGGGGCGTCAGAACACGTCACTGGAAGACCTATAGGAGAAAGGAGAGGTGGAATGAGGGTGAGAGGGTTAATATTCTTTGGGGGGGGAGGGGTCGGGGGGGAGGGAGTTGGGGGTTGGGGGGGATGGGGGGGAGGGAGTTGGGGGTGGGGGGAGGGGAGGGGGAGGTAGGTTGCATCCATTTTCATCCCCAGGGAGTGTTAAGTGCAACGCAGTGGGAGAGGGGGAGGGGGTTACAGGCTGGGAGAGCCCTGTCCCTATCAGCTAGTATCACCGGTCAGTCGGGTCTTGACACTGCCCCGCCGCCGTGAATGTTATCACCTGGAATGTATGTGGCCTGGGAAGTCCCATTAAGAGATATAAAGTTCTGCGGGCCCTAGCTCGGCAGAAATGTGACATAGCATTTTTGCAAGAAACCCACCAGACGGCCGAGGAGCATAGTAAATTACGGCGAGATTGGGTCGGGCAGGTGTGGGGGGCCCCGGCCACAGGGAAAAAGGGAGGGGTGGCCATCCTGATCCACAAGCGGGTACATTGTTCAGTTGAAGCAGAAGTGCGGGATGGGGCGGGACGTTATCTGTTCTTGCAAGGTACCCTGGAGGGGAAGCCGGTTATATTGGGGACGGTTTACGGGCTGAACTCCCTTGATCCTCTTTTTTATGCCAACCTGGCCTCGAGGGTAGAGCAGTTGCCTGAGTCCCCCTTGGTGTTGGGTGGCGATTTCAATGGCGTGCTAGACGTCGAGCTGGATACATCCAGAGGAGGGGAGGCACGTGAACAGGGGCCAGTGTCGTGGGTGTTGCGGCGCTTTACGTCTTGCCTAGGGCTGGTGGACACATGGAGGGTGCTGCACCCGTTGGAGAAGGATTTCACACACCAGTCCCGAGCCCATGGTTCTAGCTCTCGCATTGATTACCTTTTGCTTTCCAGTGAGATTTTCGCAAGAGTGAGGGATGTGCAGATCGGGCCCTACGAGATCTCTGATCATGCCCCAGTGTGGCTGGAGCTGGGATGGGGGGGGGGGGGGCAACGGATCGGTCGAGGCTTTGGCGGTTCCCGCTGGAAGTCTACCAGGACGCTCAGTTTCATAAGTTCTTGGAACAACGTTGGCGAGACTTCGAAGAGGTCCATCGAGGCCACCAGGGGGACCCCGAATTAGTATGGGAAACAGCTAAAGTAGTGTTACGAGGTGACATTATTGGATTTGCAGCACGCAAGCGTCGGATGCTTGTGGAACGGATTCTCCGTTTGGAGAAGCAGGTATCCATACTACGCCGGCGCCTGGCGCGGGCCTCGACCCCGGGGCTTCAGAAGGAGCTGTGGGAAGCCCGAGTAGATCTCAATGAACTGTTACACCAGAGAGCCAAGAAGTCTATTCTATATTACCGATATCGGCTGCACTGCTATGGTGATAAGCCTGGACGTTTGCTGGCTCGCTGTTTGCGGGGTTCGAGAGGTTCTAATACGGTGGCAGCTTTAAGAGATGAGCATGGGATGCTGCAACGGGATAGCCGGGAGATAGGTCGGGTATTTCGGGGATTCTTTCAGAAATTATATGCAGCGGAGGTTGGTTCCCCCTCAGATGTCTTGGATTATCTTCGGAAGCTGAAGCTGCCCTCACTTACAGCAGAGCAAAGCCTCTCCCTGGGCCGACCGATCACCACCGCAGAAGTGGAGTCGGTCGTTCTGGCGGCGAGCTGTTTTAAGTCACCGGGACCTGACGGTTTGGGAGCAGAGTTCTACAAACTGCTAAAGGGTTATGTTAGTCCGGTCTTAACGGCGGTATATGCACGACAGGTGGAACAGGGAGGTTTCCGATGGGGGACTAACCATGCTCACATCACCCTGATCCCTAAGCCGGGCAAGGATCCGGAATTGCCTGCTTCATACCGTCCGATCTCTCTATTGAATTTTGACATTAAGATATTTGCCAAAGTGTTGGCGGACAGATTGGCGGGATTTTTGGATGATTTGGTCCATAGCTCCCAGATTGGCTTCGTGAAGGGTCGGTACATTGTACGAAACATGCGTAAGATCTTGGCTTCGCTGGAGTGGGTGCATGCCCAGCAACTGCCTTCCTTATTGGTAAGTTTCGACGCGGAGAAGGCCTTTGATCGGGTCTCCTGGAGCTACTTAAAGACCTTGCTGCCGTGTTATGGCCTGGGTGCTCCCTTTTGTGCAATGATTGATTGCCTCTATGCCGCCCCAACAGCGGGGATAATCTGCAACGGGGTGTTGTCCGAGGCCTTCCCGTTGGAGCGCGGTACTAGACAGGGCTGCCCTCTCTCGCCCCTGCTTTTTGTCCTATCCCTGGATCCATTAATTCGGGCGGTGGAGGCGTCGCCGGCGATTCGGGGGGTGCAAATTGGGTCTCAAACTTTTACTGTATCGGCCTTCGCGGATGATCTCTTGGTACATCTTTTGTCTCTGGAGGAATCTTTACCGCATCTGTTACAAGAATTTCAGGCTTACGGTCTCTTTGCCGGCCTGCGGATCAACAGCGAGAAGTCAGAGGCATTGGATGTTTCCGGGACCTTGCAACGGGATTGGGTGGGCCGATTCCCCCTTAAATGGGCTACCTCTTATTTTACCTACTTAGGTATACGGCTGACTGGTCAGCCGCGGGACCTCTACCGATGCAACTTGGACTGGATGTTGACGCGAGTGCGCTCCCAGCTACTGGCATGGGGTTCTTTGCCGCTTTCTCTGTCTGGCCGTGTGGCGGCGGTGAAGATGGTGATTTTGCCCCGCTTGTTGTATTGGCTGCAAACCCTGCTGGTGTGGTTGCTTCGGAGAGACCTGCGTTGGCTGGAGGGAGTGTTGCGGATCTTCTTGTGGCGTGGCGCTCGGGCCCGTATCCCCTTGGTGAGGTTAATGGGGAAGTGGCATGAGGGGGGGATGGGGTTCCCTGACCTGGGTACGTATGCTCTAGCCTGTCAGGCTCGCCACCTTGGGGACTGGCTGGGGGGGACGGAGGTCTATACGCCCACATCCCTGGAGGAGGCTCTGGTGGCCCCCCTCTCGTTGTTAGGAGCACTACATACGATGCCCAGGGACCTGCCCGACCGCTTAGGGAGGTGTGTTTTGTTTAGCTCGCCCCAGCAGACCTGGCGGTATTTAAACACCCGATGGGGGACGTCTTGGACGGTCTCTAGCTGGCTGCCTCTACAGGGTAATGTTCACTTCGCTCCCGGATCCGGGACGTGGGGGTTTTGGGATTGGTGGAGGAGGGGTATCAGATCCTTAGGGCATTTGGTTGATGCCACGGGGCGCTGTAAATCCTTTCAGGCTCTCTGTCAGGAATATGCCTTGACTACACAATATACTTTTATGTTCCTGCAGGTCTCTCATTATATCGCGTCTCTACCTAAGGAGGCGCTTACTTTGGAGAGGTCAGAACAGCTGCTGGGTTTTTTTGCCTTGGGGGAGGATGATCCCCCTTCGATAGCGGGTCTGCGGGCTCGTTTGGATGTGGTCCGTCCACCGGCTGATTATAGGGGGGTGGAGGCGGCGTGGGGGGCGGAGCTGGGGTGGGAGGTTTTTCCTAACACCGTGCGCACCGCTCTATGTCGGATTGCTGCGGTGGTGGAGGGGGCGCGGTGGCGGGAGGTGCAATTCAAATGCATTACTAGAGCCCATTTTTCTCCCCGCAGAGCCCTACGTAGTCATTTGACGGAGGAGGGCTGCTGTCCGCGCTGCCGGGCGCCTCTAGCCAATCTTTTACACATGTGGTGGACGTGTCCCCATGTCCAGCAATATTGGAAGCGCATTGGTACGTATGTTGGTGGCTTGCTGCAACAACGCTTGCGTTGGACGGGTGCTTTCGTGGTGTTGGATAGGATGGAGCCCCCCTACCCTGCCCGGCGCACAGATCGTTTGTTAATGCGGAAGGCCTGTCTGGTGGGTAAAGGTCCTATCTTGCGCCTTTGGCGGGAGCAGCGTTCTCCTACGTTTATGGAATGGCGTAATTGTTTTCACCAGCTTATGTTGATGGAGCGATGGCGGGCGCGGGGCAGTGTCAAACATTGGACTTCCTTTCTTTTGGTATGGAGCCCGTATATAGATACCTTGGGAGCCCGGTGCCGCAATGAGCTGCTACACATAGGCCTGTAGAGAGGTGGTGGAGTGGGGGGTGGTAAGATATTAGTGGGAGGATGATGGTTGTGGTGGGGTGGAGAAGGGGATGGGGTAGGGATGCGACCTGAGGGGGGGAGGGGATGGGGAAGGCAATTGTCTTGACCAAATCAAAAATTATATTCATCTCCTATGTGTATCCCGGGGAGGATGAGAGTTCACCCCCTCGGAGGTAGTGTGTGCTTTGTTCCTTGTTTTGTTGGTGATGATTAAAATAAAGTTTAAAAAAAAAAAAAAATCACCACAAAAGCAATATATCATAAGATTCGAACACTACGTCAGCTCCGTCCATTACTTGACTTCTCCGATTACCGCTCAATATTCCAAGCCTTGGTTATCCCACACCTGGACTTTGCTAATATCATTCTACACGGTCTCCCACAAGCAACTCTAAGCCCACTCCATCTTGCCATGAATTCAGCGGCAAGGGTACTTGCAGGAGTATCAAGATCAGACCACATAATGCCAGTCCTGAAGAACCTTCACTGGCTACCTCTACAGGCCAGAATCATCTACAAGACTCTAGTCCTGACATTCAAGGCCTCAAAGAACCAGCCCCCCTGCCCATCAGTAGTCTTATACACAGCACGCCAGTTAACAGATGCAGAAGGTCTCCATTTATGAACACACTTGAAGTTCCTAAATTGTTGATGAAGTGTACTAAGACAACAGACAGCAGAGCGTTCTCCTTATTCGCACACAGAGCTTGGAATGCCCTCCCATCTGAAATCCGAGCCATCACAAACATAACATTATTCAGGAAAGCTCTTAAATATCACCTGTTCCTAATATATTACCCTGAATCTAACACCAGTGAACACACAGACACCACCCCGCCCTCCTACCCAGACTGCCCCATATCTATGCCCCCCTTGGAGAATGGTTAATCGGCACTCCCTTCCTGCTCTCCATGCCTTATGCTTACACCCCTCTGATATAATCGATCCATTTTTGCCTATTGTAATGAGTTCACTATAATTATATAAATAATTATGTAAATAGTTATCATAACATGTAAATAGTTCCCCCTGGTTTATCTCCATGTTCACTACCCCTGTTTATTGTAAACCCAATGTTGCCTGCTATATTGTGGAATGTTATGTTCAAATGTACACCTCACTGATTAAAATAGCGCGGTTTATAAGAAATATAAATAAATAAATAATAAATAAATAAAATAAATCGTATTCTTCATCAGGTTCACACAGGCAGCAACCTCTAAGACCTCCACTTGCAAGGTTGTCGGTGTATTCCACTGCTATTTCTCTGACTGCAGGAAGGCTGGGGGGAGGGGAGGGGGTGCCTGTGTGTTTCATAGCTCCACTAAGCTTGCCCTTCCCAGGAAATTCTCATCTATTTTTAGAGCCTGTGCTGTCAGAGCAGGGCTTTAAGCACTTAGCAGGGGCACTGACCCGTCTGTGCCATCTTGTTAAAGGGCCCATGCTGAAGGTGAAGAGAAGGACGTCTAGGTAGCACAGTCTGGGGCTTAGCGCCCCAGGGCACTGGAAGGTTTCATAGAGGAAGTCAATACTCTGTGTATGCTCCATGCATTCAGCCTATGTTCAAGCGTGCTCACTGCACTGTGTTTGGGTGACAGGTGCTGGGTCACCCGTATATGTAGATGTGCATTTTGTATGTGCTCACAATTGCTTAGGCATGATTCTTGGGTGCACTCTTTGCAGAGTGAGACTGCATTTCTTTGCTCAGACTGTATTATCAGGCTAAGGTAATTTCTCCAGTAATGGGGGGATGTCGATTGTAATAAAGTGTGTGAGGTCCTCATGGTGTTACATGGGGTTGGAGATGCAGTCGTGGGATCTGCTGTGGAGTGAGCCATCCAGAGGAGCTATAGTGTCACAGTCACCAGTTACCCTTTCTCTTTGGACTTTGCTCCCAGATCCTAGCTCCTCTTTCTCTCTGATGTCCAGGACGCAAGGTCCCCGGCCCACTGGACAATCTATTCTCAGCCTTTTCTCAATGCTGGCAGAAGGACTGGGAGAGCGAGAACGGAAGACCAGGAACCAGCACCAGCTCTGATGTCTCTCCACTGCCAGTGCTTGCTACAGTCACATATTCCCAGTCAGTTATTTATTTGAGTATACTGATTGCCTACAGGTCAGGGTGGCATACAGTCGATTACGGTATTTCTATTTCCCTTGTCCCTGAAGGGCTCACAATTTATGTTTTGGTACCTGAGGCAGAGGGTTAAGTCACTTAATGAAGGCCAGTAGGACCACCTGTGGGACCAGAAACCCCAGTTTTTATGGCCCAAGTTTGGTTGTCTCGATTGGAATTCAAACCCTTGGTCCTCTGGCAACTTGCCTCAACCACTAGGCCACACTGCTCCATGTGAGCTAGCCACAGGGCCATAGGGCCAAGCGCAGCCTGTTACTTCCAAGGCAGAGACCTTGGGGAGGTTCAGTTCATAAGGATACGAGAAATGCCATACTGGGTCAGACCAAGCTCTTTCAGGTCCAGTATCCTGTTTCCTAGGGTAGCCAATCCAGGTCTTAAGGGCCTGGCTGGTCTCCAAAAAGATGAATAGGCTACTCAATGCTTGTATCGGGGCAAGCAGTGGATTCATGTATGCTCATATTTTAAGGGTTCCGTTGCATGTTGTCACACCCCCTTTCTCAGTGTATAGGCGGGTGCCTGGAAGAGTGGGAAATGTGCCAGATTATCCTTGTAAGTGCTGAAGCTTGGGATATCCCTGTAGTTGTGGCCCAAACGAAGACAGCCAAGGTTTATGTGATAACAAAAATTTTATTTGTTGCACAGGATTCTGTCATCTACCATCCCCTAACCAGAAACAAAAAGGTGGATACTTCTTATGCCAAAATAAAGTCCAAAAGGTGATAAAGTCCAACCTGATCCTTCTCAGGGTTTGTCAGATTATATACAAGGTTAATTCAACTTCTCTTCACTTATGAACAGCTTCAGTTGCAGCTAATCACTTCCATAGCTTTCACAATTCTCAGCTGCTTAAAGACGTTGAGTTTCACTCCAGCAGAACGCTGCTTCTCTCCGTGCAAACTCAATAGCATGAAATAACTTCTCAGCACTTATCATATACATTAATATCAACAGCTTCACTCTTGGCAACACAAAGCACAGTCTGCCTCCATCTCAGAATAAGAGCTATCTGATTTAGTTGAACCCAACTGCATTGATTCAACATCAGAGTCAGACGTCTTATGATTCAATTCAGGGTACTGCAGATCAACAGGCTTCCATTGTTCCAAATGGTGTCTAAGCTGTTTCCACTTACTATTCCTTTCCCTCCGTGGTATCTGAATGTAGCTAGAATCAGCAGCCTCCTTTAAAGTAGTGTTAAAGGAATTCAACTGGCTTAATCTTCCTCTAGTGCGTCTGGGTTGCAAAGGTTGGTAACAAAGCAAGTCTCTGTCTTTCCACTGCTCTCGTTTCACTGGCTTAGCAGGGGCTAGCTTTAGCTTCTGTCGGCATAGCTTACCATCAGCTGATGAGTTAAGAACAGCTGGGCTAGTTTCTAAGCTTCTGCTAGTATCAGGCTTCCTGCACTTGGAACGCTTAGGCAGCTTATCATACAGAACTTTATACTTGCTCAAACTCTCACCTTTGTTCACAGCTTCTAGGGAAGACTCTAGGGAAGTAATGCTATCTCTTCTGGGTAAGGGTTCCAGCCTCTCCCCGTGAAAATAAAAGTAGCTTCCCACCTGCTTCTCCTGGCTGTCTGGTTCGTGGTGACCTCTCTCTCCCAGAGGAAGCTTTCTCCACTGCTTTCTCAGAGACCCCCGTGTCTCAAAGCAGTCTGGAAGGCAACTCTCCCGGCACCATGTGCTATCCTGGCAATGGCTGCTCCTCCCTTTGCTTCTCTCTGCAACTTGGTCAAAGTCAGGTCCTGAGTCTCCTGCCTGAACACTTCCTGTTCTCCCAGGCACTCCTCCTGCTCCCACACAAACTCTCTTCCTTCCAAGATTAGTGTTACTCTGACTCGAGCTTTCACCTGAACTGGAACTGGAACTTCTCCTCAGACTCCTTCTCCCACTCGAACTGGAACTAACTCTCTCTGTTACTTCCTGGTTAAGAGCATAGGGCTGTCCTATCCGGTTTGACTCCACCCCCTTGCCTCTTACGTCAGCTCCCCTGTTTGTCCTGGAGCTGGGGTGTGGCTCTCTCACTGCCTTTCTGTGCAGAGAGTTTCTCTGGGCTTGTGCTTTAACCCCTTCCTTGCCTGCCTTAATGTGTGCATTTGAGGAAAGCTGCAGTTTTAAAACCCTTTTTCTTACTGTTTAAACCCTCTGCATCATCACAATGTACAACAGATGTGACGTTCTGTTGGGTTGTGTGCCATGTAGAACATCTTGAATTGGTGAAAGTTGGTATAAAAAAAAATCATTATTTTCCAGTTTCTCTCTAATAAAAGGTTATGGACCTTTCCTCCGGGAGCTTGGCCAAAAAACCTTGTTAAACTCCGCTACGTTCGGAGATCGTTTCGCGCAAGGCTCTTGGTGTACACAGGAGACCCAGTGGTCAATCAACCGACTGGAAATGCGAGTGATACGCCGGGTGTTGCAGGCTTTCGAAGCTATGGTGACAGGTCGAGCAGTGCAAGTACTGTCCGACAACTCCACGGCGGTGGCCTACATCAATCGGCAGGGCAGAACCGGAAGTGTGGCCATAGAGGCCGCGGCAGAGGGTCTGTGTGTGTGGATAGAGCTTTGGCTGCCAGCGTTTTCGGTGGTGCATGTTGCGGGTAAGGACATTGTGACAGCGGATTTCCTCAGCTGGGTCCGAGTAGATGCCGGAGAATGGGAGTGGCATCTGGAGGTGTTCGCACAGATCGGTCACATATGGGGATAGTCAGTAATGGACCTCATGGCGGCATTTCACTTTGCGTAAATGGGCCGCTTCTTCAGCAGACAACGCGAAAGGAGGTCGGAAGGCATTGGCGGCCGCCGTCCGGTTTTCTCTATGTCTTTCCACCGGGGGCACTCATAGGTCGAGTATGTCTGCGTATCGAAGCGCTTCGGGGAAACGTGTGGTTGGGGGCCTCGGGCTGGCCGAGGCGCCCATGGTATGCCTGCCTCATACGGTTGCTCGATGAGAATCCTTGGAGGTTTCCGATATTGGAGATTCTGTTGCTACGGAGTTCCATTTGAATGCCTCAGGTGCATCAGTTTTCGCTTACGGGGTGGCCATTGAAAGAACAAGCTTAAGGAAAAAGAGTTGCTCGGCAGCAGTCTTTGCCACCTTGCC
This sequence comes from Ichthyophis bannanicus, assembly GCA_033557465.1. NCBI lineage: Eukaryota > Metazoa > Chordata > Amphibia > Gymnophiona > Ichthyophiidae > Ichthyophis > Ichthyophis bannanicus. The sequence continues at coordinate 111,332,176 of CM066044.1, forward strand.
GCAAAAAATAACAAAAAAAGTTTATGTCCCTTGCATATGTGCGTATATGGCACATCTTTGAGAATGGGTGCTCGCGGAGGCACGCTCGCCGACAACAGTGTCAGTTCCCTTGGTATTAAGTTTTCTGCAGGATGGGTTTGGTAAAGGCAGGTCCTGGAGAGTTCAGTTAGCAGCTCTGTCTTGCTATAGGGGCAAAGGACAGGGAGTGGCTGTCATGCACAGGTCGATGTGGTACGCTTTCTCAGGCAGTTACCAAACTGTAGCCCTCTCGTAGGATATTAATTCCACTGGGGAAGCTCGATGGTTTTAGGAGCGTTAGCTAGCACGCCATTGAGGCCCTTGCAACAGGCATAGGTTAAGGGTTTTGCCTTGAAGACGGTATGTTTGATGGTCATCTGTTCGGCGAGGCGATTTTCTAATTGCAGGCGTTGACCTGTCAGATATCGTTTTTTGTCTGTCTCCAGACAGAAGGTGGCCTGGCGGCTGGTTCCGTCGTTGTTGCCAAGGGTGGTTTCTGTGTTCACCTAACTATAATGGTCTCTCTTCCAGCGCTAGGTGCGGCAGAGGGGAGCGTATTGAACCATAGCTTGCGCTGTTTTGACATCAAGAGAGCGCTGTGGCAGTGTTTAAAGGTTTCAGAAACTTTTGCAGGGCGGATCGTCTCTCTTCGGGGTGTTCGGAGGACCCCGCAAAGGGAAGTGATGGCGAAGGAGTCCATTTCTGGATGAATTGGAGCGGCGAGTGCGTCAGCTTATCTTCTACGGAACCGTGCAGTCCCAGGGAGCTTACGAGCTCACTCTACCAGAGTGCAAGCGTCTTCTTGGATGGAGCACAGTTTGGTTCTGCCAGTGGACATCTGTAGGGAGGCCACTTGGTTGACTCTCCATACTTTTAGTAAGCACTACCGCCTAGAGGTTCTGGCAGCTAAGGATGCCGTTTTCAGGGAGGCGGTGTTCAGATCCGGCTGGAAAGGTCCCTCCCAATGATTACTACTCTGATACATCCCAGAGGTTGAGGACTAAACTGGGGGAACAATAAGGAAATAGGAATTACACTTACCTGGTAATTGTGGTTCCTTGAGTGACTCCAGTTTAGTCCTCATTCCTGTCCGGAGATGGGGTTTTAGCAGTGGTCTTTCTGTTTGGGGAAGTGCAAGGTTAAAAGTGGATATAGGCCTTCGCTGGTGTTCAGTCGTTTTGATGCTTCCATTTGTTTTACGCTATATTGTTATATTATTATATTATCATATTGTCATATATTGTTATATATATTGCTATATTGTTCTGGATTGTTTAGGGCTAGGCATTCGACGGAAAGGAGAGCATGCAGGAAACAGTCCCTTTCCTTTTGGAAGGGGAGTAGTAGGTAGATAGGTTATATGTTCTGCGTGCCCTTGAATATAATGTTAAGTTAAAAAAAAATACTGATTTTTTGCTCCTTTGAGTCTGCTTTGTCAATAGTTCACTGGGGGCTGATGGGAGAGACCAGCAGGCTATATCCAGTGATGTCATGAGTTTCACATGCCCAGTCTCCAAGCTGCAGGAGGAGGTTCACTACCCAGAGGTTGAGGACTAAACTGAAGGAATGATAAGGAAACAAAGGATATTATAATGTCTCTATATCATTCCCTGGTGAGACCGCACCTTGAATATTGTGTGCAATTCTGGTCACCCTATCTGAAAAAGGATATAGCGTTATTAGAAAAGGTTCAGAGAAGAGACACCAAAATCGTAAAGGGGATGGAAGGATACCCCTATCAAGAAAGGCTAAAAAGGTTAGGGCTCTTTAACCTGGAAAAGAGATGGCTGAGGGGAGGTATGATAGAAGTCTATAAATTAATGGAGTGGAACGGGTAAACGTAGATCGATTGTTTACGTTATCAGAATATACAAAGACTAGAGGACATGCAATGAATGAAGCTACAGGATAAACTATGTAAGACTAATAAGAGAAAATATTTTATCACTCAACGTGTAATCAAACTCTGCAATTTTTTACCGGAGGATGTAGTAAAGGTATGTTAGTGTAGCTGGGTTTAAAAAAGGTTTAGACAAGTTCCTGGAGGAAAGGCCCATAAACCATTATTAAAAAGGGACCCAGGATATCAATGATTGACCGAATACAAGCACTGTGGAACCTGTGTCTTTTAGGGAAACTGCTAGCTATGTATGACCTAGATTGGCCACTGTTGGAAACAGGATACTGGGCTTGATGGACCTTGGTCTGACCCAGTATGGCATATCTTATGTTCTTATGTTAATGTACCGGCATCGATGGAAAGAGAGAGCACAGAGTTAAATTTTTAAAAAAACATTTTTCGGGGGTGACAAGAAGAAAACAACCTGCTGGCTCTGCAGAAAATGAAGAACTGAGGAGAGGACGAGAAGGCTTGAAGGCAGATGTGCAGGCACAGTGGATTGCTCCCAAAAGCTTTCCAATTGAACGCTGGGGAGCTTTCCCGCATGGGCTCCATTGGTACTGACGATACTCATACGTGAAGACTGCATTCCTGCTTGTTCCTGGAGATGAATCAACACCTAAATCCCAAAATCAGTGATAAATAAATCCACATAATACAAAATCAACAAATTACCCCCACAAAAAAAAATTTTTTGAAACACAGTCTTTTGTCGGATGTCACCGAAAGTAGAGTAAAACTTTTAGTCAAAACTCTCAAACGGCTCCATCCATTTTAATAACCATAATATTATAAAATTGCAAAGGACTTAACTCAATCAGGTCCACTATTGTAAATCCACGCACGACGTGCACACGTTTCGGGAATGCCTCCCTGTATTAAGTGCTTTCTTCAAACAAAATTTTTTAACCGCCAGAAAACACCGGATCACAACCCAGCTGATTCTTTAAAGGGCAAAAAAGCTTATCCCATTGGCTATCAATGCCCTTCAATCCCAACCTAAGAACCAATCAAGGAACCACATTTACCAGGTAAGTGTAATTCCTATTTTATTTTCCATTCCATTCCTTATGATACCTAGCATTCTATTTGCTCTCTTGGCCGCCTCACACTAGGTGGAGGGTTTTAACATGTTATCCATAATGACGCCTAAACCTCTTCTTGGGTGGAGGTTCTTAATGTGGATCCTTGCATCGTGTAACCATAGTTTGGGTTGTTCTTCCCTAGGTGCATAAACTTTGCACTTGTCCACATTAAATTTCATCTGCCATTTTGATGCCCAGTCTTCCAATTTATCAAGATCCTCTTGCAATTTTCCACAATCCTCTTGGGTTTTAACATCTTTAAACATTTTTGTCTCATCTGCAAATTTGATAACCTCACTCATTATTCCCCTTTCCAGGTCATTTATGAATGTGTCAAAAAGCAGCAGACCCAGCACAGATCCCTGGAGTACTCCACTATTCACCTTTCTCCACTGGGAAAATTGGCCTTTAGCCCTACCATCTGCTTTCTATCTTTTAACCAGTTCCTGATCCACAATAGTACACTGCCTCCTATCCCATGACTCTTTAGTTTTGCCAAAGGTCTCTGATGAGGGACCTTGTCAGAAGCTTTCTGAAAGTCCAAATACACTATATCAACTGACTCACCTTTGTCTACCTGTTTATTCACACCTTCAAAAAAACAAAACAGATTACATAGAAACATAGAAATATGACGACAGAAAAAGACCACATGGCCTATCTAGTCTGTCCTTCCATAACAACTACAACAGTCCCTTTTTTACCTTTAGAATAGAAACATAGAAATATGACGACAGAAAAAGACCACATGGCCTATCTAGTCTGTCAAGATCTTCCTTGTCTAAAGCCATGTTGGCTGTCTCCCATTAAGCCATGACTATCTTCATGTTCAGCAATTTTATTCTTTATGATACTTTCTACCATTTTTCCCGGGACTGACATCAGGCTCACTGGTCTGTAGTTTCCCGGATCACCCCTGGAACCCTTTTTAAAAAATTGGCATTACGTTTGCCATCCTCCAATCTTCAGGTATTATAGATGATTTTAATGATAGTTCACAGATTACTAATAGCAGGTCTGCAATCTCATATTTCAGTTCTTTCAACACCCTTGGATGTATATCATCCGGCCCAGGTGATTTGCTACTCTTCAGTTTATCAAATAGTTGTAATACATCTTCCCGATGTATCAATATTTCCTGCAATTCTTCAGCACCTTTAAATACCACTTCAGTCATGGGTAACATCCCTACATCTTCCTCAGTAAAGAATTCATTCAGTCTCTTTATTTATTTAGCTGCATTTATATCCTGATTTTCACTGGGTCAAAGCAGTTGGGGGATACATTTAATACGAGGGGATATGAGACACTTACAGGGAACATGAGAAATGGAGGGTTAAGTGGCTTGCCCAAGACCACAAGGAGCACCTGTGGGACTAGAAACCCCAGTCCTTCTGGCCCAAGGTTGCTGTCCTCTAGTGGGATTTGAACCACTGACCTTCTGACCTGTGGTACCGTGCCCCAACCACTAGACCACTCCTCCGCTATTGCCTTATTGCCTCTTAGAGCCCCTTTAACCCCACTATCATCTAATGGACCAAATGACTCTCTCACAGGTTTTTTGCTACAAATGTACTTGAAAAAGTCTTTATTACGTGTTTTTGCTTTCGCAGCAAGCTTCTTCTCAAATTCTCCCTTTGCCTGCCTTATCAATGCCTTGCATTTAACTTGCCAGTGCTTGTGCTGTTTCCAGTTTTCGTTGTTTGGCTCTTTTTTCCATTTCCTGAAAGATGCTTTTTTTGGCAACAGCGGCCTCTCTGAAGTCACCTTTAAACCATGCTGGCAGTTTTTTGGACTTCCTTCCACTTTTCTTAAAGCGTGGAATACAGCTGGTCTGGGCTTTCAAGATACTATTCTTCAACAACATCCAAGCTTGATGTAAGTCTTTAACCTTTGCAACTGCTCCTTTTAGTTTTTTCTTAACTGTTTTCCTCATTTTATCATAGTCTCCCTTTCGAAAGTTAAAAGGCAGTACTGTGGATTTCCTTACCATCCCTCCTCCACTAATTAAATCAAACGCGATCATGTTATGATCACTATTGCCAAGTGGCCCCAACACCCTCATCTCTTTCACCAGATCTGGTGTTCCACTAAGGACTAGGTCCAATATGGCTTCCCCTCTGGTCGGTTCATGAACCAGCTGCTCCAAGAAGCAGTCATTTATTTCATCTAGGAACTTTATCTCCCTAGCATGTCCTGCCGTGACTCTAACCCAGTCGATACTGGGGTAATTAAATCACCCATTATTATTACTGTACTCTAACTTTTGTTAGCTTCACTGATTTCTTTGAGCATTTCATCATCCATTTGTTCATTCTGGCCAGGTGGTCAATAGTACACCCCCACTGCAATTTCCTTCCACTTTTTACATGGAATTTCAATCCACAGAGATTCTACAGCAAATGGCTCAGATCCCCATGCAGGATTCCACCGAGATAATGGCCTCCTCTCTTGACCAGTACATTCTGGCTGTAAAGAAGAATTTGGCAGCACTCCTGGCAGCCTTGGTACCATTGGTATCGACAGCTCCAGCGGTGCAGGCATCAGCATCCGACCCATGACCGATACCTCCAGGGCCAATGCTGGATCTCGAACCTGCATTTGAGGATCCTCTCCCTCTGATACCTCCTTTGGAACTGACAGACATCGTTGGTACCCAGCAGGTTTCTGCTGCCACACTGATCATCAGTATTGGCATCGGGACTCGGCATCGGCACGAGACCATCGATACTTTGACTTTTTGTCAGAATTGGATTCTTCCTCCTCTGATTCCAATGATGCATTGGAAGACTCCAGGGTAACCTGGGATCTCCCTTCCGATCCGTCCTCTCCTAATGAGTGGCATAGGTCTATGCCAGTGGACATGTCTTTTCAAAACTTCATTCGGGACATGTCAGCAGGCCTGCAGATTACCATTGCATCAGAGACAGAATCAAGGGCAGAGGAAGTGGAAATCCTCCAATACTCCTCGGCACCCAAAGATGTGGTCGTAGCATGGGAAATAAGATCCCTGATGTTGAAGCTTTGGTGTGAGTGGCGGACTTGGATTTAGTGGCAGTAACAGAAACATGGTTCACAGAAAATCATGACTGGGATGTAACTATACCTGGCTATACTTTATTCAGAGAGGACAGGGTAGGAAGAATCCGATTCTGTAAGTCCAGTACGGGCGTTACCTGTGTCTGAACAATGCTGCTGTTATCTGTAAACCAAGCTGATTTTGAAGAGCGTGGTATAGAAAAACTTTAAATAAATAAAAAAAAATAAAAGAAGGGGAGGAGGAGTGGCACTATATGTAAAAAATACTATTAAAGCTTTGGAATTATAGAGCTTAAAAATGAGAGAGGAGGCATTGTGGGTTAAACTAGAAAGAGGGAAAGAGAAATCTATTTTCATTGGCATGATATACAGACCTCCCTCACAAGAGGAAGAGGTGGACAGAGAGTTAATTGAAGACATACACAGCATTGCTAGGAAAGGGGAAGTGCTACTGATAGTGGTATGCCAGATGTTGATTGGCACATTCCTGCTGCAGTATCATCTAGAAGTAAGGAGATCCTGGATTCTCTACAAGGAGAACTATTCAGGCAATTGGTAACAGACCCCACACGTGAAGGGGCCATACTGGACTTGGTGCTTACCAATGGTGAAAGTGTATCTGATGTTATAGTGGGAGATCATTTTGCATCCAGTGATCACCAGATGGTGTGGTTCAGTATTAGGACAAGGGCTGTTAGAATCCATTCAAAGATGAGGGTCTTAGACTTTAGGAAGACTAACTCTGCCAAGATGGGCCAATACCTCAGGGAGTCGTTAGATTGATGGGAACAGCTGGGGGATGTAGAAAAACAGTGGGCAAAACTGAAAGGGGATATATTAAGGGCAACCAACCTTTTTGTTAAAATGGTAAATAAAGGTAAAAGGAAAAGGAGACCGCTATGGCTTTTGAAAGAAGTAGCTGAAAAGTTGAAGAAAAAGAGGGAGGCCTTCATGAAATACACAAGAGATCACAGAGAAAAGAAAACAGGCATCTATATTTGGAAAAACTTAGAGAAGCTAACAAAGTAGTCAGGAAAGCAAAGATTCAAAAACAGGAGGAAATAGCCAATGCAATAAAATGGAGGGATAAGACATTTTTCAGATATGTTAGTGAGAAGAGGAAGGGCAAAAGTGGTATTGTCAGACTCAAGGGTGAAGGGGAGGAATATGTAGAAGCTGATGAGGAAAAAGCAGAATTGCTTAACAAATATTTCTGTTCTGTGTTCACAGATGAAAAACCAGGAGTAGGACATCAGAAAACACCCATAAACAGGAACAGAAGCGAGGGACATCATGAACCTCAAATGCGCACTAATAAATGCTCGATCAATACGGAAAAAATGGCCAGCCCTAATAGATATTCTCTCAGCTCATAACCTCGATATCTTATGTGTCACTGAGACCTGGTTATCTGCCTCTGATTCTGTGCTCCTCCATCAGATTGTTCCCCCCAACTTCATAGTTCACTCATGTCACAGAACTGACCGCCGTGGCGGAGGGGTACTCATCTTATCCAAATCGGACCTTAGGTTCCAGCTTGTAGCCTCAAACAGCACATCGACCCTTGACTTTGTGACCATCACAAATAAGCAGGTCACTATCAATTTACTTTATAGAGCACCATCCTCCTCACCAGACGATTTAGCCACAATCATTGATCTGGCCTGTAACTCTACAAAACCACACACACCACAAATTGGGTTCTAGGCGATCTTAACCTCCCAACCATTCAAGTCTGCCACACTAATGCCTTTATTGATGCTCTCAATGAACTAGGCTATGTTCAGTTGGTCGACTCTCCTACTCATACAAAAGGTAACACACTGGACCTTATCTTTGCACCACAATCAGCTCTTACCCATTGGCACAATTCCTACCTAAATTCAATCACAGTACCATGGTCTGATCATGTCCTAATCCCGTTTCAGATGCCTATTCTCTCTAGATCTTCCAAGACATTACCAGCAGATGCACCCTCCCCAGAACACTTTAGACGCTTTCACCCTTTTAACAGAGAAGACATCCTAAAGAAGACCCAGAACCTACTTTGCCCTCCTGAAAAAAGCCTTGATGACATGGTCGATTCTTGGAACTCCTGCCTAGATGCTGTGATCCACTCTACTACCTCAATCAAAGCACCCCATAAGAAAAAGAATGCACCATGGTACTCCCCAGAGCTAAGAAAATCACTCCTCCTCCTCAGACAACTAGAAAGACGATGGCGACGATCAAGATCAACCGAAAATCACGATGCATTCAAAACACAATTAGCAAGACATCGCTCATCCGTATCTTCCAGTATGAAAAAATATTACGCAGGCAGACTACAGCGCTCCCTCAACAAACCTCACGAGCTCTTCCACATTGTGAAAACCTTAGCAAAGGAACCTTCTCAGGGTGCTCCACCCCACCTAGATCCTCAGGAATATGCCAACTACTTACGAAGCAAAAGTAATCAGCCTGATCCAACCTCTATCCCCCCCACTTCAGCCAACACTCCCTACACTGTCCCTCTACCCTCACCTAGCCAACTCTCATGTGAGACTCAACACACTCTTTCATCCTTCACCACCCCAAATGACAGAGTCATTCAAGACACCATCTTAAAAATAAACCCCACAACATCACCTTCCGACCCTTGTCCAGCTTCCTGGATAAAGTCACTTCGGGCTGATCTCAGCCCATTTCTAGCTAAAATGATAGATGTATCGTTCTCTACAGGGACATTCCCTCACACTCTGAAGCAGACCTCCATCAGACCTCTCCTAAAAAACAGCAGGTTGGACCCCTCCTTGATGGAATCCTATAGACCCATCTCCAGCATTCCTCTCCTTTCGAAAATCATCGAAAAGATTACTCAACGTCAACTACAAGATTATCTTGACTCCAATGCACCCTTGCACCCATGTCAGCATGGATTTCGTGAATCACACGGTGTGGAAACCCTACTGACTTCCCTGTTCAATACTCTAACCATAGGCCTAAACAACATCAGACAAGGTTTTGCTTTAATCTTCATGGACATTGCCGCGGCGTTTGATACTGTTGATCATGATGTTCTCCTATCACGTCTTAGAGAGAAGGGAGTTCATGGATCAGCCCTCTCTTGGTGTTCTTCATACCTCAGAGACCGTTGGCAACATGTTCGTTCTGGATCTTCAACCTCTGACCCCTTCCAGCAAACCAAAGGTGTGCCACAAGGTTCCTCCCTCTCCGCCTTACTTTTCAACGTTTATATGCAGCCTATCTGTGACCTCATCCACTCTTTTAACATCAACTGCCTGGTCTGTGCTGATGATGTCCTTATGTATATGTCATTCTCAACAGAACTCCTTGACCTCTCCCCACTAATCAAGTGCTTTGACGCGGTCACAGACTGGTTAAAATCACAAATGCTTAAGATAAAATTTAAAAAGACAGAAGTCCTCTTCGTGACCAGAAACCCTGCATTCACCTCACCAGGGTCCATCAAGGTGCGTGACGCCGAGCTCCTCTGCAAGACTACAGTTAGATACCTAGGGGTTACGCTCGACCAACATCTCAAAATGAAGGCTCATATCAGCAACGTAGCGAAATCTGTCTATCATAAAATCCGGACCCTTCGTCATTTGCGTCAACTGCTAGAACCAGATGACTTTCGATCAGTCTTTCAGGCCTTAATAATGCCCCACCTGGACTACGCCAATGCTATCCTACATGGCCTACCAATGAGCACGATCAACCCCTTACAATTGGCCATGAACTCAGCTGCAAGAATCCTTTATGGAGCCTCCAAGAGAACCCACATCACTCCTATACTGAAACAGCTACATTGGCTTCCTATGCAGTCCAGGATCTCTTTTAAGATCCTAACTATGACTCACAAAGCAATCAATAACAACTCTGCATCTTCTATCACCGACCTGATTTCAATTACACCCCCTAATCGAGCAAGGAGATCAACTGCCTCCAACTCCCTTGTACTACCTAAGGCAATCACGAAGTGCTCTCAAGTCACCAGATCCAGAGCCTTCTCTTACTTTGCACCATCATGTTGGAATGCCCTACCAACAGGCATCAGAACCATCAGTGACCTCTCCCAATTCAGGAAGGCACTGAAGCATCACCTGTTCTTGCAACACTACGATGTTTCAGACACCTTCTCATACCAACCTACCTCTACACCCCAGGCCAACACATTAAGCTCATGCACTCCATAATCTTAATGCGCAGAGCTGCAATCTCACCTTGCTTCTCCTCTCATCAAGAAACATTAGCTGCATTTAGCTGCTTTGTACATAGTTGCTTTTTGTACATAGTTTTATTATGTTCTCTGTTTATAAAACCTGTTTAATGTATACCCAGTTCATTGTCCTGTTCACTGTAAGCACTGATCAATTTTTGTGACGTGTAGTTTCTGTTCATTGTAAACCGCACTGATGTCAAATAGCGCGGTATAAAAGAAACTGTAAATAAATAAATAAATAAATAAATAAATTTTCAGAAGAATGTGTTCATGAGAAACTAGCTCAACTTAAAGTAGACAAAGCGATGGGACCGGATGGGATACACTCTAGAATACTGAGGGAACTTGGGGACGTTCTAGCAGCTCCAATGACTGACCTTTTCAATGCCTCATTGGAGTCGGGAGTGGTGCCAAAGGACTGGAGAGAGGCTCATGTGGTGCCTTTACACAGATACGTTATTAAACACCCTCTTGTTAAATGTTACCCTTCAATTGTACTGTCTAAATGGTGTTAAGTAATTGTTCTGTCTAAATGTTTACAAATACCCTCATGTTAAATGTAACCCCATTTGTGATGTGACGTGACAACCTTGATTGAAGGATAAGATGAAATACAAATCTGTCTAAATAAATAAATAAAAGCGGAAGTAAGGATGTGATTGAAAACTACAGGCCGATTAGTTTAACTTCGGTGGTAAATTATTGGAAACACTGCTGAAAGAGAAAATAGTGAGATTTCTGGAGTCCAGTGAATTACAGGACCTGAGGCAGCATGGATTCACCAGAGGCAGGTCCTGTCAGACAACTCTGATTGATTTCTTTGACTGAGTGACCAGGGAGTTGGACCGAGGGAGAGCCCTAGATGTGCTGTATTTAGATTTCAGTAAAGCCTTTGACACTGTTCCTCACAGGCGACTTATAAACAAACTGAGCACCCTAGGGATGGACTCTAAAGTTACTGCTTGGGTTAGAAATTGGTTGATTGGGAGGCACCAAAGGGTACAGGTAAATGGAGCTCACTCTGAGGAGAAGGACGTTACCAGTGGTGTGCCCAGGGATCTGTCCTTGGTCCGATTCTTTTTAACATCTTTTTAAATGATATAGCGGAAGGACTGTCGGGTAAGGTTGTCTCTTTGTGGATGAAACCAAAATCTGCAATAGAGTTGACACCCAGGAAGGTGTAGATAATATGAGGAGGGATCTAGCTAAGCTTGAAGAATGGTCTAGAATTTGGCAGCTGGGATTTAATGTTAAAAAATGCAAGGTCATGCATTCGGGTTGCAGTAATCCAAAGAAGCAATATAGTATAGAGGGTAAAGTACTTTTGTCCACTAAAGAAGAGCGGGACCTAGGTGTGGTTGTGTCTGATGATCTTAAAGTAGCTAAACAGGTAGAAAAGGTGACAGCAAAAGCTAGAAGGATGCTTGGGTGCATACGGAGAGGAATGGCTAGCAGAAAAAAGGAGATGATAGTGCCTCTATATAAGTCTTTGGTGCGATCTCATTTGGAGTATAGTGTGCAATTCTGGAGACTGCGCCTTCAAAAGGATATAAACAGGATGGAGTCAGTACAGAGGGTGGCTACTAAAATGGTTAGTGGTCTTCATTATAAAGCATATGAGGACAGACTTAAGGATCTTAATATGTACACCTTAGAGGAAAGGTGGAATAAAGGTGATATGATTGAGATGTTTAAATACCTCCGTGGTATAAATGTACAGGGGAAGAGCCTCTTTCAATTGAAAGCAAGTTCTGCTATGAGGGGACATGGGATGAGGATGAAGGGGGATAGATTCAGGAGTGATATGCGGAAATATTTCTTTACGGAAAGATTTTTGGATGTGTGGAATAGTCTCCTAGTGGAGGTGGTAGAGATGAGGATAGTATCTGAATTCAAAAAAGCATGGGACAAACACAGAGGATCTCTAAAGGAAAAAAGGGGACTGTTGTAGTTGTTGATATGGAAGGACAGACTAGATAGGCCATGTGGTCTTTTTTTCTGTCGTCATATTTCTATGTTTCCATGTGGGAGGCCCCGCTAATGGTTCCGCCTATCAGCAAATGATCCAATACCATGTACCTAGTTCCACCATGCCCTGGCTTCCAAAAGCCTCAACTAGCACACTACTCCATGGTGGTGGAATCGGCGATGTGTTGCATCAAGAGTTCATTCTTCCATATAGCGTTATTAGAAAAGGTTCAGAGAAGAGCCACCAAAATGGTAAAGGGGATGGAAGGATATTCCTATGAAGAAAGGCTAAAAAGGTTAGGTCTCTTTTACCTGGAAAAGAGACGGCTGAGGGGAGATATGATAGAAGTCTATAAATTAATGAACGGAGTGGAACAGGTAAACGTAGATCGATTGTTTACGTTATCAGAATATAGAAAGACTAGGGTACATGCAATGAAGCTACAGGGTAAACTATTTAAGACTAATAAAAGAAAAAATTTTTTCACTCAACGTGTAATCAAACTCTGGAATTTGTTACCGGAGGATGTAGTAAAGGCTGTTAGTGTAGCTGGGTTTAAAAAAGGTTTGGACAAGTTCCTCGAGGAAAGGTCCATAAACCATTATTAAGAAGGGACCCAGGATATCAATGCTTGACCCAGTACAAGCATTGCGGAACCTGTATCTTTTGGGGAAACTGCTAGGTACGTATGACCTAGATTGGCCACTGTTGGAAACAGGATACTGGGCTTGATGGACCTTGGTCTGACCCAGTACGGCATATCTTATGTTCTTATGCCTCCAGGCAAAGACTCTGGAACTCTCTATGCCTTTGGCCGTCGGTGCTTTCAGACTTCTAGGATTACTTCCTACAATGCTCTATATGGGCATGTATCTCAAGGATATCTCCAGGGATCTAGAGAAATTGCCCCTATCCTTTTCAGGCAAAATCAGAATACATCCACATTTCTTATCAGAGCATCTTTTGATGCCTTTGAGTCATCCAGCACAGCTTCAGCAGTTTGCTTCAGTGCTCGCAGAATGGCCTAACATAAGAACATAAGATATGCCATACTGGGTCCGACCAAGATCCATCAAACCCAATATCCTGTTTCCAACAGTGGCCAATCTAGGTCACAAGTTCCTAGCAGTTACCCCCAAAGACACAGGTTCCACAATGCTTGTATTGGGGTAAGCAGTGGATATCCTGGGTCCCCTTTAATAATGGTTTAAGGACCTTTCCTCCAGGAACTTTTCCAAACCTTTTTTTAAACCCGGCTACACTAACAGCTTTTACTACATCCTCCGGTAATGAATTCCAGAGTTTGATTACACGTTGAATGAAAAAATATTTTCTCTTATTTGTCTTGAATAGGTTACCCTGTAACTTCATTGCATGCTCCCTAGACTTTCTATATTTTGATGGCATAAACAATCGATCTTGAGCAGTGGATTTAGGATAAATTGGGCAATATCCCCTGTTTGGAGAGAATCTCTTTGGAAAGGGTTGGAAAGAGAAGGCCGGAGAGATTAAGACAGATGATCTCACTCTCAAACGTCTCTCCAGAAAGATGTCAGACCCCTCTAGGAGAAAGACTAATCCAAAGAAGTCTTTCTATCCTAAGAAGAAAAGATATTATCCTTCTTATCCACCTGCAGCTGCTTACCAACCTCAGCAGCAACAGCAGTGACAGCACAGTGCCCTTGCCAGCCCAAAAAGACTAAGACGCCTAAGCTACAACCAGCTGCACAGTCACAGCTTGCACCTGTTTTTTGACTCCTTCCTAAAGAGCATAGCAGGTAAACTCTATAACTATGCCCAAATGTGGCACCTCATCACAGAGTGGTGGACTCTGAACGTTGTTCAAAGGAGCTATCTGCTTCATTTCGAAAGCTTGCCCCACCACCTCCACAAGGGATTATCCTGCAGACCTCTTGCAGACAAATCTCCTATCAGTCGAGGTGTCCACCCTATAAGCTCAGGGGGCCATAGAAAGAGTTCCACCCACCCAAGAGGGCAGGGGCTTCTACTCGCCTTACTTTCTTATCCCCAAGAAGACAGTAGGGTTCTGGCCCATTCTAGATCTAAGGGATCTATACAAATTCTTCAATTGAGAAAAATTCAAAATGATTTCCGTCAGAGAAATGACTGGCTATGTTCTCTAGATCTGAAGGAGGCATACACAAATTTGCTGATCCACTCTCAACACTGACAGTATCTGTATTTTCAGTTTCAATAAACCCACTACCAATATCAGGTGCTCCCTTTTGGGTTAGCCTCTGCACCCCGAGTGTTCACAAATGCATGGCAGTGGATGCCACCTACCTTCATACTTTGGGAGTCTTCGTCTTGCCCTACTTAGACGACTGGCTAATCAGGGAGAATCCCCACAAAAGGTTCTATTTCTTCATCGCACCATTACTGTGCTCAAAGATCTAGGATTCATCCTAAAAACTTTCCAAAATTGCACCTGGTCCCATCCCAGCAGGTCAAATTCATCGGAGCACTTCTGGTGACTCATCAGGCCCAAGCTTTCCTTCCACAGGATCACTCTGCCCACCTCTTCAAGCTAGCCAACAGCATAAAGGGTCATAGTGCTGTGACAGCTCAAGAAATGCTGTGCCTTCTGGGACACATGGCCTCCACAGTATATGTCCCCTATGTCCACCTGCACATGTAGCAAGCCCAATGGACTCTGTCGTCTCAGTGGACCCAAGCAACGGGGCATCTCTCAAACAAGATCTGCATCACCCCTCCACTTGTCAACTCCCTTCAGTGATGGTGCTCCCCTCCAAATCTACTTGGAGGGTCACCTTTTCAGATGCCTCCACCTCAATGCACCCTGACACCGGATGTTTTCAAACTCGTGTAGGGAGCACATCTAGATTGTCTCACCACACAAGGTCAGTGGACACTAAAGGAATCTCAGTTGCACATCAACCTCCTGGAGCTAAATGCTCTCACGAATGCCCTTCGGGTTTTTCAACTCCAAATTTCAGGCAAACAGGTCTTAGTCTGAATGAACAAGCAGGGAGGAACGGGTTCCTATCCTCTCTGCCAGGAAGTCCTTTGTCTCTGGTTCTTCTTCCTTGCACACCATATCCATATCAGGGCGGTATATCTCCCAGGCGAATTCAGTCTCCTAGTGGACAGACTCAGCCTTTTCCTACATCCACATGAGTGGACTTCAAATCGTGAAATGGCATCTTGGATCTTCCACATGTGGAAGACCCCAGAATAGATCTGTTCGCCACTGTTTTGCTTGAGGCTTCCCTCCTGGTACAGCCTGGCAATGGATGCCTTCCTTCTCCATTGGGGAAAGGGCCTACTTTATGCATTCCCACCCATCCCCTTATTACCCAAGTCTGTGTTCAACCTTCAGGCTGACAGGGGCTCCATGATCCTAATAGCACCTTACTGGCCCCGTCAGCCATGGTTTCTTTTGCTGATTCATCTGGTGCAGACTCCACCTCTCAGCCTGGGATTTATGCCCAACCTCCTCTCTCAGGATCATGGGATGCTTTTCCATCCCATTCCACAAGCCCTCCGACTCATGGTGTGACTGCTGAAAGTGTAATCTTTGCTGACCTTGACCTTCCACAACAAGTCAAAGACATTCTACTTGCATCTCGCAAGCCATTTACCAAATGTTCTTATGCCTTCACATGGCGAAGGTTCACCCTCTGCCTGCACAGTGGAATTCCTTTTACAGTATCTCCTCTACTTGTCCTCGGCAGGTCTCAAGACTAACTCAGTCAGAGTTCATCTGAGTGCCATCTCAGCCTATCATAGGCTGGTGGATAAGCATCCTATTTCTTTGCACCCATTGGTGCAAAGATTTATGCGGGGTCTTCTGCTGTCCAAGCCACCGATCAAACCACCACCATGGCCTAGGACCTCAACGTTATCCAAGCGCAACTTCTAAAGCCTCCTTTTGAGCCTTAGGTAATCTTCTTCATTGCTCTCACTTCAGCTTGCCGCATTAGCGAACTACAGCCTTTAGTGTTGGATCCTCCGTACACCCGGTTCCACCATGACAAGGTAACATAAGAATATAAGATATGCCATACTGGGTCAGACCAAGGTCCATCAAGGCCAGTATCCTGTTTCCAACAGTGGCCAATCTAGGTCATATGTACCTAGCAGTTTCCCCAAAAGACACAGGTTCCACAATGCTTGTACTGGGTCAAGCATTGATATCCTGGGTACCTTCTTAATAATGGTTTATGGACCTTTCCTCCAGGAACTTGTCCAAACCTTTTTTAAACCCAGCTACACTAACAGCCTTTACTACATCCTCCGGTAACACATTCCAGAGTTTGATTACACGTTGAGTGAAAAAATATTTTATTTTATTAGTTTTAAATAGGTTACCCTGTAGCTTCATTGCATTTCCCCTAGTCTTTTTATATTCTGATGACGTAAACAATCGATCTATGTTTACCCGTTCCACTCCGTTCATTAATTTATAGACTTCTATCATACATTATTAAGAAGTGACCAAAGATATCAATGCTTAACCCAGTACAAGCATTGCAGAACCTGTGTCTTTTGGGGAAACTGCTAGGTACGTATGACCTAGATTGGCCACTGTTGGAAACAGAATACTGGGCTTGATGGACCTTGGTCTGACCCAGTATGGCATATCTTATGTTCTTAAGAAGCAGTGTAGTAGCACAGATTTGCCTTAGGGAGTGGAAAGAACGCTGGACAACGGAAGATATGTGATCTCAGAATGTCAGAGCGGAGTCAAGAGTGACGCCAAGATAGCGCAAGGAAGGGACAAGGAGGATGGGGGAGGAGGAAAACAAGGGGGCAATAGAGGGGGTGGGACCACCGAATGTGAACCAAATAGCCATGGTTTTAGAGAGGTTAACATGAAGATAATTGGAAGACATCTATGAATCAACATAAGTGAGACATGCATTAAGAGGACTGATATCGGGGGAGGAGGAGTCAGTGTGGTGGAGAAGGTTTATTTGATACACTAAGTCATTTAATTATTATTTATTGATTGTGGCACCTGGAGATCACTACATTTGGTCTACTTTTTTCCCTTTATTTAAGGTTTTGCAGATGATCTGGCTGCTGTGCTAGACCCTTTGCCATGTTTAAGGTGTTGCAGTTAATGTGGGTGCTCTGCTGATCTCCTTGGCATATTTAAGGCATCTCAGTCCATCTGAGTGCTTGAGTGCTATGCAGGTCCTCCTGGCATAATTTAGGGCCTTGCACTCGATACAGTGCTGGTATCCTTGGCATGTTTAAAGCATTGTAGCCAATCTTGGTTCTGTGCTGATCTTCCTGGCATAATTTAGGGTCTTTTAGCCAATCGAGGTGCTGTGCTGGCCCTATTGGCATGTTTTAGGGCTTGTAGGTGATGGAGAATTTGTACTGGTCTTCTTGGCTAATTTAGGCCCTTGCAACTAGTCTAGGTGTTGTGCTGATCTCTTTGCCAGTTTATACCTCTCAAAGTGCCTTGGCTTCAACCAATTGTGGTGCTGTTTTGTCCTCTTCCACTATTTTGAAGTGTTTATTGCACTCTTTGTACCGCTTTGCCCTTCTGATGGTGGTTTCTGGTATTCGTCTTGCCAATGTCTGTACTTTTTGCCCCTCTTCTAGTACTCCTGGGGGTCTGTGACACTGTGGATGGCTTGTGGTGTTGTTACAGATGTCTGCCATCAAGAAACAAGTAGGTCTGACTGAAAATAGATGGCAAGCCTCACTATTCCATTGTTAAATAGCTTCCCCTATAAACTTTAATGGGGATGAGTGAGATGAATGCAGATATGGTTTAGCTCCTGAAGACTAACCAATGAGTAAATTCTGACAAATAAAACATTTACTGCATGCAGTTTGCAGATCTGCAACCCACATAATACCCCTGAGAGGGATATTTGGTTAGTGCTTTTCTTAACCGGGTTAAATGCCAGATGGTGTTGGGGCATTCTGTGGTCAGCAGCACTTTTTAGCCGCTAACCAGATTGTATGTGGTTTGACTATTAGGACAGATTAAAGGCCGTTCTAACTTTATGCTGTTTTGCAATCTGCTGGTTGCTGAATATTGCCACTGACTGAATTGCAAAACTATAATGTGGACAATCCAGATATTTAGCACCGGTCAGCAGATATGCATCGGAACCAAATTTATTTATTTAACTAGCCTTATATACTGCTTTTCTACCAGTCAAAATGGTGTACATTCAGGTATTGTATATATATTTTTCCCTTGTCCCTGAAGGACTCACAATCTATGTTTTTGTACCTGAGGCAATTGAGGGTTAAGTGGCTTGCCCAAGGCCACATGGGGCACCTGTGGGACTGGAAACCCCAGTCCTTCTGGCCCAAGGTAACTTGCCTCAACCACTAGGCCACTCCTCCCTCCCATCTGGTTTTAATTTAAAGCAACAGCAAGGCGCTGGTGACCACCACTGAATACGCCCCCTACATCTATTACCTCTGTAAAATAGGAACTATAGTACATATCATTTTTTTAGCCCAAAGTTATGCTCAAACCATGCTCTCTTGAAAACTCTGTGTCCTGTGTCTGAAATTGTCATTGACATGGGTATGCATTCTACATATATAAATAGCACTATGAGGAATCTAAAATTACCTCCATAGTATATTTGAATATTCAGAAGGCATTTGACAAAGCGTCTCATGAGAGACTTCATAAGAAATTAAAGATTCAAGCACTTTTGTGGACTGCAAACTGGTTAAAGACAGGAAACAGAGAGTAGAACTAAATGGTCAGTTATCCACATGGAAGAGGTTTAGTAGTAAAGTGCTCCAAGAGCCTATACTGGACCTGTGCTTTTTAACATATTCATAAATGATCTGGAGCTAGGAGTGATGATTGAGGTGATCAGATATGCACAAAATTATTCATAGTCATTAAAAAGGCAAAGGATTGCAAGGATTTGCAGAAAGATCTTGTGTGACTAAGAAAGGGGGCATGCAAATGTCCACATTAAATTTCATCTGTCAAGTGCAAAGTGGTGCACATGAGGAAAAGTAATCCCAGCTATAGGATGGGATTTGCTGGGTGTGGAAATGGGAACCACCATCCAAGGAAAAAATCTTGGAGTCACTGTGGACAACAATACATTGAAATGTTCAGCCCACTATGGCACAACTGTCAAAAAAGCAAACAGAATGCCTCAGATAAATAAATAAATAAAATTTTGTATTTAGACAGTTTTGTATACCACCTTATCCTTCAATCAGTGGTCACAACAGAACTGGGGGATACATTTAACACGAGGGGATATGAGACACATACACTAATACTTACAGGGAACATGGGCAATGGAGGTTTAAGTGGCTTGCCCAAGACCACAAGGAGCACCTGTGGGACTAGAAAACACAGTCCTTCCAGCCCAAGATTGCTGTCCTCTAGTGGGATTTGAACCACTGACCTTCTGGCCTGTGGTACCTTGCCCCAACCACTAGGCCACTCCTCCCAAATTAGATTGTAAGCCCGCTGGAGACAGGAAAATTCCTACTGTCCCTGATTGTAGCTTGCCTTGAACTTCTATTGGAAAGTGTCAGCTAAATGCTAATAAAAAAATAAATAAGCAATGGAGTATAACACTGACAATCTCATTATGCTCTGTATACGTTCATGGTTCATTTGCATCTTGAATACTGTGTACAGTTCTGGTTGACCCTTATCAAAAAGGATAAAGAGGAAATTTTAAAAAGGTTCTCCAAAAGGCAGTGGCATTCCTAGGCTTCCCTGTATCTGGAGCGGGCACCCCCACCTCATGGTGAATGCACCCCCTCACAATGCATGCACTGAGCATAGCAAACCCACTTTAGCGTGGTAGGTGGCTTGCGTACTGCCTCCGCTCCAGGTCCGGCGGCTGTTTCCACCCGGGCCAAAGTCTAATGGTCATGAGACTTCAGCTAGGAGGGAACAGTTGCTGGGCTTGGAGCGGAGGCAGTGCAGCGGCAAGTCACTCATCATATTGAGGTATGTTTGCCACGCTGGGTCTGCTGTATGGGCCCAGGATTTGGCACCCCCTCTCTGAGCTGGCACCCGGGGTGATGCGCTACTACTGCCCCGTCCTTGATATGTCACTGAAGAAGGCCAACAAAAGGGGACTGCTACTTCTAGAGAGACATCTGAAATTGTGAGTATATACTTCTGGGAATTTTTCTGAAGGGAATTCTTTGGATTAAAGCTGATTAATCTGTGAACCCAGTGTATTTGTTAAATCAGTCAGGGCCTAGTAGCAGCAGTATGTTTAAATTTAAAACACAAAAGAGAGCATTCTGGTTAGATTTAGAACCCAGAAGAGAGCGTGTAGTTTAAATTTAATACTCATTCAGGGTCTAGTAGCAGTAAAGTACTTTTAGTTTAAATTTAAAACACAGAAGAAAGCTTTCTGGTTAAATTTAGAATCCAGCAGAGAGCTTCTAGTTTAAATTTCATACTAAGTCAGAGCCTAGCAGCAACAAAGAGCTTTAATTTAAATCAAATCATAATATAACTTATCATAAAAGGCAAAACAGGGTCAGTATTCTTTGAGCAATAAATAAAGTCTTCTAGAGACCTTTACAAAGAGGCCTTCTACCTAGGGGGCAAGAGACCTGTTAAACTTTTTAAATAGGTGTTAAAGCCAGGTGGCAGGTCAAAAGGCCATTTTGAAAGACTCCTTCTATCCAAGCAAGGACTCTTAATCACCCAGGAAGTTGGTCACAGCTTACCTTAGAAGCACACAGGACAGGGTACTGTTTAGCAGCCCTCTTTTAATAAGTCTTATTTCCCTCCCTCCCTCCCCAACACCCACACACCCCTGGGATAATCGTAGCTTTATAGGTACTTACACATCTTAAATGAAAGGAGCTGCTCTCAGCTGCAGCTCTTTATCCAAATCAGTCATACATTAAGGACCTGAGATTAATTAAGCTTCAGGTGAACAAGGTATTAGGTACACTTTTATTAGTATAAGTATCCACAGCAACCCTTAGTAAGTAAAGAACTTAAAGATCTAAACACAAGCTTAAAACTAAGATGCAGACAGCAGTCCAGCAGCGAGATGCGGGCTTTCCAGTCTTTTGCATTGAGTGTCACATGTAGGATTTTCTCCCAGTTGTTGAGAGATCTTACATGTATACTAGTTGCAAGGAGCTCTTTGCTCTCAGGGAACGAGTCCATTCTCTAGAGGCTAGAGTAGCAGACTTGGAAGACATAAGGAAGACAGAGAGGTACATAGATGAGACCTACAGGGATATAGTCCTGAAGTCCCACCTCCAGTTTGGCAGCATCCCTGTTGCCATGGAGGAGAGAGGTCACGTGACAGGAGAGCATCACCCTCATGTGGCAGGAAGTGATCCTGTAACTAGGACCTGTCCCCCAGGCGATGTAAAACCCTCTCTCACAGAGGAGGTTTCTCCAAGGCCATGTGCCTGTGAGGGAAGGGTTAGAACAGCCGTTATAGCTGGTGATTCGATCATTAGGCACAACAAAGCACAAATAGACCCACAAAAATTTGCTGCCCACATCCAGGAAAAATTCCATTCGGCAGTACAACCAAGATCAAACACAACCACAAAACCAAAATCACCCCCAAAAACCTGGGGCACATTCAGCACCCCATCCACAGAGCAGCTCGCTCATATCATCACTGCACTCCATACAAGCACGGCTCCAACAGACACATGCCCAGTGACATGGATCAAAGCCACCAAATCAAGCTTCATCCACACCATACACAACATGGGGCACAGTTCCCTGACGCAAGGGAACATGCCAAATCAACTAAAGCATGCCACGGATAAGACCCATCCCGAAGAAATCCACACTCGATAAGAATAATCCAGCAGCATACAGACCGATCTCCAGCATACCCTTACTGGCAAAAGTAATTGTGAAGGCAGTAGTACAGCACCAGCTACAAGACCACATTGACAACCACGCACCACTAGACATCAACCAACACGGTTTCCGCCCCAACAACGGGGTTGAAACACTCCTACTATACCTCTTCGATAACATCCTCCGTCTAATAGACAACTCCAAGAAAGGAATTCTAATGATCTTCATTGACATTTCATCAGCATTTGACATAGTGGATCACAGAATTCTACTGGAAAGACTACAGAACATTGGGTTACATGGATCCACCCTGAAATGGTTCCACTCATACCTAACCGACAGACAGATACAGGTCAAGGTAAGCCCCAACACTTCCCGACCCATAAAAGTCCTACAAGGAGTACCACAAGGATCAGCCTTATCAGCACTTTTATTCAACCTCTACATCCAGCCAATATGCGACATCATGAAAGAACACAATATACAATACACAATCTATGCTGATGACATCATGATATACACACCTATCACAGTCGACAACCCGGACTACTCCAAAATAACAAACTGCCTCATACACATGACCAGCTGGTTTCAAAACAACAACCTCACCATAAACTATAGCAAGACTGAGACACTAATCACTCGAAACACTGACTTCGTCCCTCCACCCAACATCAAGATAAAAGACACAACCATACCCATAAAACCGGAAGTAAAGTACCTCGGAGTAACCCTGGACAAGGAACTGAGTCTACAATCACACATAAGCAGAACCACCAAAAGCGCATACCAAGGATGAGACTTATCCGACGCCTTAAGCCCCTCCTCGTCCCAGAGCACTTCCGTACAGTCTGCCAGGCACTAATAACCCCATTACTAGACTTCTGCAACCTTGGTCTATCAAAACAAACACTCAGACCGCTGCAATTGGCACAAAACACAGTGGCTCGCATAATATCTGGCTCAACAAGACAAGAACACATCACACCCATACTGAAAGATCTACACTGGCTCCCATTCAGCTCACGCATCAAATATAAGACAGTCATAAACATCTTCAAGATCAAACAGTCATCAGCCCTCAGCCTACAAACACTCATACAATTCGACAGAAGCACACGACCAAGGAGGAGAGGCACTTCCAATTGAGTCAACACCCCAAAAGACCTCACCAAGGTCCGCAAGGACACCGTGGAACAAGCCCTTTCCCTGGCTGCACCAACAATTTGGAACACCCTCCCAGACGAACTAAGACTAACAACAGACCTCAAAGACTTTTGGAAGCAGCTTAAGACAACACTATTCATTGAACACTATGGACACGTCACATGATCTACTCATCAAGCAAGAACAAAGGACCAACCCCCTCCCCTGACCCTTGTACATAAGAATGTATAATAGCGCATGATGTAAATAGCTCACCAAGAATCGAATATGCACCACCACACACTACTTGTATCACTGCATGAAAACACTTGAAACACTCTTATGATTGTTTGCTGTGGAGACCGCCTTGATTGAAGGAGAAGGCGGTATAGAAATACTTTTAAATAAACAAATTAGGCATGTAGATAGCTGGGTGGCTGGTGGACGTGAGAATTGCATGGTAACATGCCTGGTGCGAAGGCAGAGGACCTCATGCGCCACCTAGATAAGGTCTTAGATAGTGCTGGGGAGGAGTCTGCTGTCTTGGTACATGTCAGTACCAATGACATAGGAAAATGTGGTAGGGAGGTTCTGGAGGCTCATTTAGGCTTTTAGATACGAAGATGAAATCCATAACTTCCAGGGTAGCGTTCTCCGAAATGCTTCCCGTTCCACGCGCAGGACCCAAAAGGCAGGCAGGGCTCAGGAGTCACAATTTATTTATTTTTTATTTATTTATTTAACTATTTCTTTTATACCGCCCCTTCCAGAGATCAAGGGCGGTTTACATATAACAGATTAACAGTCTTGTACACAATTTGTATACATTTTACATAGAACAGTAGAAATCAACTATTTACATTGAACAGTAAGTATAAACTTTGTAGGTATTGTAACAAAAAACAAGCAAACATATCAAACTTTGTACAAAAGTATATTTACATCGTGTAGTGTGTGTGGTGTATGGGGTAGAGATTGGCGTAGGTGCTGGAATTTAGTTCCTTTTATTTTGTGTTCTTTGGGGCGTGTGTGGGGGGGACAGGCTTGTGGTTAGATTGTTGGGGTTAAAGGAGTTAGTGCATGGGTGCCCACATTTGTGGTAGAGCTGGCTTTGGGGGAGTAGGGGATTTCGAAGTGTTCAGTGAACAGGTAGGTCTTTAATTCTTTTCTGAATTGGATGAGGTCTCTTATGGTGCGAAGTTCAATAGGGAGGTCGTTCCAGAGTGTAGGAGCAGTGAATGAGAATGCTCTAGAGCTAGTGGTATTCTTGGTTTTACAGATGGCTTTAGGTATGATGAGGGAGTGGGCTGCGTTTTGTCTGAGGGTCCTTGTCGATGTTGGAGACTGCAGTAATGTGGTTAAGTGTGAGGGGGCTATGTCGTTTATGAGTTTATAGGTTGTTAGGATAATTTTGTATTTGATTCGGCTGTTTATAGGAAGCCAGTGGAGTTTCCAGCAGTATTGGGGTTACGTGGTCTGTTAGGCGGGCTTTAGCAATTACTTTTGCACAGATGTTTTGTGCTCTTTGTAGAAGGTATGTGCTTTTTTGAGGGAGGCCTATTAGGAGACTATTGCAATAGTCGAAGTGAGGGGTGATCAGTGTACTTACTACGGATCTAAAGTCTTGTGTTTCAAGGAGTGGCCTTAGGTGCTGAATAGTTTTGAGTTTGTAGAAAATGGTTTTTACTGTTTGTTTTATGTGTGGCAGCATGGATAGGGTGTGGTCTATTATTACCCCTAAGTATTTTACCTGTTTTCTGACAGGTATTGAAGTTTTGTTGATTGTGATTGTTTCCGGGTAAGTGTTTTCAGTCATAGAAGATCTTGTTACAAACATTGCCTCAGTTTTTTTGAGATTTATGCTGAGGTAGTTCGTTTCCATCCAGGAGGAGGTCTCGGCCATGCATTTGGATAGAGAGTCATATGTATGGTTTTTAGTGGTTATGGGGATAGCTAGCATGATGTCATCAGCATATATAAAATGGTTAATCCTGTGTTTTTTAAATATGTTTGTTATCGGTTGTAGATACAAGTTAAATAGGAGGGCTGAAAGGGCTGATCCTTGGGGTATTCCTTGTCCTTGGGGGAATGTTTCTGATGTTTGTTGATCAATTTGGACGCGTATTAATCTATGTGAGATGTAGGATTTGAACCAGTTAAGGACAATCCCGCCTATTCCTAGGTTTTCTAATCTGTTGATCAGTGTCTGGTGATTAATGTTATCAAAGGCAGCATGGATGCATGGATGAGACGATGGTGCAAAGATGAGGGTTTTGGATTTGTTAGAAACTGGGAACATTCTGCGGAAAGGAGGGACTCTTCTGAAGGGATGGGCTTCACCTTAACCGGGATGGAACCAGGCTGCTGGCATTAACCTTTAAAAAGGAGATAGAGCAGCTTTTAAACTAGATAATAGGGGAAAGTCGACAGTCGCACAAGAGCACATAGTTCAGGAGAATGTATCCTTGAAGGATACTACCAAAAACAGAGAGGTTACAAAAAGATTAAAGTAGCCCAAATGCCCTTGAGTATGGAGCAGACAGAGCTTAAAGATTTCAAATTACCCATGACTACCAATATCCAGATTAATATGAATAAAATACCCTCTCTAAAATGCTTGTATGCAAATGCTAGAAGTCTAAAAAATAAGATGGGAGAGTTAGAATATATAGCAGTAAATGAGAGGTTAGATATGATTGGAATCTCAGAGACATGGTGGAAGGAGGACAACCAGTGGAACACTGTGATACCTGGGTACAAACTATATCGTAATGATAGAGCTGATCAAATTGGTGAGGGATTCTGCTCTATGTTAGAGAGGTCACTGAGTCAAAAAGGATTAACGTTTTGCAGGAAACAAAATTTCATATCATTAAAATCATCTGTAATACCTGAAGATTGGAGGATGGCGAACGTACGCCAATTTTTAAAAAGGGTTCCAGGGGTGATCCGGGAAACTACAGACCGGTGAGCCTGACATCAGTACCGGGAAAAATGGTAGAAACCATCATAAAGGACAAGATTGCAGAACATTTAGATAGTTATGGCTTAATGGGAGACAGCCAACATGGCTTTAGACAAGGAAGATCTTGTCTTACTAATCTGTTATGTTTTCTTTGAAGGCGTGAATAAACAAGTAGACAAAGGTGAGTCGGTTGATATAGTGTATCTGGACTTTCAGAAAGCCTTTGACAAGGTCCCTCATCAGAGACGTTTGGCAAAACTAAAGAGTCATGGAATAGGAGGCAGTGTACTATTGTGAATCAGGAACTGGTTAAAAGATAGAAAGCAGAGGGTAGGGCTAAATGGCCATTTTTCCCAATGAAGAAAGGTGAATAGTGGTGTACCCCAGGGATCTGTGCTGGGTCCGCTACTTTTTGAGATATTCATAAATGACCTGGAAAAGGGCATAACGAGTGAGGTTATCAAAATTTGCAGATGACACAAAACTATTTAAAGTTGTTAAAATCCAATAGGATTGTGGAAAATTGCAAGAAGATCTTGATAAATTGGAAGACTGGGCATCAAAATGGCAGATGAAATTTAATGTGGACAAGTGTAAAGTTATGCACCTAGGGAAGAACAACCCAAACTATGGTTACACGATGCAAGGTTCCACATTAGGAACCACCACCCAAGAAAAGGATTTAGGCATCATTGTGGATAACATGTTAAAACCCTCTGCCCAGTGTGCAGCAGCGGCCAAGAGAGCAAATAGAATGCTAGATATCATAAGGTCCAAGGTAAATGTACGCGATAGGGGGTGAGAGGTTGGTGTGCACGGACCAGGAGAAAGACCTTGGTGTGATTATTTCTGAAGATCTCAAGGTGGCAAAACAGTGCGACAAGGCAGTGGCAAAAGCCAGGAGGATGTTGGGTTGCATACAAAGAGGAATCATCAGCAGAAAGGAAGAGGTACTTATGCCACTGTACAAGTCACTGGTGAGGCCTCACTTGGAATACTGTGTTCAGTTTTGGAGACCATATCTTGCAAAGGATGTAAAAAGTCTGGAAACTGTTCAGAGGAAGGCGACCAAAATGATTTGGAGCCTGCGTCAGAAGCCTTATGAGAAGAGACTTGAAGACCTAAACATGTACACTTTGGAGGAGAGGAGGGACAGGGGAGATACAATTCAGACCTTTAAATACTTAAAGGGAAATAATGAACAAACAAACCTCTTCCAAAGACGGGGAAGCTGTAAAACTAGAGGGCATAACAGGAAGCTGCAAGGTGGTAAAATGAAAGGCAATGTCAGGAAATACTTTTTCACAGAAAGTGTGGTGGATGCTTGGAATGCCCTCCCGATGGAAGTGGTGGGGGCAAACACTGTGACGGAATTCAAAATGGCATGGGACAGACACAGTGGATCCCTTTACAGCAAAAGGATAAAATCAAAATAAACTGAACCATCCAATTTCTCAACAAATAGGGGTGTCCTGCATGGAGTGGTGGGTTCACCCCTAAACAGAGACGTCGGGAGAGGTGGCCTGCATGGAGCAGCAGGTGCACCTACTCTTGCCATCGTGCTGGACAGACTAGATGGACCATTGCTGGTCTTTATCTGCCGTCATTTACTATGTTACTATGAAAGGAATGGAAAATAAAATTAAGGATATTATATGCGTCTGTATCGTTCTATGGTGGGACCGCACCTTGAATATTGTGTGCAGTTCTGGTCGCCGTATCTCAAAAAGGATATAGCATTATTAGAAAAGGTTCAGAGAAGAGCAACCAAAATGGAAAAGGGGATGGAAGGATACCCCTATGAAGAAGGGCTAAAAAGGTTAGGGCTCTTTAACCTGGAAAAGAGACAGCTGAGAGGAGATATTATAGAAGTCTATAAATTAATGAACGGAGTGGAACGGATAAACATAGATTGATTGTTTATGTTATCAGACTATAGAAAGACTAGGGGACATGTAATGAAGCTACAGGATAAACTATTTAAGACTAATAAGAGAAAATCTCTCACTTGGTTTGCAGCTTGTCGTGCTGTGAGGGCTTGCATGCATCAGTGATGCTGAGAGCTAAACTATCGGTAGTTTAACTACTGGCAGGGTCTCCCAAGATGGGCAGATCTCAGCTGAGGTGCCAGACCAAGACAAACCACCCATCTGGGCAGCAGCAGAATGGGATAGTGTTGACGGCGGAGGATCACATTTTTGTGACAACGGCAACAACACCAAACTTAAACTGCGCGGAAGAAAGGCTCGGCAATCTACTTCTGTATCTTGCCATGAAAACCCAATGGATAGTTACAACAAAACAAATTGTGCTATGGTGCTGGAAGATGAGACCCCCAGGTCAGAAGGAACTCCACTAGCTACTGGGGAAGAGCTGAAGACTTTTCAGAGTAAAGCCAGCATTTATGATGTGGTTGGATCAAAGCCCTTGGGAAGTCTGACTGCTGATGTAGCTGTGCATGAAATGAGAGAAGCTGTAAAGATGTCTTACGCATTGGAACATGGAACATATGAAGCATGAACCAAGGGAAATTGGAGGTGATCAAGAATGAAATGGAACGTGTACAACTTGATCTGTTGGGTGTCAGCGAACTGAAATGGACTGGCATCGGGCACTTT
Organism: Ichthyophis bannanicus; assembly: GCA_033557465.1. NCBI lineage: Eukaryota > Metazoa > Chordata > Amphibia > Gymnophiona > Ichthyophiidae > Ichthyophis > Ichthyophis bannanicus. The sequence goes on from CM066044.1 coordinate 111,360,943, forward strand.
GCATCAGATGATCACATTGTCTACTATGCTGGAAATGAAAGACAAAGAAGAAATGGTGTTGCATTTATAATAAAGAAGAAACTTGCAAGAACTGTAATGAAATACAATGCAGTCAGCGAACGCTTAATCTCTATTCGTCTACGAGGATTGCCTATCAACACAACTATAATTCAAGTATATGCCCCAACAACAGCTGCAGAAGAGAATGAAATTGAAGAGTTCTATGAACAAGTACAAGCTGAAATTGACAGAACATGCAAACAGGATATCCTGATAGTCATGGGTGACTGGAACGCAAAAGTTGGCAACAAAGAAGAAGGCAAAGTAGTTGGAAAATATGGACTTGGCAACAGAAATGAAGCTGGAGAAAGACTGATAGAATTCTGCAAGACCAATGATCAATTCATCTCAAACACCTTCTTCCAGCAACACAAGCGGCGACTGTACACATGGACTTCACCCAATGCATTGTATAAAAATCAAATTGACTACATCTGTGGAAGTCAACGATGGAAAAGTTCTAAAACATCAACAAAAGTTCTATAACACCCTATACCTGTTAAAAAGGAGGTAAAGTACCTAGGACTAATATTAGACCACTCACTCACCATGCTTCCTCACATAAAACAGACACTAAAAACGATATTCTACAAACTCAAGACAACACAACACCTAAGACCCCTATTCGACACACATGATTTTAGATCAGTAGTCAATACCCTCATCACCACCCACTTCGACTATTGTAATAGTCTCCTAAATGGTTTACCGCTAAAGAGCATCTACCTACTACAAAGAGCCCAAAACATATGCGCTAAGATGATCACAAAAGCTAAACTAACAGACCACGTGACCCCAATACTGTTAGACCTGCATTGGCTCCCTATAAGTAGCCGAATAAAATATAAAATCCTACTAACTACCTTCAAACTCCTTAATAACATCTCCCCCTCACACCTGTCTACCCTAATACACCCTCCATCAGAAACTAGAATGCGCAGACAAAACGCAACCCATTCTCTCAACAGAAAAACAACCTTCAGAAAAACTAAAGCAACTACAAGTGATAGGGCCTTCTCCTTCGCTGCCCCCACTTTCTGGAACAAACTCCCACTAACCCTTCGCATGATAAGACCTTCATCAATTCAAAAAAGAACTTAAAACCTACCTCTTCACGAACCATTTTGAAATCCCCTATCAACAGAGAACCTCTCTCCAACAATCACAGAAACACATCCACAGTACTCAAGATAGGACAAACAACTAACACAAGAAAACCTTACAGTATTTATCCATTCCACCCAATGCGGAAAAGTCTTATTCAAAGTGTTGTTTTACTGCTCTTGTAAATAATCACTTGTAATTAGTTCTGTTATGTTCCATGTAATATTACCTGTATATAGTTAAAAACTCTGTTCCATGTAAAGTATACGGAAGTATACAAAATTTTGTTAACTGTTCCATGTAAACCGCCCTTGATCTCTGGAAGGGGTGGTATAGAAGAAATTGTTAAATTAATAAATAAACAAAGACAAAACCTGGAGCTGACTGTGGTACAGATCATCAACTACTAGTATGCAAACTCAAGCTAAAGTTGAAAAAGAGCAAACCACTCATGAATGCAGCAAAATATGACCTTGAGAATATACCACTGGAATTTAAAGACTGCCTGCAAAATCGATTTGCTGCTTTAGATACAAATGACAGAGCTCCGGAAGAGTTATGGAATGACATCAAGAAGGTTGTGTTGGAAGAAAGCGAGAAGTCTCTACAAAAGGTGAAAAAGCAAAAGCGGCCAAAATGGATGACAGAAGAAACTCTGAAAATTGCCCAGAAATGAAGAGAAGCTAAAGCCATAGGAGAAAGAAAGACAATCGCAGAACTCAACAGAGATTTCCAACGTGCAGCAAGACAGGACAAGGAAAAGTACTACAATGACACTTGCAAGGAAATAGAAGCAGAAACTATTAGAGGAAGAACAAGATCGGCTTTCCTAAAGCTACGAGAGTTAAAAAGTTCCAGCCTCAAATTGGAATGTTACAAGATGCTCAAGGTTCTATGTTGAATGATGCTGAGAAGATCAAGAAAAGGTGGAAGGAATATACAGAGTTTTTATATGATAAAGATCAAGTGGACCAACAGCATTGATCCTTATGATCGGGAACCATTGGTGATGAAAGAAGAAGTTGAAGCAGCATTGAAAGCCTTATCAAAGAACAAAGCACCAGGCATTCATAGCATTCCTATAGAAGTATTGCAGCAATCTGATGCAGCTGTTACCATACTTACAAGGCTCTGCCAAGAAATATGGAAGACAACATCATGGCCAACTGACTGGAAAAGATCTGTGATTATACCAATACTAAAGAAAGGTGATCCAACTGACTGTGGAAACTATCGAACAATCACTCTGATCCCACATGCCAGCAAGATTTTACTGAAGATTATTTAAAAGAGACTACAACCATACCTGGAACAAGAACTACCTGAAGTGCAAGCAGGGTTCAGGAAAGGGCGACATCATTGCAGATGTGAGATGGATCCTTGAAAAGACTAAAGAATACCAAAAGGATATCTATTTGTGCTTTATCGACTATAGCAAGGCTTTTGACTGTGTAAACCATGAAAAACTCTGGGCCACATTAAGCAGCATGGGTATACCAGAACACCTGATCGTACTCTTGCACAATCTGTACATTAATCAAGAAGCAACAGTTCGAACGGAACAAGGAGAAACAGAATGGTTTAAAATAAGCAAAGGTGTAAGACAAGGCTGCATACTTTCCCCCTACTTGTTTAATTTATATGCAGAACAAATCATCAGAGAAGCAGGATTGTATGAAGACAACAGAGGTGTGAAGATTGGTGGAAGACTCATCAACAACTTTCGCTATGCTGATGATACTACATTACTGGCTGAAAGTGAAGATGATCTGAAACATTTGCTTCTCACAATCAAATAACATAGTCTCAAAATGGGCCTGCACCTTAATGTAAAGAAGACAAAGATCATGACAACTGGCATAATCAACAGATTCATTGTTGAAGGAGAAGAAATTGAAATTGTGAACTTTAACCTACTTGGATCAACTATCAATAAAGAAGCAACAAGCAGTCAAGAAATCAAACGACGCATTGTTTTTGGCAGAATGGCTATGAAAGACCTAGATAAGATTCTCAAGAGCAGAGATGTCTCTCTCCATACAAAGATTCGACTTGTTCAAGCCATGATATCAATGCTTGACCCAGTACAAGCATTGCGGAACTTGTGTCTCTTGGGGAAACTGCTAGGTACATATGACCTAGATTGGCCACTTTTGGAAACAGAATACTGGGCTTGATGGACTTTGGTCTGACCCAGTATGGCATATCTTATGTTCTTATGATATTTTTAATAACATAATGTGGATGTGAAAGCTGGACAGTGAAAAAGACAGACAGGAAGAAAATTGATGCCGTTGAATTATGGTGCTGGCGGCAAATACTGTGTATACCATGGACTGCCCGAAGAACAAACCAGTCGGTACTAGAGGAGATCAAACCTAAGCTTTCTTTAGAAGCTCAGATGGCAAGACTTTGACTTTCATACTTTGGACACATCATGCGAAGAGAGAGACCATTAGAGAAAGACTTCATGCTTGGCAAGATAGAAGGTCAACGCAAAAGAGGAAGGCCAGCAATGAGATGGATTGATACAATAACAGCAGCTACGGGTACCAGTCTGTCAACAATGAGCCGCCTGACTGAAGACTGAACAGAATTTAGGATAGCTATCCAGAGGGTCGCCATGAGTCGACTCCGACTCGACGGCATTTAACAACAAGAGAAAATATTTTTTCACTCAACGTGTAATCAAACTCTGGAATTTGTTACCAGAGGATGTTGTAAAGGCTGTTAGTGTAGCTAGGTTTAAAAAAGATTTGGACAAGTTCCTGAAGGAAAGGTCCTTAAACCATTATTAAAAAGGGACCCAGGATATCACTGCTTGACCCATACACAAGCATTGAGGAACCTGTGTCTTTTGGGGAAACTGCTAGGTACGTATGACCTAAATTGGCCGCTGTTGGATACGGGATACTGGTGTTGATGGACCTTGGTCTGACCCAGTATGGAATATCTTATGTTCTTATAATAAAAGAAATGGAGCAGCTCCCTTGTGAAGAGAGGCTCTTCAGCTGCTGGAAAAGATATCTGAGTGGCAATGAAATAAGTTCTAATGAGTGCTCCTTCCTGGGCAAACTTACTTTAAAATGGTTGCTGTGCTGCCTCCACTCTTCTTCTGTAAGTTCTGAGGCCTGGCAGCCATCACCTCCTGCTGTCAGGCCAAAGTCTTGTGCAGCTGTTATCGTAAGACTTCGGCTCAGCAACAGGAGGTGACAGCTGCCATGCCTCAAAACCTAAGAAAGGAGAAGAGCAAAGTGTGTAGCTTTGCCTTTAGTAGTGCCGTGTGGCCCTTCCTGGTTGGGTGGCATGTACGCCGCTGCTGAGAGAGGACATGATAGAAATTTATAAAAAAAAGATAGGAGTTGAACAGTTAAATAGGGAACAGTTGGGCCTGATATGCAGCCTGTGGCAGTCAGCAGTTTTAAAGCGTCTGGGATTGGTATCTATTGTAGTTGCATTATTGTCCTGTCCTCTTGGGAAAGTTTTTCAAACTATTCTCGGAAGAAAAGGAATCCCTGACAGCTGTGACTATTCTCAGGAGATGTCAGGGAAGTTAATTCTTTTCTTCCTGTCATCTTAATCTTGGAGAACATTTTCAACAGCAAACAAACCCTAAGGAAATGAAATTAATGAGATGTGTTAATGATTGTTTACCTTTCAAATGAGGAGTCTGTTAACTTTCTGAGTGTCCATTTACACACTGCTTAGCATAATATTTGTCTTTTAACAAAGAAATTGCAGCTGAATCTTTTGTCTGTACTGCAACGGATCCTCGCCATACTGCAATTTCCAGGAGTTTTTGTCCATTTTTTATGTAGAAATCTGTACTTAGTAGACTGAAGGCTGAATATATGAAACACAAATGAAATGTGGAAGATATAAAGCTCTGTACCTGACCAAAAAGAAACCAATATTAATATTTAAAAATGCAAGATGATATTACTGAAAGAGTTCCATGTTCTCAAGAAAACCTCGTGCTCTAGAAAAGGAATGCAGATATAGAAAGGAGCAAAAGAATGAGAAATAGCTCGTCTCCAAGAAGACTTTAGCAGTTAAGCAGCGCCTACTCATGATCTCATTACAGCTTGAATCTGAAGAAGCCGCAATCTCTCATATCACCACAAAGAACACAGCCTTAACAATTTACTTGTCGATTTTCAGTCTGGCCGGAAATTGTATTCCTTTAAACACCAGCCAGAGTGGCCGCATGGAAACTACGAAGAATCCAGCTGCTGCCAGAGCAACAATAATTATGTCTGAAGCTTCCAATACCAGGCATCCTATATGACCTCCACGCATATATGGCAGACATGCAAAGAAAAGGCTTCTTATAAAATTACCCCAGGCTTAATAGTACATGTCTGACAAGAGGGCACGTGTAGGTAGGGAGGGGTTTAGGTAGTAAGTGGGCAGAGTCACAATGTCACATGCACCTGCCTGAGTACACCTGCTTCTGAGCAGTCAGAAATGTGCAAGGCTTTATATAAAGACACACATACAGTAGATAGCTCTAATCTGCCCACATGTCTTGTTGTGAAACTGGAGGTAATTTTATAGAACATTTTTTGCAGGTACAAGTCTGTTTGCAAGCATAAAAGGTCTGTTATACAATTATCCCGTGGTACACAGAGTGCCAAGAAGGCCTGTAGGCGTTCTCAGTCAGAGTTTGGAAAGAGCATGGACGGATCCATAATTTAGATGCCTGTTTTCAAGCAGGCGGAAAACTCCACAGCCAGGGACAACCCAATAATTAGGCAGTTGCCTAGGGCAGCAGCTATTGGGGCAGCAAAGAACATGACATTCAAAGCTAGACTGTAGCGGCAGAGCACATACAAACCAATAATACCAGGAGTCTGTTCAGGAGGTCCAAATCATTTATTTGTGCACAAGACTCAAGCAGAATCACATTCAAAATGGCTGAGCAATGGTTTCTAGCAAAACAGCAACTTTTATACCGTTCTTCTCCATTCTGGACATAGGCAAACTTCTCATTGGTCCCGGTAACCTCTTTCACCCCATCTATTGGTCCCGGGTACCAATACGTAGCTCCAATGAGGACCTTGGTCTGGGCTCAGCACCTGCTTACCCCCTTACAGTCCTCATTACAATGATCATTTCTTAGGCTCTTGATACAATTCTCCTCCAAGGTCAACTGGCTAACTAAAACATGTGGGAAAGCAGGGCACTGTAACTTTTCTTTCAGCAGAGTTAATTAATTCCATAGAAGCTTCACTCTCTTATCAATACCAATTAAACTTGTTTTTCTATATACTCTAAGTTTCGATTCTGCTTAGCTATACTTAATTGTGCTCTGTTAAGTTTCGATTCTATGGTAGCAGCATTTGGGGAAATGTGTAATTCCTATGGGCCTCTCCACAGGCTTCATTTACCGGTCAAGCTGTTTAGGCCTCCCTGTTCATTTCAGACACCATGGATCACAGGCCTTCGCCTACCACATTCCCCCCTTTGATTAATCTCACCCGAATGTGAATAAGGTGTGAGATATAAATCACTAAATTACACTGGAGTTGGGTTTTTACCAATGGTTCCAGGAGTAGGGTGCCATAAGGCCAAAATCTTAGTAGCAGTTTTGCGTTCTACAGTATTTTCAATAACACTATTAATAGAGCGCATACAACATGGGATTATACATGGTAAGAGTAGAAACAATGCTAGAAAAAGCAATATCAGCATAGCAAAGGTAGTAAGTCCTCCCAAACCAGAGAAGATAGATTTGAACCAATTGGGCATCTGAAGACCATGCCAAGTCTGTACTGGCACATAAGCTTGCTTGCGCATGTTTTCAGCAATGTTTTCAACTACTTGACCTTTATCATCTATCTTCAAGCAACAATTTGTGAGATTTAGTTTACCACAGACTCCTCCTTCAGCAGCTAATAAGTAATCTAATGCTAAACGATTTTGATATATTGCAGTACGCATTTGTGTGCTCTGTCTAGCTAAAAGTGTGAGCGCTTGGCTAGTTTCATTAGTGATAATTTCAACTACTGCTTGCAAACATATAATTCCATTCAACATATAAATTGGGGTACGATATCCCCACATACCATCTTGCTCCCAAGTGGCAGGGCCATAATAGGCAATGATTCGCTCGGGTGGCCAATCATCCCCATCCCATTTCTGCCACTTGCCTATCTGTAAAGCTGCTCTCTTTTGTCTCTTTGAATAGACTGGATAGCCTAATTGTTCTCCATGTTCTGTGGGCAATAGAAAGAAAGAAGGTTGGATAGTTCCTAAGACACATGCCCCTCCCCAATGAATAGGGAGTCGAGCATATGCTCGGGTTCCACAAATCCAATACAGACCAGGTGGGGCTTGCCAGACATGGGGCTGGGCAAGATTATTCCATAAATCGGCAAGCTCAGGAAACTGTGCTAATGGGTTGGCAGGTTCAGGCGTATTAGTTCCTGACCACCAGGACGTCTGTTTCATGGTGTCATTATAGAATTTCTGGCTGAGACAGATAAGCTGTCCCACTTTCAAATTGAACTGTGGTCCAGTTCGGGCATAACAGAGACGTCCGACTATTGGGTGTGCCAATACCCATTCACTTGTGGTCTTATGAAATTCAGTGTGGTTATAGGTTACTGAGTAATTCAATTCTTGGGCCTCCCAGGGCCACTGATCACCCATTCTAGTTCCACCACAAAAGTAACAATCTGAAATATGAAGGCTGGAGACCACTGCTCCAGCTAACTCTAAGAACAGGTTCTGAGAAGGGTGAGGGATATCAAACTTGTTTATATGCATAGTCTCATAAAAAGTGTTATGTATATGGTACTTAGATGATCGATGGGCTTGGGTATTTAGTTTAATGTACACAATAGTTCCTGGATCTGATCCGGAACCTGCAATACGTAGGCCAAACTTATATCCTTGTTTCCATGTGCTAGGATTGCGTATGAATAACTCTAGTGGGTTACAGGCACCTTTCTTACAATTCTCTAAATTCTTCACATATGGCATAGTTAAGGCAGCCATTCAATTGTCTCTGGTATTTTCTATCATACCAGTTTTCCATGTGGCATAGAAAACACATTCCCACTTTGGGCAATAGTAATCCTGAATCGGGGCTGTACTATATTCATTGGCCAAAGTTCGTTTACCTGTACATGCCCCCCATCCAGTGGTTCCTTCTGGACACATATATTTATCATTATGAGCATAAGTTTTCTCCCAATTGGCACATTTAGAGCGACTATCTCTATTTATGGCATCACAAGCATCGAAATACAAAACAGCATACTCTGTGGGATCAGTAAGTGGGGGTGTAGCATTAAGTAAAGCTCCATCTGCATCATTCCATCTTATTTCTAGGGTATAATATGATGGGTTCTGATGTGGGTTAAAACTAACTTTAGTAGTTCCCTTGGTACAAACATTCAGTTCAGTGGTGTTATAAATACACCGGCTTACCGTACCAGTACAGGTATAGTAAGAATGATAAAGCAAAGTCTGTGTTACTTTCATTCCAGTCCGAGTGGAAGTAATGCAGGCAGTACATGGGGGTAGAGCACAAGTCAGTTCAAGGCTCCCCAGGCAGGCAACCAAAGCAAAATAGAAACAAAGATGCATGTTGATTGTAGTTCTTCTGAATCCTCGCTGGAAAATCTTGACCTTGATGTCCTCTTCTTCTTGGCACAATGCTGACCCATTTGCTAATGAAGCAATTCAATGGGTGTCGATGTTGATTGATGATCCTCAAATGTCCCGCTGTGATGCCAACTTACCAACTGTAGTTGGCTCGACGTAAGTTTATAGAAGCACAGTTATCCAATGAAGAAAAACAAATGTCTTTGCTGTATTAGAAACAGCAATCCTCTTCGAAAGACTTGTCTACTGTAGGAAAGGAGTTCTAGGTCGCTGGTTGCCGCCTCAGGGTGAGTCGCAAAGGGATATCAGGATGTGGCTCTGCTGTCCACTGGTCCGGATCTGGAACTGCTGCTGGCTTGACTCTGCTGTGATGGATCCAGGATTCGATCTCTGCTACCTTTACTGCAGTTGGGGTAGACAGGATGACGGTGTATGGTCCCTTCCAATGAGGTTCCAGCGGTGTCTTCTTCCAATCTTTGATCCACACCGAGGTACCCGGCTTGTAGGGATGCAGGGGTTCCGTCAAATTGATAGGCAACTTGTCCTGTATCCACGTGTGAAGAGTCTGCAGAACAGAACTAAGAGCTAGAAGTTCTTGTCTGGTTATTTCTGAACCAATCTGTGGCAAACTACCTTTAATGCCCTGCACTATTGGGGGAGGTTTGCCGTACACTACTTCAAAAGGGGAAAATCCTGATGATTTCACAGGAGATGAGCGTATTCTAAGTAATGCTATTGGGAGAACCTGGGGCCACTTTAGGTGGGTCTCCTGACATAGCTTGGACATCTGAGATTTCAAAGTTCTATTCGCTCAACTTTCCCTGAACTTTGGGGTCTATATGCAGTGTGTAACTTCCATTGTATCTGTAAGGCACTTGCTAACTGTTGGGTAATTTGAGATACAAAGGAGGGTCCATTGTCTGACCCTATTACTGCTGGAATTCCAAATCTGGGGATAATTTCTCTTAACAAAACTTTAGTAACTTCTCGGGCTTTTTCAGTCCTGGTGGGGAAGGCTTCCACCCACCCAGAGAAGGTACAGACTAATACTAACAAGTAACGGTATCCATTGGCCTTTGGCATTTCAGTAAAGTCTATTTGCAGGTGGTGCATGGGGGTAACACCTCCTGACTGAACTCGGGGTGGTGGCGTGGGACCCTGTTTGGCATTATTCTTGGCACAAATTAGACACTGACGGGCTGTTGAAGCTGACAGGGCTCCCAATAAAGCGATACAAAATGTGGTTCGAGTGCTTTCTCCATAGCACTCTTCCCATAATGTGTGGCTTGATGAAAGGCCTTGACAAAGGCTGGTCCCAACAATTCAGGGATCACTATTCGTCCTGGGGGTTGACTGCCCTCAGGTGGTGGCAGCTCAATCCATCCATCTTTCAGCACTCCCTCTTCTTTATTACAGTAGTAATCCAATTCTTTGGTGGTATATCATGGTGTCCATAAATTAAGGGGTATGGAAACAATGCTGCTTGTATTGGCGTTGCTTGTGGTGAAATTTGGCCTGTCATGGCTGCTTTACGTGCTGAGGCATCAGCGAATCTGTTTCCTTGGGCAACTTCTCCTTTTCCTGCTTGGTGTCCTCGACAATGCATGACAGCAACACGTGCAGGGGCCCATACTGCATCTAATAGCATCAATATTTCGGGGCCGTATTTGACTGATTTGCCTCCTGAGGTGATGAGCCCTCGTTCTTTGTAGAGAGCTCCATGTGCATGCAAAGTAGTGAAGGCATATTTTGAATCGGTGTATACATTCAACAAAAGTCCTGCACCCAACACTAGTGCTCTGGTGAGTGCTATTAATTCTGCTTTCTGGGCTGATGTGCCTGATGCAAGAGCTGACGATTCAATGACTTCCTCCCGGGTGACTACTGCATACCCGGCACAACGTCGTCCATTGATAATGAGACTGCTTCCATCCACAAAATAAGTTTGATCAGGGTTCTCTAGGGGCACATCTGTCAGATCAGGTCGACTTAAGAATACAGTGTCCATGACTTCTATACAGTCATGCTCTGGAGGGTCTTCGCTGATTGGTATCAGGGTAGCTGGGTTCAAGGCATGGCTCACTTCCAGTTGTATTTGTGGATTTTCACATAGCATGCTTTGGTATTTCAGCATTCGGGAGTTGGTGAGCCAATGATTTGCTTTCTGTTCCATAAGGGCAAGTACCGCATGTGGTACTGTGACGCGTAGATTCTGTCCCAATGTGAGCTTGTCTGCTTACTCACTAATAATGCTGTAGCTGCAACTGCTCTCAAACATGGTGGCCATCCTTTGGCCACAGTGTCCAACTGTTTCGATAGGTATGCTACGGGTCGCTCCCAATGTCCCAATTTCTGAGTCAACATGCCAAGAGCATTTCCGTGCATCTCGTGCACAAATAGATGGAAAGGCTTGTGGACATCTGGCAACCCGAGTGCTGGTGACGACATCAATTCTTCCTTCAGGGTCTTGAAAGCTGTGTCTTGCTCAAGTCCCCACTCTAGTGGTGACTTTTCTTCTCCCTTGGTGGCTTCATATAGTGGTTTAGCAATCTGAGCAAAGTTAGGTATCCATATCCGGCAGTATCCTGCTGCTCCCAGAAAGGCTCTGACTTGCTTTCTGGTAGTTGGGGTTGGGATACTGCACAAGGCTTCTTTTCTCTCGCGTCCCAATTGTCGGCTTCCTTTGGTTAGACGAAAGCCCAAGTATTTTACTTCTTTTTGGCATAGCTGTGCTTTTGCTCTGGAAACTTTGTATCCAGCTTCATCCAATAATTGCAAGAGGTCAGTAGTGGCTTGTATACATTCACTTTCTGATGTGGCGGCTACCAGTAGGTCATCTACATATTGGAGGAGTACTCTTCTTTCAGGGGCCACTGGATAGCTCGAAAGATCTTGGTTTAGTGCAGCACTAAAAATGGTAGGTGAATTCTTGAATCCTTGAGGTAATCGTGTCTAAGTGAGTTGGCCCCGCCTCCCCGAGACAGGGTCCTGCCATTCAAAGGCAAACAGCAATTGGCTAATTGGGGCTAATCTTATGCAGAAGAATGCATCTTTCAAGTCCAAAACAGTAAAGTGAGTGGCTTCAGCAGGAATCAATCCTAGGAGTGTGTAAGGATTTGGCACAACTGGATGTATGGTCTCAACTGCTTCATTCACTCTCCTTAGATCTTGCACTGGGCGGTAGTCACCTGTCCCAGGCTTCTTTACTGGCAGGAGAGGTGTGTTCCATGGTGACTGACAAACTTTGAGTAGGCCATACTCCAGTAGCCTTAACAAGTGGCGATGGATGCCTTCAATTGCTGCTCTTGGAAGTGGGTATTGCTTGACATGTACTGGCTGTGCACTAGGCTTGAGATTCACAATTATTGGAGTTATGTGTTTGGCCAGGCCTGGTGGATTGCCCTCTGCCCATACTCCAGGAGGGGCATCAATGCTTTTCAAAGCAGGTTCAAAATAGGTATCAATGATTGGCTCAGTACTTGGCTCAGTACTATAATATCTCCATTCTTCTTCTCGAGGAACAGTAAGCACCATTAGTCCAGCAGGTTTGGACTGGGAATTTTACTGTCATTTGCATTTCTCCTTTCTCAGTAAAGGATATTTGGGCCTGCAGCTTGGCTAGCATATCTCGTCCCAGTAATGGCACTGGGCACTCAGGCATATAAAGGAATTGGTGCGTTATTTGCTGCCCTCCTAAATTACATATGCGGTTTTGAAGAAAAGGCTTTGTGGCTTTAGCGCCAGTCGCTCCCACAATGGTGACTGCTCTTGTAGAAAAAGGGGCTATTTGTTTATCTACTACAGAATGTTCTGCTCCAGTATCAACCATAAAGTCCATAAATTGGTCTCCTATTTGTATACTGACCATAGGCTCCTGGAGACCTAAAGCGAATTCGGAGCCCGGTCTGTCCTAATCTGCTTCATCTAAATCATAGGCTGTTGCGGCTGCCACTCCCTGAATGGCCTCCGCTCGTTCCCATTGAAAGTGTTCTCGATTGGTTCCTCTGCAATTCTGAGGTCGGCCTCTCTCTCTTTCCCTCCAAGGGGCGTGTTCCCCTTCATCCTGAGAGGCCTCTTCGAGTCGCGGGCATGCACTTCTCCAATGTCCTTCTTCCTTGCAATAAGCGCATTGGTTCGCGCCTAATGCGGGCCGGTCATCTCCTCAGCCCCGCCCTCTTCCTCTGCTCCTTCGACTAGGGACACCTCCCCTTTTCTGTTCCACTATGGCCGCAGCCAAAAAATCTGCTTTCTTCTTCATCCTTCGATCACTTTCTGTCTTTCATTATCACGATTCACATACACCTTATGAGCGACTTCCAGTAACTGTGTTGCATTCATGCCCGCAAACCCTTCTAATTTCTGTAACTTACGTCTAATATCTGGTTGGGACTGGTTTACAAAAGCAGAATTCACCATGCATAGGCTTCCTGGGGCATCTGGGTCATAGGGAGTATACATCCTGAACGCTTCAGTCAATCTCTCATAGAATACTGCTGGGCTTTCATCTATGCCCTGATTGACTTCGGTCACTTTAGAGAGATTCATGGCTTTCTGACCCCCCTTTTTCAGACCTTGCATGAGGCCTTGGCGGAACCGTGATAGGGCCTTGGATCCTCTATCAGTATTCGGATCCCACTGGGGGTCTTCATTAGGGAATTCCTTATGAGCTGCTTCGCGATTGTCTATTCCTGCTCCTCCCCCTCCCTCTGCCAGGGGATTATCTGCTAGCCAATCGATGGCTGCTCGCTTAATTCGTGTCCGCTCCTCAGTGGTAAATAAAGTGGACAGGAGCTGACGGCAATTTGCCCGTGGGTTGGTGAGTCTCCATAATGGTATGCATCAACTCCGTTAATTCTTGGGGCTTATCAGTGTAAGAAGCATAATGCAATTTCCAGTTCAACAAATCAGCAGTGGAGAAAGGCACATATACGAGACTCAGGGGTCCCGATACTATCTGGTCATGCTCATCTCGCACGGGCAGTCCCGGGACTTGTCGCAGGGGGGCTAATACTTTCGGGAGGGCTTTCTGCTTCTTAGTAGTAACTTTCGTTATCTTGGTGGGGGCTTTCAACTTTGAGACTCGCTTAGTCTGGGGAGCCTCGCTTGCAACAGATGAACTAGCACTGACAACTGATTTATCACTTTCTGTCTCGGTCAGGGAGGATACATCTTCATCTTCCTGCTCTGACTCCTGCTTATCCTCAGTCTCTGTCTCAGACTGATCAGCCTCTTCTCGAGACAACTCATCTAACTGGTCTTCCGGCTGGTGAGGGGGTGAACTCTCCCGGTCCCGGGGGCCTGCCGCGGGATGCGGTGGTACTCTCACTGGGTGCTGGGCTCGGGGCTGTCTAGTTACAGCTCCCGGGGACTCAGGATCTACAAGAACAGGTTTCTGACTAGGTTTCTCGACTGTCCCTGTCTTCTGGGTCTGGTCTGTTAATGCTAACATTATTGTGCACTGTTCTTCATAACAGCGCTTTGCCCAAGGGGGTGGATTCTCACAAATACTTAACCAAGAGTCTATATAGGGGTACTGATCGGGGTGCGCTACTCGCACCTTCCGATGAACTGACTGAATAATTCCTAGGTTAAACGTTCCTTCTTTGGGCCACATGGGGTCTATAAAGGGCCACTCCCTAGTACACAAAAGCTGTAATCGTGAGGCAGTCATCTTTACTCCATAATCTCCTGTATATCCTTTACTGAAATGCTTGATCATACATTCTAACGGAGTGTGCCTAGTAGACCCCGCCCCTCCCATATCGATGTGTGCGCGCAACGACAAACAGAAGGGAAAAAGGAGGGCTGACCGTGGGTAAGGGGTCCTCACGGCCCTAGAAACATTTAAGGGAAACAAATAACAAGACAAGACAACGGTCGCTTCCTCCTTTTTACGACCTGGACGCGGTCGCCCGGCCAGGAAATGCGTTACTCAGGAGTCCGCCTTCGCTTGGTCTGTGTTGCAAGACCTCTCACTCACACTTCATTCACACAATCATGCTAGCAACGTATCCCAAAAACAGCCCAATCCTGTCTCTGCTGACTAGGCTATATCAAATTCCAAAATCAAAATCAAAAAGACGATAGTTTCACCCCACGCATACTCATGCGGGGTTAGTCGGACCGTCTTGAGAGGTGATCAAGCTCTCTTACCAAATATCAAATTCCAAAGTTTCAAAGTTCAAACAACAGTTCTGCTCTGACTCATCTGTCTAGTCAAATCAAAACTATACTCACCGGATCCGGTCCCCGTTCCCAAGCAAGCGCATGAGTTGGACCTCGGACTCCCCCCACGGGTTCGAGGTGTTGGCTCCGTCCGGGTCTGGCACCCGCCGAGGTCCGGCCCAACTCCCTCCGATACAACTGGACCGGTGGCGCCTGGGAGCCGAGCCCACGTCGGGAGGGCACGATCCCGGCAGGACCAAACCTGTAGAGGCGGAAAGTCGTGGTATATTAGCTCATATACCCTCTACTCACCACACGTTCCCGGCCAACGCACCAAGAATATGTAGCGGCAGAGCACATACAAACCAATAATACCAGGAGTCTGTTCAGGAGGTCCAAATCATTTATTTGTGCACAAGACTCAAGCAGAATCACATTCAAAATGGCTGAGCAATGGTTTCTAGCAAAACAGCAACTTTTATACTGTTCTTCTCCATTCTGGACATAGGCAAACTTCTCATTGGTCCCGGTAACCTCTTTCACCCCATCTATTGGTCCCGGTACCAATACGTAGCTCCAAACCTTGGTCTGGGCTCAGCACCTGCTTACCCCCCTTACAGTCCTCATTACAATGATCATTTCTTAGGCTCTTGATACAATTCTCCTCCAAGGTCAACTGGCTAACTAAAACATGTGGGAAAGCAGGGCACTGTAACTTTTCTTTCAGCAGAGTTAATTAATTCCATAGAAGCTTCACTCTCTTATCAATACCAATTAAACTTGTTTTTCTATATTCTCTAAGTTTCGATTCTGCTTAGCTATACTTAATTGTGCTCTGTTAAGTTTCGATTCTATGGAAGCAGCATTTGGGGAAATGTGTAATTCCTATGGGCCTCTCCACAGGCTTCATTTACCGGTCAAGCTGTTTAGGCCTCCCTGTTCATTTCAGACACCATGGATCACAGGCCTTCGCCTACCACAAGACAATAGTTCTGACAGCGGAGGAGGGGGGACATTAGGCTAAAGGTTTGCCTAGAGTGCCGAGACCTTGAATGAACTGTGGGGTCAGCTCTCCCTGCCAGAGCGAGAATAACTCCCCCGCAATACTGGCCTGATTGATTTTAGTATTTTCCCTTATACCTGACTGAATTGTTCTATTAGGACAAGCATTCCATTACAAAAATGTGTTCATATTTCATTAGTTATAGTAAAAAAAATCTTAAATCAGAAAACATATATGCTTTCCTGCATTTCATACTATATGGTTTCGTATTTCATACTTCAGAGATGTGTGGATCTGCCATCAGGATTGGCCACATGTACGTCACACCTTTTATTAAAGAGAATACCCTCCCCCTACAGAAATCTGCATTCCTGATACCTGAACATAAAAAACATCATACTGGGTCAGTCCAAGGTCCATCAAGCCCAGTGTCTTGTTTCAAACCGTTGCCAATCCAGGTCACATGTACCTGGAGGTTTCCCAAAAAGACACACAGGTTCCACAATAGAAACATAGAAACATGACGACAGAAAAAAACCACATGGCCTATCTAGGGTTGCCAACTTTTTCACCGAGAAAAATCCGACACCTGTGGCTTGCCATGCTCCACCCATTCTCCGCCCCTAGTCCCACCCCTGCCCCGCCCCCAGCCCCACCCACAAAAATTACCGAGGATACGTGTAGGCTAACTTCCTTGGTCAGATAATAATTAAACTGGGAACCCCAAAATCCAAACATGAAATGTACAACACTGGAGAAATAAAACTATAAAGTAATTTCCTCTTGCACTAAACAAAAACACAAAGATGTTAGCAATACACACTTCCCAGACCAGACATATTCCAGTTAATAAATTCAAAATAAAAAGTATTTTTCTACCTTCTGTTTGGGCGTTTTATTTTTCAGTTGCAATTGCTCCAGTCACTTTCTTCTGGTTTCTTCGTACCTTCTGCGAGCTATCCATTTGTCCTTTCTTCTCTTTTAGATGTTTTCCATTCTCTCTCTATTTCTGCTTTAACATACTGATTGTTTCCCTTTTGCTCTTTCCCCCAATTCTTTCCTTATTCCTTTATCATCCGTTTAAATTTCACCCTTCCATTCTCAAGCCCCTCTTACTCTCCCAATACCGGCCCATCATAGACTTTTCTTCCACACAAAATATTTTTTCCCCTCTCCATTCTCATTCCCCATCCATTCTAGTCCTCCCCCCAAATCAATTCCCTTATAGTTCTAGGCCCACCCAGCATCCACTCCCTTCTAGTCCCATTCTCCCATGCCCCCACATCAGCCCATTTCCAGTCCTATTCAAGCTCTTCATCAGCCCATTTCCAGTGCTAGCCCTCACATCACAGGCCATTTCCAGTCCTAGCTCCCCCCCCCAATCACAGCCCATTTCCAGTCCAAGGTCCCCCATCAAAGCATATTTCTCGTCCTAGGCCCCCCCCCCACCATCACAGCCCATTTGCAGTCCGAGTCCCCCCGCACCATCACAGCCCATTTGCAGTCCGAGTCCCCCCGCACCATCACAGCCCATTTGCAGTCCTAGCCCCCCTAATCACAGCCTATTTCCAGTCCAAGATCCCCCTTCCTCCACCATAGCCCATTTCCAGTCCAGGTCCCCTCCACCCCCATCACAACCCATTTCCAGTCCATGTCCCCCCCCCCCATAAACCCTTTTTACAGTCCAGGTCCCCCCCCATCACAGCCTATTTCCTGTCCAAGTTCCCCCCCCCCATAGCCCTTTTCTGGTCCAGGTCCCCTCCACCCCCATCACAACCCATTTCCAGTCCATGCCCCCCCCCCATAACCCTTTTTACAGTCCAGGTCCCCCCCATCACACCCTATTTCCAGTCCAAGTCCCCCCCCCCCTTAGCCCTTTTCCAGTCCAAGTCCCCCCCCCACTACCCCTTTTCATGTCCTAGGCCCCCCCTTTAGCCCTTTTCCAGTCCAAGTCCCACCCCCTTAGCCCTTTTCCAGTCCAAGTCCCCCCCCTTAGCCCTTTTCCAGTCCAAGTCCCCCCCTTAGCCCTTTTCCAGTCCAAGTCCCCCCCTTTAGCCCTTTTCCAGTCCAAGTCCCCCCCTAGCCCTTTTCCAGTCCAAGTCCCCCCCTTAGCCCTTTTCCAGTCCAAAGTCCCCCCCTTAGCCCTTTTTTTCCAGTCCAAGTCCCCCCAAACCCCTTAGCCCTTTTCCAGTCCAAGTCCCCCCCTTAGCCCTTTTCCCGTCCAGGTCCCCCCCCCTTAGCCCTTTTCCAGTCCAAGTCCCCCCTTTAGCCCTTTTCCAGTCCAAGTCCCCCCCCCCTTAGCCCTTTTCCAGTCCAAGTCCCCCAACCCCTTAGCCCTTTTCCAGTCCAAGTCCCCCCCCCCCATAGCCCTTTTCCAGTCCAGGTCCCCCCCCCTTAGCCCTTATCCAGTCCAAGTCCCCCCCCCCCTTAGCCCTTTTCCAGTCCAGGTCCCCCCCTTAGCCCTTATCCAGTCCAAGTCCCCCCCCCTTAGCCCTTTTCCAGTCCAAGTCCCCCTAGCCCCTTTTCCAGTCCAAGTCCCCCCCCTTAGCCCTTTTCCAATCCAAGTCCCCCCCCCCTTAGCCCTTTTCCAGTCCAAGTCCCCCCAACCCCTTAGCCCTTTTCCAGTCCAAGTCCCCCCAACCCCTTAGCCCTTTTCCAGTCCAGTCCCCCCCCCCCTTAGCCCTTTTTCCAGTCCAGGTCCCCCCCCCCCCCTTAGCCCTTATCCAGTCCAAGTCCTGTTCCTGTGAAGCCGCGAATGTTGGGAAAGGTTAAAGGGCAACCTTTAACCTTTCCCAGCATTCGCAGTTTCACAGGAACAGCCGCCAGCGTGAAGGTAAAGGCTCTTCACGCTGGTGGCTGTGCAGAGGGAGCCGGGGCCTCGCGCGGGCTTCCCCGGCTCCCTCTGGAGCGGAGAAAAGCCGGTTTTTTTGCTCTGGCCGCTCCCGATCTTGCGGCCAGAGCAAAAAAACCGGCTTTTAAAGGGCCGGTTTTGCCTCTGAGCCGGCAGCCGGCCTGGCCGTGGAAAAACCGGCCAGGCCGGCTGAAAACCGGCCAGTTGGCAACCCTAGGCCTATCTAGTCTGTCCTTCCATAACAACAACAAGAGTCCCCTTTTTACCTTTAGAGATCCTCTGTGTTTGTCCCATGCTTTTTTGAATTCAGTTACTGTCCTCATCTCTACCACCTCCACTGGGAGGCTATTCCACGGATCCACTACTCTTTCCGTAAAGAAATATTTCCACATATCACTCCTGAATCGATCTCCCTTTCACCCTCATCCCATGTCCCCCTCGTAGCAGAACTTGCTTTCACTTGAAAGAGGCTCTCTCCCTGAACATTTATGCCACAGAGGTATTTAAACATCTCAATCATATCACCTCTTTTGACTTCCAAGGCATAGCCTCTCCGTCTCTGCTGTCCCATCCCTGCACAGGAGGTCGCCTAGCCCTGTTTGCCCACCGGTGGCCACCCATAACAGGGGACAACTGGGTCTTAAGCATAGTCCAAAAGGGCTACCTGTTTCATTTTCATCAGTTGCCTCCTCCCTATTTTCCAGAAGAGCCTCCAAGGCTTCCTCTCCATACAGCCCTCCTCCTGCAGGAGCTCCAGGGTCTGTTACGAGACCAGGCGGTGGAGCCTGTGCCTCCTCACCTACAAGGTCATGGGTTTTACTCCAGGTACTTCCTAGTACCAAAGAGAACATGGGATCTCAGGCCTATTCTCGATCTCAGAAATCTCAACAAGTTCTTACAGAAGGAAAAGTTCAAGATGCTTACTCTTGGAACACTTCTGCCCTACCTCCAGCAGGGAGATTGGCTATGCTCTTTAGATCTAAAGGATGCGTACACTCACATCCTTATTCATCCAGACCACAGAAAGTACCTCAGGTTCATTGTGGGAGGAAACCATTATCAGTACAGGGTGTTGCCATTTGGCCTCACCTCTGCCCCCAGAGTCTTTACCAAATGCGTAGCAGTGGTGGCGGCCTACTTGAGAAATCAGGGTATCTTTGTCTTCCCCTATCTGGACGACTGGCTCATCAGGGGTCAGATTTACCAGGAGGCCAGACAAGCCACCCTCTGAACGATTTCTCTGCTACAGCATCTGGGGTTTGTCATAAATTTCGCAAAGTCCACTTTGCTCCCCTCCCAAAACTTAGAGTTCATAGGGGCAAGACTAGACTCTCTGCAGGCGAAAGCTTTCTTGCCAGTAGACAGAGCCCAAAGACTGATGACCTTGGCAAACCAGTTTCTCAGCAGGTCACTGGTCTCCGCCAGGCTCTGCCTGAGGCTTCTGGGCCACATGGCTTCGACAGTGCATGTCACACCCCATGCCAGGCTTCATATGAGGCCTGCGCAATGGTGCCTCAGAACTCAGTGGTCGCAGGCCACAGGGAGCCTCAGAGACAGAGTAAGGGTGTCCAGACCATTCCTACACTCCCTACGTTGGTGGCTGCATCCCCCCAACTTACTGGAAGGGATGCCTTTTCAGCCACCTGGGTTCACAGTGGTATTAACCACCGATGTCTCTCTACAGGGCTGGGGAGCACACTGTCTGGACAAGTGCACTCGGGGCCTGTGGTCTCCCTGGGAGGCCCAGCAGCAGATCAATCTACTAGAGCTTCGGGCTATTCGCTTAGCCCTCAAGACTTTCTCTCAAACCCTGGCTCACCAGTCCGTTTTTAGTGCAGACAGACAATCAGGTAGCCATGTTTTATGTGAACAAACAGGGAGGCACTGGGTCCAGGCTCCTTTGTCAGGAGGCGCAGGACCTTTGCTTGTTTGCTCTCCGGCACAACATGTTGCTCAAGGCGGTTTATCTCCCTGGCCAGGACAATTACCTAGCAGACAGGTTGAGCAGAATTCTGTAGCCACATGAATAGCAGCTCCATCCCTTGGTAGTGCAGAAGATCTTCCTGAGATGGGGACTTCCATCCATAGATCTCTTTGCAAGTCCCCTAAACAGACAGCTGCCCCAGTTCTGCTCCAGGCAACCGCATCCTCTGAGACTAGCAGCAGATGCTTTTCTGATATCCTGGTCCCAAGGCCTCCTATATGCGTTTCCCTCCCCACGCATCTGGTGGCCCGAACCCTGTTCAAAGTTCTGAAGGACCAGGCCTCGGTCCTTCTGGTAGCCCCCAGGTGGCCGAGACAACCTTGGTTCCCACTTCTGCTTCAGCTAGCAGTGGACACTCCACTACCTCTAGGGCTGCAGCCCGACTTTCTGTCTCAAGACCAGGGGTCTCTTCTGCACCCCAATCTCAAATCTCTCAATTTGATGGCCTGGAAGCTGCAAGGGTAGTTTTGGCTCCTTGGGGCCTACCTCCTGAAGTTGAAGAGGTCGTCCTGGCCTCTGGGAAGCAGTCCACTAGAAAAACCTATGCCCTGAAGTGGAAGAGGTTTTTCTGTGTGGTGTCAGCTGCGTACAGAAGATCCTTTCTCCTGTACTGTGCCAGTGGTGCTTCAGTACCTGCTACATTTATCCAATCAGGGCCTTAAGTCCAATTTTGTTCGGGTCCACCTCTCAGCTCTAGAAGCTCACCACTCACTGGTGGAGGGAAACTCTATATCGGTTCACCCCTTGGTGTCCCGGTTTCTCAGAGGTTTGCTCTTGCTCAAGCCTCCTCTCCACCCTCCAGCCCCTGAGTGGGAGTTGAATGTGGTCTTGCAGCAACTGACTCGCCCACCTTTTGAGCTGATGGCCACTTGTCCTCTCCACTTCCTTTCCTGGAAGACACTCTTCCTGGTAGCCTTAACCTCGGCCAGGCGGGTGAGTGAGCTTCAGGCCCTAGTCTGTGACAGGCCTTACACCCGCTTCTATAGGAACAGGGTAGTCCTTAGGACTCATCCAAAGTTCCTCCCTAAAGTTGTCTCCTCTTTCCACCTCAACCAGGAGGTGGTTCTTCCAACATTCTTCCCTAGGCCTCATGCAAGCCAGGCTGAAGCAGTCCTGCATACCCTGGACTGTAGGAGGGCCTTATCCTTCTACCTTGACCGTACGCAAGGACATAGAAGGGCTACTCAGCTCTTCGTCTCTTTTGACCCTAATAATTTGGGGTTTGCCTGTGTCCAAGCGTACCTTGTCCATATGGGTGGCTGACTGTATCACCTGGGCTTACAGAGCAGCTGACCTTCCCTTGCAGGGTCAGGTCACGGCCCATCGTGTCAGGGCAATGGCTGCCTCAGTAGCTCATCTCTGCTCTGTACCATTGGCAGACATCTGCAGGGCTGCAACTTGGTCCTCAAGTCAGACTTTTGCAGCTCATTAATGCCTGGAGAGGGAGTCCCGTGGGGACAGTGCTTTGGCCAGGCAGTACTCCGGAATCTCTTTGAGGTTTAGGCAACGCCTGCCCTCCAGCCCTCCGTTGGGCTACCGGTGGATGTTCTTTCAGTGAAAAGCCTTTCTTTGATGCTGGGACTAGAGGGAGTTCTCTTGTTCAGCCTGGGTTCCTGGTAGCCCAGAGCTAGGGAGTCACCCATATGTGAGGACTGACTTCCTGCTTGGTCCTGGAGAAAGAGTAGTTACTCACCTGTAGCAGGTGTTTTCCAGGAGCAGCAGGAATCAGTCCTCACAACTCTCCCTCCTCCCCTGGGAGTTGCAGTTCTACATAGTTTACTTTACATTTTTGTGTGCTGTTTTTTAGCTATGTCATTTGACTGAGCAAGATGGCACCTTTAGGCGGGAAGGGGACCGCGCATGCGTGCAGTATTCCCAAAGGCTTTCATAGAAAGCTGGGGAAATGCTCCGCAAGGGCTCCATCGACGTCCATGTCACCCATATGTGAGGACTGATTCCTGCTTGCTCCTGGAGAACACCTGTTACATGTGAGTAACTACTCTTTTTTCACCATCCTCTTGGGTTTTAACAACTTTGAATAATTTTGTGTTATCTGCAAATTTGATTACCTCACTTGTTATTCCCATTTCTAGGTCATTTACAAATATGTTAAAAACCAGAGGACACAGCACAGATCTCTGGGGTACTTGGGTAAGGTCAACTTTGGAGATATGGCACAATTTCATGTGGCAAATCAACAACTCGCTTTAAATTTGTGTAATATGTTATTTACCTACCTGAAATGTCTAGGAAATTACTCAAAAATACACATATTACTGAAATATGTTTGCTTGATAATAGTTTTATGCATTTGCATTGCATATTAATGCCTTTTGTGCCTCAGTTATCAATTTATCTTACTTAGAAACATAGAAACATGATGACAGAAAAAGACAACATGGCCTATCTAGTCTGTCCTTCCATATCAACCACTACAACATTTCCTTTTTTTCCTTTAGAGATCCTCTGTGTTTGTCCCATGCTTTTTTGAATTCAGATTACTGTCCTCATCTCTACCACCTCCACTGGAAGACTATTCCACGGATCCACCACTCTTTCCATAAAGAAATATTTCCACATATCACTCTTGAATCTATCCCTCATCCATGTCCCCTCGTAGCAGAGCTTGCTTTCAATCGAAAGAGGCTCTCCTCCTGTGCATTTATGCCACAGAGGTATTTAAACGTCTCAGTCATATCACCTCTATCCTGCCTTTCCTCTAAGGTGTACATATTAAGATCCTTAAGTCTGTCCTCATATGCTTTATAATGAAGACCACTAACCATTTTAATAACCATCCTCTGTACGGACTCCAGCCTGTTTATATCTTTTGAAGGTGCAGTCTCCAGAATTGCACACTATACTCCAAATGAGGTCGCACCAAAGACTTATACAGAGGCACTATCATCTCCTTTCTTCTGCTGGCCATTCCTCTCCGTATGCACCCAAGCATCCTTCTAGCTTTTGCAGTCGCCTTTTCTACCTGCTTAGCTACTTTAAGATCATCAGACACAATCACGCCTAGGTCCCACTCTTCTTTAGTGGACAAATGTACTTCACACCCTATACTATATTGCTTCCTTGGATTGCTGCAGCCAAATGCATGACCTTGCATTTTTTAACATTAAATCTCAGCTGCCAAATTCTAGACCATTCTTCAAGTTTAGCTAGATCCCTCCTCATGTTATCTATACCTTCCTGGGTGTCTACTCTATTGCAGGTTTTGGTATTATCATCAAAGAGGCAAACCTTACCCGACTATTTCAATAACAAAGATGTTAAAAAGAATCTGATCAAAGACTGATCTCTGGGGCACACCACTGGTAACTACTTTCTCCTCAGAGTGAGCTCCATTTACCTGTACCCTTGGTCGCCTCTCACTCAACCAATTTCTAACCCAAACAGTAAATTTGGAGTCCATCCCTAGGGAGCTCAGTTTGTTTATAAGTTGCCTGTGAAGAACAGTGTCAAAGGCTTTACTGAAATTTAAATACACCACATCTAGGGCTCTCCCTCGGTCCAACTCCCTGGTCACTCGGTCAAAGAAATCAATCAGATTTGTCTGACAAGACCTGCCTCTGGTGAATCCATGTTGCCCTGTAATCCACTGGACTCCAGAAACCTCACTATTTTCTCTTTCAGCAGTGCTTCCAATGATTTACTCACCACCGAAGTTAAACTAACTGGCCTGTAGTTTTCAACCACATCCTTACTTAGTTTCGTTTTCTCATTCACAGGTTTTTAACATAGCATCATCATGTTGTTGTTAAGTGCTGTCATGTCGGTGTCGACTCATGGCGACCCTCTAGATATTTGTCCAAATTTGTGTTCGGTTTTCAATCAGGCGGCTCATTGTTGACAGACTGGCACCTGTAGCTGCTGGTATTGTATTGATCCATTTATTTATTTATTTATTTAAAGTTTCTTTTATACCGCACTATTCGGCATCAGCGCGGTTTACATGGAACAAAAACATCTCAGTACATTTAACAAGTATGAGTTTACAGATAACAGTTTAAGAACTTGGATAACTGGGATACTCTATTTGTAGAACCATTCCATAAACTATTTACATAAGATCAACAAAAACATATGTATTTAAATTTACATGAGATCAACAACATAAGTATCCATCTCATTGCTGGCCATCTCATTGCTGGCCTACCTCTTTTGCGTTAACCTTCAACCTTACCAAGCATGATGTCTTTCTCTAATGATCTCTCTCTTTGCTTGTTGTGTCCAAAGTATGAAAGTCAAAATTTTGTCATCTGAGCTTCTAAAGAAAGCTTAGGTATCATCTCCCGTAGTACTGACTGGTTTATTCTTCAGGCAGTCCATGGTATATACAGTATTTGTTAATGAAAATACCATGGCTTGAACTATTTGAATCTTTGTATGAAGAGAGACATCTCTGCTCTTGAGAATCTTGTCTAGTTTCTTCATAGTCATTCTACCAAGAGTAATGCATCGTTGGATTTCTTGACTGCTTGTTACTTCTTTATTGATAGTTGATCCAAGTAGGTTAAAGTTGTTCACTATGTCAAATTCTTCTCCATCAACGATGAACTTATTGATTTTGGCATTTGTCATGATCTTTGTCTTCTTTACATTAAGGTGCAGGCCCATTTTAAAACAAAGTTCCTTGATCTTGAGAAGCAAATGTTTCAGATTGTCTACACTTTCAGCCAGTAATGTGGTATCATCAGCATAGCAAAGGTTGCTGATGAGTCTTCCAGCAATTTTCACACCTCGGTTGTCTTCATACAATTCTGCTTCTCTGATGATTTGTTCTACATTTAAATTAAACAGGTATGGAGAAAGTATGCAGTCTTGTCATACACCTTTGCTTATTTTAAACCATTCTATTTCTCCCTGTTTTGTTCAAACTGTTGCTTCTTGATCAATGTAAAGGTTGTGCAAGAGAATGATCAGATGTTCTGGTAAACCCATGCTTCTTAATATGGCCTAGAGTTTCTCATGGTTTACACAGTCAAAATCCTTGCTGTAGTCAATAAAGCACAGATAGATATCCTTTTGGTATTCTTTAGTCTTTTCAAGGATCCATCTCACATCTGCAATGATGTCTCTCATTTCTTGCCCTTTCCTGAACCCTGCTTGCACTTCAGGTAGTTCTTATTCCAGGTTTGGTTATAGTTTCTGTTGAATAATCTTCAGTAGAGTCTTGCTGGCATGTGGGATCAGAGCGATTGTGCGATAATTTCCACAGTCAGTTGGATCACCTTTCTTTAGCATTGGTATAAACATAAATCTTTTCCAGTCAGTTGGCCATGATGTTGTCTTCCAAATTTCCTAGCAGAGCCTTGTAAGTATAATAACAACTGCATCAGACTGCTGTAATAATTCAATGGGACTGCCCATCAATGCCTAGTGCTTTGTTCTTTGATAAAGCTTTCAATGTTGCTTCAACTTCTTCTTTCATCACCAATGGTTGCTGATGATAAGGTACAGGTTGAAGCAACTGTTGGTTCACTTGATCTTTATCATATAAAAACTCTGTATATTCTTTCCACCTTTTTCTTGATCTTCTCAGCATCATTCAGCATGGATCCTTGAACATCTTGTAACATTCCAATTCGAGGCTGGAAGTTTTTCTTTAACTCTTGTAGCTTTAGGAAAGCCAATCTTGTTCTTCCTCTAATAGTTTCTGCTTCTACAGTGGTGTGCAAAAGTCTGGAATCACTTGTAAATTTGACATTTTTCAACTTTGTAACCTTATATCTTAATTTCTTTTTCCTCCCAGTGGCTTTTTCTGTGTGTCTCATGATAAGTGATAGATTTGGCTATTAGGGCCAACTTTTAGTATTGGTTTGGCCCTTATTTTTTGAGTTTGTTCCCCATAGTTGTCCTGTTGATAGATTTTCTGTGAAAATCGCGTAATGTACATTGTTGGCCAATGATATATTATTGTAAGAGAATGCTTTAAAATATTATGGACACACGCCAGGTTTTCTTCAAATTAATGTATGTGGCCTTGAAAAGGGCTGTTTTTATGTGTCAGTGATGGCTCAATATTTGATGGGCCACCCTTTGTTCTTGATCACCTGACTGCACCTTGTCGGCACTGAATGAACCAGTCTGACAAGGTGATCGTTGGTGACAACGCAGTTCCAAGCTGCAATGAGTGACTCAATAAACTCACGCTTTGATGTCAGATGCCTCTTGGATATTTCCAAGGCCACCTTGTGCTACAGGTTCTCGATTGGATTCAGATCTGGAGACTGGGCAGGCCAGTCCATTGACTTGATGATGTTCCATTGCTTCCAGCTGATCACCTGTCTGGAGCGATGGCAGGATGCATTGTCATCTTGGAACAGTAACTGGCCAGGTGCTGATGGCACCATGCACTTTTGCAGTATGGTGATGTACTTGGCCCCGTTGACCATTCCATCGACGATGTGAAGACGTCCAACGCCACTGGCAGCCATGCAGCCCCAGACCATGACCTTCAAAGGATACTTCACAGTGAGGTTGAGACACTCAGGCTTGAATTCCTCTCCAGGAAATCTCCTCACATAGGTGTGGGCCTGGTTACCAAACAGGCAGTAGGTGCTTTCATCGCTGAATAGCACCTTTTCCCACATTTCAGTTGACCAGGTTGCGTGCTTTCTCGCCCACACGATCTGATTGTGCCTTTGTATGTCAGTCATCAGTGGCATATTCCGTGCTTTGCAGCCACGGAGACCAAACTGCAGGCACCGGCGATGAACTGTTGATGAGCTGACACTGACCTCACTCTTGTCTGACCACTTTCGAAGTAGCTGAGGAGAGGTCAACTTGCGATTAGTCAGTGAAAAGTGTCATAGTGCGCGCGGTCCTGGCGCGATGTTGATGCACGTGGACGACCTGAACGAGGCTTGTCCACCACTGATCCCGTTACTTTCTTCTTCTGTACAATCTTAACAACAGCGCTCTGACTGCAGCCAACTTTCCTGGCTATCTGACGGCTTGAAAATCCTTCCTCGCTCATAAAGGACACACGAACACGCTCCTGCAACGTCAGGGTCCGAGTCATCTTCATGGTCGATCCAGAAAGCATATGAAATTCAAAAATTCTGCACATTTTTATAACTGCACTGTTGGCTAGATATCTGCATTGTGATTGGTTAGTGAAACCAGCCTCCTGATTGGTCAGAAATAACGTGCATATTGGATAATCCCGATCCAGTTTTGATGCAGGATCCACAAAAATAGCAGTAGCTATCTCCCAGTGTCTGTAAAGTATTTAAAGTGGAAGCAAGGAATGCAAAAAAGTCAACTCTAACAGCCAAATGTATCCCTTTTAACGTGGTAAAAATATGAATATGCTGGGCTAATGCAAAAATTTAAAAAAAAAACGTTAGAAAGTACGAAAAACACAAAACTCACAAGTGACTCCAGACTTTTGCACACCATTGTATTACCTTGCATGCATCATTGTATTACTGCTCCTTGTCTTGTCTTGTTGCATGTTGGAAATCTCTTTTCAGTTCTGTAATTGCCTCTATTTCTCCTCTGGCTTTAGCTTCTCTGTGTTTCTGGGCAATTTTCACAGTTTCTTCGGTCATCCATTCTGGCCTCTTTTGCTTTTTCACCTTTCGTAGAGACTTCTCGCTTTCTTCCAACACAACTTTCTTGATGTCATCCCATAACTCCTCTGGAGCTCTGTCATTTCTTTCTAAAGCAGCAAATTGATTTCTCAGACAGTCTTTAAATTCTGGTGGTATATTCTCAAGGTCATATTTTGTTACATTCATGAATGGCCTGTTCTTTTTCAACTTTAGCTTGAGTTTGCATACTAGTAGTTGGTAATCTGTACCATAGTCAGCGCCAGGGGCGGCCCAAGGGGGGTGCGGGGCCATGTGCGGAGACTCGGTGTGGGGCCTCATTTGCATAAGTGGTCTTATTTGCATAAATATTTGCATAATGTTACCATTCACTAACTTTTAGTAAACATGTCTCTTAATGAGTGTATGGATAAAGAAAAACTAAAAGATTTCTACATTACTATAATCCAGTGCCAACCGCCAGGCACATTAGGAACTACTACAAACGCTGCCCATTTAGAACCCATAGCAAACCCGCTGTATCCTGACAGCATTACCAGGACTCACAAAGCACCAGACCCTACCTATCAAAAGGAAACACTGCAAATATTAAACCAGTACATTTCAGAGAATACTGGGGAAAGAGAACAAGTGGCAATGTCAAATAGGAATTACATAAACAGAATACCTCAGCTCAGTTACACATGCAGAACATAGACCATCACCAAACAAGGAATCGCAATTTAGAAACAGGAAGGCAATAATTAAACTGGGAACCCCAAAAGCCAAACTTGGAATGTACAACAACACTGTAGAAATAAAACTATAAATCAATTTCCTCTTGTACCAAACAAAGCGCAGACGTTAATGATGCACATTTCCCAGAGCTTTCATATTCCAGTTAATAAATTCAAAATAAAGAGATATCTTTCTACCTTTTGTGCATTTTTTTCAGTTGCAATTGCTCCAGCCACTTTCTTCTGGTTTCTTCATGTTTTCTGCTAACTCTCCATCGTCTGCTGTCCATTTGTCCTTTCTTCTCTCTTCTAGTTTTCTTTCCATCCTCTCTCTCTACATCTGCTTTAACATACTAATCTTTCTCCTTTTGCTCTTTCCTCATTCTTATTTCATCCACACAAATTTTACCCCTCCATCCTCAATCCCCACTTACTCTCCCAATACCCGGCCAATTGTAGATTTTTCATCCCTCCCACACAAAATATTTTTCCCCTCTCCATTTTACTCTCCCAGCCCCATCCCATTCTAATCCTCCCCCAACATCAGCTCCCTTCTAGTTCCAGTCTCACCCAGCATCCATTCCCTTCTAGTCCCTGCATCAGCCCATTTCCAGTCCTAGCCCCCCATCAACCCATTTCCAGTCCTAGCTCCCCCATCCATTTTCAGTCTGAGTCCCTTCATCAGCTCATTTCCAATCCTAGCCCCCCATCAGCCCATTTCTAGTCGTTTCCTAGCCCCACCATCAGCCCATGTCAAATCCTAGCTCCCCTCCACTCAGCCCAATTCCAGTCCAAGCCCCCCCATGAGCATACTTCCAGTTCTAGCCCCTCCATGAGTCCATTTCAATTCAAGCCACCACCACAGCCCATTTCCAATCTTAGCTCCCCCCCAACAGCCCATTTCCAGTCCTATCCTAGCTGATCCATCAGCCCATTTTCAGTCCTAGCTCCCTTCCCTCACAGCCCATTTCCATTCCAAGCTCCCTCCCCATCAGCTATTTGCAGTTCAAGCCTCCCCGTCCACTCAGTCCATTTCCAGTCATAGCAATCCCCAACCCATTACCAGTCCTAGCCCCCATCTACCTATTTTGAGTTTAAGCCCCCCCATTTAACCCATTACCAGTCCTAACCCCCCCATCAGCCCACTTCCAGTCTTAACCCCATCAGCCCTTTTCCAGTCAGCCCCCCATAGCCCATTGCCAGTCCTAACCCCCCCCATCAGCCCACAGCCCATTACCAGTCCTAACCACATCAGCCCACCTCAAGTCCTAACCCCTCCCCATCAGCCCTTTTACTGTCCTAGCGCCCCCAGAGCCCATTAGCAGTCCTAACCCCCCCATAGCCCATTAGCAATCCTAACCCCCCATCACCCTATTTCCAGACAGCCCCCATCAGCCCACAGCCCGTCTTAACCAGCCCCCCCCAGCCCATTTCCAGTCCTAACCCCCCATCACCCCATTTCCAGTCAGCCTCCATCAACCCCCAGCCCATTACCAGTCTTAACCCCCCTAGCCCATTTCCAGTCCTAACCCCCAGCCCTTTTCCAGTCCTAACCCCCCCCCACCCCATTTCCAGTCAGCCTCCATCAGCCCCAGCCCATTAGCAGTCTTAACCCCCCCCTAGTCCATTTCCAGTCCTAACCCCCCCAGCCCATTTCCAGTCCTAACCCCCCCTAGCCAATTTCCAGTCCTAACCCCCCTCACCCCATTTCCAGTCCGCCTCCATCAGCCCCAGCCAATTATCATTACTAACCCCCCCCCCCCACCCAGCACATTTCCAGTCCTAACCCCCCCTAGCACATTTCCAGTCCTAACCCCCCCCAGCACATTTCCAGTCCTAACCCCCCCTAGCCCATTTCCAGTCCTAACCCCCCCCCACCCCATTTCCAGTCAGCCTCCATCAGCCCCAGCCCATTAGCAGTCCTAACCCCCCCCTAGCACATTTCCAGTTCCTACCCCCCCCCCCCCAGCACATTTCCAGTCCTAACCCCCCCCCCAGCACATTTCCAGTCCTAACCCCCCCCCCCCCAGCACATTTCCAGACAGCCTCCATCAGCCCCCCAGCCCATTACCAGTCTTAACCCCCCCCTTCCCTTCCCTCCCTTCTGGCAAATTTTAAAAAAAAAAAAACACCTGACTCTAGCTGCTGCCGCTGCCCGCGTCCGTCGCAGCAGCGGCAGAATGGGAGTGTCCCGCGGGGCCCCGTCTCCTCGTTGAGCCCTCTGCAAGGGCTTTCAGATTCGCGAAGGGAGAGTGCTCCCTTGCGTCTCTGTAAAGCCCGCAGGGGCTAATGGGAAATTTCCCATCTGCCCCTTTAGACGCGAGGGGCTGATGGGAAATTTCCCATTAGCCCCTGCGGGCTTTACAGAGACGCGAGGGAGCACTCTCCATTCGCGAATCTGAAAGCCCTTGCAGAGGGCTCAACGAGGAGAGGGGGCCCCGCGGGACACTCCATTCTGCCGCTGCTGCGACGGACGCGGCAGCGGCAGCAGCCAGAGACAGGTTTTTTTTTAAAATGTAATTTTTTTAAAAAAAAGCAGAATGTTCTTTGCGCGGGGCCCCCTGAAACGCGGGGCCCTGTGCAAAAAACATTCTTGCTCAATGGACGGGCCGGCCCTTGTCAGCGCCAGGTTTTGTCTCTGTTGATGTTATAGAGTTTTTCCATTGTTGACTTCCACAGATGTAGTCAATTTGATTTTTGTACAATCCATTGTGTGAAGTCCATGTATACAGCTGCCGCTTGTATTGCTGGAAGAAGGTGTATGAGATGAATAGATCATTGCTCTTACAGAATTCTATCAGTCTTTCTCCAGCTTCATTTCTGTTGCCAAGTCCATATTTTCCAACTATTTTGCCTTCTTCATTGCTGCCAACCTTTGCGTTCCAGTCACCCATGACTATCAGGATATCCTGTTTGTATGTTCTGTGAATTTCAGCTTGTACTTACTCATAGAACTCAATTTCATTCTCTTCTGCAGCTGTTGTTGGGGCATATACTTGAATTATAGTTGGGTTGATAGACATTCCTCATAGACGAATAGAAATTAAGCGTTCACTGACTGCATTGTATTTCATTACAGTTCTTGCAAGTTTCTTATTAATTATAAATGCAAAACCACACTTTTGTCTTTCATTTCCAGCATAGTAGACCATGTGATCATCTGATGCAAAGTGCCCAATGTCAGTCGATTTCAGTTCACTGACACCCAACAGATCAAGTTGTACCTGTTCCATTTCATTCTTGACCACCTCAATCTTCCCTTGGTTCATGCTTCGCACGTTCAATGTCCCAATATACAAGACATTTTTGCAGCTTCTGACTCTCATTTCATACGGAGCTACAGCAACAGTCAGATATCCTGAGAGCTTTGATCCAACCACAACATAAATTCTGGTTTAACTCTGAAAAGACTTCAGCTCCTCTCCAGTAGCCAGTTCAGTGCATTTCGACCTGGGAATCTCATCTTCCAGCACTATAGTGCAATTTGTTTTGCTGTGACTATCCATTGGGTTTTCGTGGCAAGATACGGAAGTAGATTGCCAGACCTTCCTTCCGCGCATTTTCAGTTTAGTGTTGTTGCCATTGTCCCAGAAATGTGATCCTCCGCCGCCAACACTTTCCCATTCTCCTGCTGCCCAGATGGGTGGTTTGTCTTGGTCTGGCACTTCAGCTGAGACCTGTTCATCTTGGGAGACCCTACCAGTAGTTAAACTACCGATAGCTTAGCCCTCAGCATCATTGATGCACACAAGCCCTCGCAGCACGACAAGCTGCAAACCAAGTGAGGGAACATCATCATAGCAATACTCTTTTCTCCAGGACCAAGCAGGAAGTCAGTCCTCACATATGGGTGACATCGACGTTGATGGAGCTCCCATGCGGATCATTTCCCCAGCTTTCTAAGAAAGCCTTTGGGAATACACCCACGCATGCACGGTCCCCTTCCCGCCGAAAGGTGTCTAAGGGAGCGAATCTTGAAATAAATTGGCTTTACAGTGTTGGCTATGTGGGTCTTCATGTCTAGATTCTGATCCAGGGTAACACCAAGATAACGGATGTGGGGTTTTACTTGCAACTTAGCATCATGGACTTCAAGGAATGTAGGTGGTGTGAACTTGGGGTTTCTTGAGATGAAAAGTCCGGTTCGACGCCGGTTCCTCTTCCCGCCCGGGTTCGGTACGCCGGTATCGACCCAATCTCTATTTTTTGGTTTTTTTGCCCTTCGTGGCACGCGTTCGCGCTCTTTTTTCTTTTCCCTGGAGGGCCGGTCCTTTGACCTCGCGGGGGCCCTTTTTTCCCTGATGGCCTCCAGTGGTTTTAAGAAGTGTGATCGTTGTAAGAAACTCATGTCTCTTACCGACACACACGACTGCTGCCTGCGTTGCCTCGGGCCTGACCATGATCCCCAGGTCTGTGTCCCATGTGGCAAAATATCCACCAAGGCACTCAGGAGCCGGCAGCATCAGGAGAGGATTTTCTCGGACTCGGCCTCCGGGGTTCCTCTGAAAGGGGGTCCCCCAGTCAGGAGCATAAGAGGAAGAGAAAGCTCGTGAGGGCAGTGTCGGAGGAAGCTTCTGGTTCCTCGAAGGCCAGATCTCGGACCCCTGACCGCCGCCCTGGGCCCTTGGAGCTGGAGAAGCCAACTAAGGAATCCCGTGTAGAGCCGGAGTCTGTCAAGCACGTAAGTCCTGTTGTCCTCGAGGACTCTCCTCCTAGGGAGCCGCCGCCGGGGCCCGAGTTGGTGGCTGCTGAGTCTCCTGAGCTTGGACTCAGGCTGACAGCCTTGGAGTGCAGATTGTCTGCCTTCATGGATCAGCAGCGGGTGCTGATGGCCAGCCTGACTGGTGCATCTGCCCCGACCACCGGGACGTCGACTTCTAAGTCGACCCCGGAGGCAGAGCCGATTCTCGAAGCCATGAAGGCCCGAGTCCGGTCTCAGTCACGGTCTCTCTCGACCTCCTGTTCGGGACCGAGGGCATCGACGCCGATGGCCCCGGTGTCGGGGCGGGTGTTGCCGGAACCCGCACAGTCGGAGCCCCTTGACTCTTCAGATGAGTCTGTATGGGAGATGGAGGACAAGGAGTCCCCCGATACATTTTGGACTCAGTGTGCCCCTTCGGATTCGCCGCAGTCCGAGCCCCGGAGTAGGTCCCCTCCGGAGGATACCCGGTTCTCGGAGTTCATTAAGGACATGGCCAAGGAGGAGCCTCGAGCCGAAGAGCTCGATGCCCTCCAGTATGACTCTCCCCCGAAGGAGGCCTTTACTGTGCCGGTTCCTCCGATGCTGGAACGGTTCATCTTCCGAATGTGGGAGGCACCGGCCTCGGTGCCGGTTTTGAGCAAGCGGATCGATTCCATGTATCAAGTCCGGAAGAGCCCCGGGTTTCAGAATGTGCAGCTGCCGCACCATTCTATGGTTGTGGAATCAGCCATGCATCGTCTGAAGAGCCAGAAGATGCACTCTGCGGTGCCCCCCGGCAGGGAGGCCCGAAGCCTAGATGCCATCGGCAGAAAGTGCTTCCAGGGCTTGATGCTTGCTTGCTGTGTCCAAGCCTACCAGCTGTACATGGGCATGTACTTGCGGGACCTGGCTAAAGAGGTAGCCGGGTTCTCGGCTGGTCTCTCCGGGGAACCTTTGCAGAGGTTCCAATCCTTGTCCTCGGGGGTCTGGGAATGTTCCAAATTCATCTCCCGGGCGGCCTACAATGGCTTCGAGGCTTCGGCCCGTGTAGCAGCAGCCGGCATCGCTGCTCGACACCAGGCATGGCTACAGTCATCGGACCTCGAACCATGGGTGCAGGACAAGTTGGTCGATGTCCCATGCCAGGGTGAAAACCTCTTCGGCAAGCCCATGGCCGAAAAGGCCGCTGAGCTCGAGACTGAGACTCTGACGAGGACAAGATTATCCAGGAAAACTTCTGCCCCTTCTCATAAGAAGAAGGGCTCGGGGAAAAAGGCCTTTTACCTGAGGAAGGCGCCTGCCTACAAACCTTTCCCTCATTATCAGGCCTCCCCAGCTCCCCAGCAGGGTCAGCAGGCCAAGGGGCAGGGACATGGGCCTCGTAGGCAGAAAGCCCTCAAGCCTCCAGCTCCTGCTCCTGCTCCTACTCAGCAGGGAGGGGGCTTTTGACTCCCTCTGCATAGCCTCTCCACCCCTGCAGGCCCACCTCAGCACGGGGGGTCGCTTGGTCCTGTTTGCCCACCAGTGGCCACCCATCACAAGGGATTCTTGGGTACTGAGCATAGTTCAAAAGAGCTATCTGCTCCATTTCAATCAGGTACCCCCTACCTACTTCCCAGGGGAGCCTCCAAGGCCTCCTCTGCATCAGGAGCTCCTTCTCCAGGAACTGCTAGGTCTGCTTCAAGACAGGCAGTAGAGCCTGTACCTCCACACTTGTGGGGACAGGGCTTCTACTCCCGGTACTTTCTTGTGCCAAAGCGGACTGGAGGTCTCCGGCCCATTCTGGACCTGAGAAATCTCAACAAGTTCTTGGAAAAAGAGAAGTTCAAGATGCTAACTCTTGGAACACTACTGCCCTACCTCCAGCAGGAGATTGGCTATGCTCCTTAGATCTAAAAGATGCGTACACTCACATCCTCATTCATCCAGACCACAGAAAGTACCTCGTTCATGGTGGCAGGAAGCCATTTTCAGTACAGGGTACTGTCCTTTTGCCTAACCACCGCCCCACGAGTTTTCACAAAGTGCCTAGCTATGGTAGCGGCCTACTTGAGAAACCAGGGTATTTTTGTCTTCCCCTACCTGGACGACTGGCTCATCAGAGGTCAGACTCTCCAGGAGGCAAGGCAAGCCACCCTCCGTACTGTCTCTCTTCTTCAGCAACTGGGGTTTGTCATAAACTTCGCAAAGTCCACTTTGCTCCCCTCCCAGAACCTGGAGTTCATAGGGGCAAGGTTGGACTCCCTGCAAGCGAAGGCTTACTTGCCAGAGGACAGGGCGGAAAGGCTGATGAGCTTGGCCAGCCGGTTCATATGCAACCCACTAGTTTCCGCCAGGCTTTGCCTACGGCTCCTAGGCCATATGGCATCAACAGTGCATGTGACCCCCAATGCTCGCTTGAATATGCGGCCTGCACAGTGGTGTCTCAGAACTCAGTGGAGGCAGGCCACAGGAAACCTCAGAGACAAAGTAAGGGTGTCCAAACCCTTCCTGAACTCCCTGCAGTGGTGGCTACACTCCCCCAACCTGCTACAGGGGATTCCTTTTCAGGTACCTGTTCCCACAGTGGTACTCACAACCGATGCCTCATTGCCTGGACAAGTGCACACAGGGCCTGTGGTCCCCATGGGAGGCCACTCAGCAGATCAACCTGCTAGAACTCAGAGCGATACGTTTAGCCTTCAAGGCCTTCGCC
The DNA here is from genome assembly GCA_033557465.1 of Ichthyophis bannanicus. Taxonomy (NCBI): domain Eukaryota; kingdom Metazoa; phylum Chordata; class Amphibia; order Gymnophiona; family Ichthyophiidae; genus Ichthyophis; species Ichthyophis bannanicus. Next base: position 111,397,381 of record CM066044.1, read on the forward strand.
CATACCCTGGCCCACCAGGCTGTCTTGGTGCAGACAGACAACCAAGTGGCAATGTTTTATGTCAACAAGCAGGGGGGCACAGGGTCAAGGCTCCTTTGCACTTCAACACAATATGCTGCTCAGGGCTGTCTATCTTCCTGGCCAGGAAAACTTTCTAGCAGACAGATTGAGCAGGGTCCTACAACCTCACGAGTGGCAACTGCACCCTTTAGTGGTCCAGACCATTTTTCTGAGATGGGGACTTCTGTCTGTCGACCTCTTTGCCAGTCCCCTGAACCGGCAGCTGCCCCAGTTCTGCTCCAGGCAGCCGCATCCCAAAAGATTGGTGGCGGATGCCTTTCTGATCTCATGGTCCCAGGGCCTACTGTATGCATTCCCTCCCACGCCCCTGGTGGCTCGGGCCTTGTTCAAGATTCTAAGGGATAGGGTCATCCTGGTGGCCCCCAGATGGCCAAGGCAACCCTGGTTCCCCCTCCTGTCACAGCTGGCGGTGGACACCCCTCTTCCTCTGGGGTTACAACCCGATCTTCTTTCTCAAGATCAGGGATCCCTTCTGCACCCCAGTCTCAAAGCTCTCCATTTGATGGCCTGGAGGCTGCAAGGGTAGTGCTGGCTCCCTGGGGCTTGCCTCAGGAAGTCAAGGAGGTTGTCTTAGCTTCAAGGAAACAATCCATCTGAAAGACCTATGCCCTGAAATGGAGGCGGTTCTCCCTGTGGTGTGATCAGCGCCAGGAAAACCCCTTCTCCTGTCCTGTGCCAGTGGTGCTTCAGTACCTGCTGCACTTGTCTAATCAGGGTCTTAAGTCCAATTCGGTTAGGGTACACCTCTCTGCTCTGGCAGCCCACCACTCGATGGTGGAGGGGCACTCTGTCGGTTCACTCCCTGGTGGCCAGGTTCCTCAGAAGCTTGCTCTTGCTAAAGCCTCCTCTCCGTCCACCTGTCCCTGAGTGGGAGTTGAATGTGGTTTTGCAATAGCTTACTCGCCCACTCTTTGAGCCAATGGCTACGTGCCCTTTTCGCTTCCTTTCTTGGAAGACTCTCTTCCTAGTGGCACTGACTTCGGCCAGGCAAGTGAGTGAACTTCAGGCCCTGGTCAGTGACAGGCCATACACCCGTTTCTATAAGAACAGGGTGGTCCTTAGGACTCATCTTAAGTTCCTCCCGAAGGTGGTCTCCTCCTTCCACCTCAACCAGGAGGTGGATCTTCCAACATTCTTCCCTAGGCCCCATGTAAGCAGGGCTGAAGAAGTCCTCCACACCCTGGACTGTAGAAGGGCCTTGTCTTTCTACCTAGAGTGTACTAAGGGTCATAGAAGGGCTACTCAGCTCTTCGTCTCCTTTGACCCAAACAACTTGGGGGTTCCTGTCTCCAAGCGTACCTTGTCCATATGGGTGGCGGACTGTATCACCTGGGCTTACAGGGTGGCAGACCTTCCCTTGTGGGGTCGAGTTACGGCCCACCATATCCGGGCCATGGCTGCATCGGTAGCTCATCTCTACTCTACCATTGGCAGACATCTGTAGGGCTGCAACTTGGTCCTCAAGCCAGACTTTTGCAGCCCATTACTGCCTGGAGAGGGAATCCCGTAGGGACAGTGCTTTTGGTCAGGAAGTACGAGGAATCTCTTTGAGGTTTAGGCAACTCCTACTCTCCTGCCCTCTTGTTGGGCTACCGAGGGGTTCTGGTCTCAGTGAAATTCTTTCCTTTATGCTACGGCTTCACAGAGGGAGTTTCTTTTTCAGCCTGGGCTCCTGGTAGCCCAGAGCTAGGGAGTCACCCATATGTGAGGACTGACTTCCTGCTTGGTCCTGGAGAAAGAGTAGTTACTCGCCTGTAACAGGTGTTCTCCAGGAGCAGCAGGAATCAATCCTCACAACCCTCCCTCCTCCCCTGGGAGTTGCAGTTGTACATAGTTCATTTTGTTTTTGTACTGTCTTTTAGCTATGTCATCTGACTGAGCAAGATGGCACCTTTGGGCGGGAAGGGGACCGCGGATGCGTGGGTTTATTCCCAAAGGCTTTCTTAGAAAGCTGGGGAAATGCTCCGCATGGGGGCTCCATCGATGTCGATGTCACCCATATGTGAGGACTGATTCCTGCTGCTCCTGGAGAACACCTGTTACAGGTGAGTAACTACTCTATATTGAAAATGTCCAACAGAAAAAAAAGACTGCCTAAATGACATTTTAAAGACAATTATGTAGCTACAGTTGTTATTTTGACTATTTGTAAATCAAATAAATATTACTTAATTTCCACATATTGCAGCTGTGATTTGATGTCGGTAAGACTCACTATAAGCAGTTTCTGAAGATAGCTTTAGATTTTGCATACAAAACTACATAATTTGGTCACTAGTAGTTTGTAAAGTTTCGAAAAATAAAAATCTACCCCTAAAATTGATACTCCCTTCTGGAATACTCCACTATTCACCTTTTTCCATTGGGAAAATTGGCCATTTAGACCTACCCTCTGCTTTCTATCTTTTAACCAGTTCCTGATCCACAATAGCACACTGCCTCCTATCCCAAGTCTTTAATTTCACCAAGAGTCTCTAATGAGGGACCTTGTCAAAGGCTTTCTGAAAGTCCAGATACACTATCAACCGACTCACCTTTGTCTACCTGTTTATTCACACCTTCAAAAAAACATAACAGATTAGTAAGACAAGACCTTCCTAGGCTAAAGCCATGTTGGCTGTCCCCCGTTAAACCATGACTATCTACATGTTAAGTAATTTTGTTCTTTATGATGGTTTCTACCATTTTGCCCGGTACTGACATCAGGCTCACCGGTCTGTAGTTTCCCGGATCACCCCTGGAACCCTTTTTAAAAATTGTCATTATATTGGCGATCCTCTGCTTTCAAGTGCACAGCAAAGGCTTCTCTCATTTCTCTGACCCCACCAAACAAGATCTTAGGTTCAACAAAGAGTTCACATTCTCCTTCCTTAAATTCAATGTCTGAATTTGAAATAAAGGCAAATCAGGAGCAAGACTATTAACAGTATGCTGGCAGTTCATCTGTGCAGGGTAAGGAAGTCTTCTAAGGTACTGAAGACTGACCTGTGAAGTCTATTTATTTACTTTAAAGCATTTTTATACTAGCATATGCACATGTACTCAAGGAGGTGTAACAATAACTAAAATAAAAATAAAAATACAAACCCAAACTTCCCCCATCTACTCCCTAGATTAAATAAATACCTGAAAAGCCAAACATTGTACAGTGCTGCTCAGCTCTGTCCAGCATAGAATCTGTCTACCTTTTAGAAACCTGACAGGTACTTGTGACCTGGATTGGCCACTGTTTGAAACAGGATACTGGGCTTGATGGACCTTTGGTTTGACCAAGTATAGCAAATTTGATTTTCTTATGTACTATCCTTCTGTTGTTAATTGCCATGGATTTCGACTCATAGTGACCCTCTGGATAGTTGTCCTAAACTGTGTTCGGTCTTCAGTCAGGCGGCTCATTGTTGATGAGTGGCACCCATAGCTGCTGTTATTGTATCAATCCATCCCATTGCTGGTCTTCCTCTTTTGTGTTGACCTTTTACCTTGCCAAGCATGATGTCTTTCTTCAAAGATCTCTCTCATCTCATGATGTGTCCAAAGTATGAAAGTTGAAGTCTTGTCATCTGAACTTCTAAAGAAAGCTTAGGAATGATCTCCTCTAGTACTGACTGGTTTTTTATTCGGGCAGTCCATGGTATAAACAGTATTTGTTGCCAGCACCATAATTCAAAGGCATTGATTTTCTTCCTGTCAATCTTTTTCATTGTCCAACTTTCTTATCCATATGACATTATTGAAAATACCATGGCTTGAACTAGTCAAATCTTTGTATAAAGAGAGATACCTTTGCTCTTGAGAATCTTGTCTAGTTCCTTCGTAGTCATTCTGCCAAAAGCAATGTTTCATTGGATTTCTTGACTGCTGCTTTTTTTTTTTATTGATATTTGATCCAGGTAGGCTAAAGTTGTCCACTATTTCAATTTCTTCTCCATCAACAATGAACTTATTGATTTTGTCAGATGTCAGGATCTTTGTCTTCTTTACATTAAGGTGCAAGCCCATTTTAAGACTGTTCCTTGATCTTGAGAAGCAAATGTTTCAGATCATCTTCACTTTCAACCAGTAATATGGTGTCATCAGCATAGCGAAGGCTGTTGATGAGTCTTCCACCAGTCTTCTCACCTCGGTTGTCTTCATACAGTCCTGCTTCTCTGATGATTTTTTCTGCATGTAAATTAAACAAGTAGGGGGGAATATATGCAGCCTTGTCATACACCTTTGCTGATTTTAAACCATTCTTTTTCTCCTTGTTCCATTTGAATTGTTGTTCTTAATCAATGTTAAGGTTGTGCAACAGAATGATCAGGTGTTCTAGTGTACCCATGATTCTTAATGTGGCTCAACGTTTCTCATGATTTATAGTTAAAAGCCTTGCTGTAGTCATTAAAATGCATATAGATATCCTTTTGTATTCTTTAGTATTTTCAAGGATACATCTCACCTCTGCGATGATCTCTCTCTTTCCTCGCTCTTTCCTAAACCCTACTTGCAGTTCAGGCAGTTCTCATTCCAGGTATGGTTGTAGTCTCTGCTGAATAATCCTGAGTAGAATCTTCCTGGCATGTGGGATCAGAGAGATTGTGTGATAATTTCCACAGTCAGTTGGATCACCTTTCTTTAGTATTGGTATAAAACACACAGATCTTTTCCAGTCAGTTGGCCATGATGTTGTCTTCCAAATTTCCCCGAAGAACCTTGCAAGTATGGTAAAAGCTGCATCAGACTGCTGTAATACTTCAACTGGAATGCCATCAGTGCTTGGTGCTCTGTTCTTTGATAAGGCTTTCAATGCTGATTCAACTTCTTCTTTCATCACCAGTGGTTCCAGATCATTATGTGCAGGTTGAAATGTTTCACTTGATCTTAATGGTATAATGACTCTGCATATTCTTTCCACTTTTTCTTGATCTTCTCAGCATCATTCAAAATGGATCCTTGAGCATCTTGTAACATTCCAATTGGAGGCTTGAATTTGCTCTTTAAATCTCATAGCTTTAGGAAAGCCGACCTTTTTCTTCTTCTTCTTATAATTTCTACTTCTTTTTCCTTGCATACATCATTGTAGTACTTCTCCTTGTCTTGCTGCAAGTTGGAAATCTCTGTTGAGTTCTGTGGTTGCCTTTCTTTCTCCTCTGGCATTAGCTTCTCTGCATTTCTGGGCAATTTTCACAGTTTCTTCAGTCATCCCCTTTTGGCTGTTTTTGTTTTTCACCTTTTGGTAGAGACTTCTCACTTTCTTCCAACACAACCTGCTTGATGTCATCCCATAACTCTTCTGCAGCTCTGTTATTTGTTTCTAAAGCAGCAAATCGATTTTGCAGGCAGTCTTTAAATTCCGGTGGTATATTCTCAAGGTCATATTTTGCTACATTCATGAGTGGCTTGCTCTTTTTCAACTTTAGCTTGAGTTTGCATACTAGTAGTTGGTGATCTGTACCACAGTCAGCTCCAGGTTTTGTCTTTGTTGATGTTACAGAGCTTTTCCATTGTTGACTTCCACAGATGCAGTCAATTTGATTTTTGTACAGTCCATTGGTTGAAGTCCATATATAGTTGCTGTTTGTGTTGCTGGAAGAAGGTGTTTGAGATGAATAGATCATTGGTCTTGCAGAATTCTATCAGTCTTTTTTCAGCTTAATTTCTGTTGCCAAGTCTATATTTTCCAACCACTTTGCCTTCTTCTTTGTTGTCCACCTTTGTGTTCCAGTCACCCATGACTATCAGGATATCCTGTTTGCATATTCTGTCAATTTCAGCTTGCACTTGTTTGTAGAACTCATCAAATTCATCCTTTTCTGCAGCTGTTGTTGGGACAAATACTTGAATTATAGTTGTGTTGATGGGCATTCCTCGTAGATGGATAGAAATTAAGCATTCACTGATAGCATTGTATTTCATTACAGTTATTGCAAGTTTCTTCTTAATTATAAATGCAACACCATTTCTTCATCTTCCATTTCCAGCATAGTAGACCATGTGATCATCAGATGCAAAGTGCCCGATGCCAGTCCATTTCAGTTCGCTGACATCCAACAGATCAATTTGCACACAGTCCATTTCATTCTTGACCACCTCCAACTTCCCTTGATTCATGCTTCCTACGTTCCATGTCATACTATGTAAGACATCTTTGCAGCTCCTGACTCTCATGTCATGTGCAGCTACATCAGCAGTCAGACGTCCCCAGAGCTTTGATCCAACCACATCATACATGCTGACTTTACTCTGAAATGTCTACAGCTCCTCTCCAGTAGCCAGTTGAGTGCCTTCCAAACTGGAGGTCTCATCTTCCAGCACTATAGTGCAATTTGTTTTGTTGTGACTATCCATTGGGTTTTCATGGCAAGATATGGAAGTAGATTGCTAGGCCTTTCTTCTGCGCAGTGTTGTTGCCGTTGTCACAGAAATGTGATCCTCCGCCACCAACACTTTTCCATTCTGCTGCTGCCCAGATGGGTGTTTGTCTTAGTCTGGCACCTCAGTTGAGACCTGTCCTTCTTTGGAGACCCTGCCAGCTGGAAACCAAGTGAGGGACAATCCATCTAGTGTCACTGATAATCAATAGATGGGGACTTAAGTGTTTAGCGATGACTGCTATGTGAGTAATTTTATTAATTCCTGTGTAGTTAATGCAAGTTTTTTTTCTCATATTTCACACCTTTTTTATAAAGTACAGAGCATGCTTACCTTACTTTATAAAATAGCAATGTAAGTGATCAAAAACGTGCATTAAATCTAGGCATGATCACTGGCACCAGCCCAATGGCTGGTGTAAACAGTACCGTACCTAATCCTGTGTGAGTAGTGCAGCCGCACAGGGCGCAAAAGATTAGGGGCATATTTAAGTTTGCTGGCCTTAGCTCCCCACCCTCTTGCCAGCCCATGCCCTGCCGCCACCACTTTTAGTGTTCCCTCAGCTACACCAGCAGCAGCAGAATGGATCTGACTTTTAATTGAAAAAAAAAACCCACGGGTTTTTCCAACTCTGCACTTGCATGCAGTTCTGATCCCTCCCTCCTCTGATGTAGGTTTGTGTCATAGGAGTGAGGGACCAGACCAACCATTCAAACGCAGATTTGCAAAGAGCCGCGTTTTAATGGCTGGCGTGGTCCCATCTCCCTCTGATGTGAATCTGCATCAGAAGAGGGAGGGATCAGACCTGTATGCAAGCGTGGCGTCAGAAAGATCTGCGGGGGGGAGGAGGTTCAGTTAGACATCAGGTCCGCTCCGCTGCTGCCACATCACCACCAATGAGGGAACACAAAAAGTGGTGGCAGAGCAAGGCATGGGGGATCCACAACGTGGGTGGGGAACTGGCTGGACTTGGAGGTGTGGGGTAAGATGGGGAGATAGATGCAGGGCATGGGGCAAATGTGATGGGCGGGGTGCACCAGATATGCAAGTCACATGGCGCAATTATGGCTTGGTACGGCCCTCAGTGTAAATGCCTGTACCTAGATTTGTCAATAGTGCTCATAAATTATAGTATTTTGTAATTTATGCACAAAAGCGCTCCGCCTATGCGTCACCAAAACTCTGCCCATGTGCACACCCACAGTGAAAGTATGTACCATCTGGCTCATATGCATACTTATAGAATAGTGACCAGCTAGATTATATGCATAAATGCTTGTTAACATGCCTAAATCATTGTTTCCAAAGCAACAAGATCTGCCTACCATAAGCTATGAACAATACAAAGACTCCAACCACTCCTGGATGAGAATAGCTTCTGCACCATCTGCTAAACGATGATTATGCCAATACTAGATTACTGTAACTCCATCTATCAAGGTCTGCCAAAACATAGCATCCAACCATTACAACTAATACAAAACACAGCAGCAAGAATAATTTCTAGGATACCGAGGGACATCTATATAACCCCTACATTAAAACAACTGCACTGGCTCCCAATCCTTCAAAGATCCAAATTCAAATCATTCGCTATCATCTTTAACATAATCTACCAGCTGGCTCCAATCACCCTTTAACCTATGATTGAGAGAGACCCAGAAATAAGAAACCGATGAGCTTCCACTAGAAATCTTTTGTCCATCCCAAAGACAAAAGCTAAAGCAAAACAAATAGCCTGCAATAGAGCGCCCTTCCTATATCTTCCAATGCTTTGGAACTCATTGACAGAAATTATAAGAACCACTACAGACTTCCAGGATTTTCACAAAGCCATAAAGACGTTCTTATTCACAGAGCATTATGCCAACATTACTTGACAAACACCTTCTAGTCCTGCCTTATACAACTAGTCCCTACCACATACCCGTCCTTACATAAATAGTCCCCCCTCAATAACTATCCCCCTCCCCCTACAATACTTCAGTATAACAGATGATTTAATCTATGTATAATAGTTCATCTAAGTTCTTATATGTTATATGTATGATTAATTATCCAAGTTTAATTCCCTGTTTTCTGTAAAATTATTGTTGAAGGTTGTAATGTAAACCGCCCTGAATGGATGATAGGGCAGTATAGAAAACCTGTTAAATAAATAAATACCATCTGAAGGACTACTGAGAGGAGCTGCCATTGCTGGGAAGGATTCTGCAATTGTAAGTATTTATCTGCTGGGATTTTCTTAGGCTCTTGGGGTAAAGGGAATTCTTTGGGTTTAAACTGATAAAATCATTTTTTTATAAAGTCAGAGTACAATGTAGCAAGCCAGTCTTTACTTAAAACAACCTCTAAAAGCCAGTCAGGGCACTGTAGAAAAGGGTAAATATTCTTTGAGTATACAGAAATAAATTATTTTCTAGAGAAAACTGACAAAGATGCCTTCCAGTTAGGAGGCAGGAGAGCCATGAAATTGTTTAAATAGATGTTATAGCCAATTGACATATCCAAAAGGTCAATTTGAAAGGCTCCCTCTATTAAATCAAAGGCAGTGGGAATCACCAAGGAATCTAAAAAGAGATTATCTTAGAAGCAGTGGTGATCCGGGAAACTACAGACCGCTGAGCCTGACATCAGTACCAGGAAAAATGGTAGAAACCATCATAAAGAATAAAATTACTCAGCATGTAGATAGTCATGACCTAATGGGAGACAGCCAACATGGCTTTAGACAAGGAAGATCTTGTCTTACTAATCTGTTATGTTTTTTTGAAGCAGTGAATAATCAGGTGGACAAAGGTGAGTCGGTTGATATTGTGTATCTGGACTTTCAGAAAGCCTTTGACAAGGTCCCTCATGAGAGACTTTTGGCAAAACTAAAGAGTCATGGGATAGGAGGCAGTGTGCTATTGTGGATCAGGAACTGGTTAAAAGATAGAAAGCAGAGGGTAGGGCTAAATGGCCAATTTTCCCAATGGAGAGAGGTGAATAGTGGTGTACCCCAGGGATCTGTGCTGGGTCCGCTGCTTTTTGACATATTCATAAATGACCTGGAAAGTGGAATAACGAGTGAGGTTATCAAATTTGCAGATGACACAAAACTATTTAAAGTTGTTAAAACCCAAGAGGATTGTGGAAAATTGCAAGAGGATCTTGATAAATTGGAAGACTGGGCATCAAAATGGCAGATTAAATTTAATGTGGACAAGTGCAAGGTTATGCACCTAGGGAAGAACAACCCAAACTATGGTTTCCTAAAACATGGGATGCTTTTCCAAGGGTTGCAAAGCAGAGATGGCATCCATCTGTCCAAGAGAGGTCAACGCATCTTTGGTAGTAGACTGGCTAATCTACTGAAGAGGGCTTTAAACTAGATTCCTTGGGGATGGGTGAAGAAAGCCCCCAGGTAAGTGAAAGCCCCCAGGTAGGTGATACATTAAATACCTTTATGGAAATGGGTAACAGGGGTAACATATGGAAAGCAGTGTGTATTAATGCCCGTAGCATGGGAAATAAGATCCCTGAGGTTGAAGCTTTGGTGGGAGTGGCTGACTTGGATTTAGTGGCAGTTACAGAAACATGGTTCACAGAAAACAATGACTGGGATGTAACTATACCTGGCTATACTTTATTCAGGAAGGACAGGGTAGGAAGAAGAGGAGGAGGAGTGGCACTATATGTAAAAACTACTATTAAAGCTTTGGAATTACAGAGCTTAAAAGGGAGAGAGGAGGCATTGTGGGTTAAACTAGAAAGAGGGAAAGAGAAATCTATTTGCATTGGAGTGATATACAGACCTCCCTCACAAGAGGAAGAGGTGGACAGAGAGTTAATTGAAGACATACGCAGCATTGCTAGGAAAGGGGAAGTGCTACTGATAGGAGATTTCAATATGCCAGATGTTGATTGGCACATTCCTGCTGCAGTATCATCTAGAAGTAAGGAGATCCTGGATTCTCTACAGGGAGAACTATTCAGGCAATTGGTAACAGACCCCACACGTGAAGGGGCCATACTGGACTTGGTGCTTACCAATGGTGAAAGTGTTTCTGATGTTGTAGTGGGAGATCATTTTGCATCCAGTGATCACCAGATGGTGTGGTTCAGTATTAGGACTAGGGCTGTTAGAATCCATTCCAAGGTGAGGATCTTAGACTTTAGGAAGACTAACTTTGCGAAGATGGGCAATACCTCAGGGAGTCGTTAGTGGGATGGGAACAGCTGGGGGATGTGGAAAAACAGTGGGCAAAACTGAAAGGGGGTATTTTAAGGGCAACCAACCTTTTTGTTAAAATGGTAAATAAAGGCAAAAGGAACAGGAGGCCGCTATGGTTTTCGAAGGAAGTCGCTGAAAAAGTGAAGAAAAAGAGGGAGGCCTTCATGAAATACAAGAGATCACAGAGAGCAGAAGACAGGCATCTGTATTTGGAAAAACTTAGAGAAGCTAGCAAAGTAGTCAAGAAGGCAAAGATTCAAAAGGAGGAGGAAATAGCCAATGCAATAAAATGGGGGGATAAGACATTTTTCAGATATATTAGTGAGAAGAGGAAGGGCAAAAGTGGTATTGTCAGACTCAAGGGTGCAAGGGGGGAATATGTAGAAGCTGATAAGGATAAAGCGGAATTGCTTAACAAATATTTTTGTTCTGTGTTCACAGATGAAGAACCAGGAGCAGGACCTCAGAAAACACCCACAAATAAGAACAGAAGCGAGGGACATCTTGAACTATTTTCAGAAGACTGTGTTCGTGAGAAACTAGCTCAACTTAAAGTAGACAAAGCGATGGGACCGGATGGGATACACCCTAGAATACTGAGGGAACTTGGGGACGTTCTAGCAACTCCACTGACTGACCTTTTCAATGCCTCATTGGAGTCAGGAGTGGTGCCAAAGGACTGGAGAGAGGCTCATGTGGTGCCTTTACACAAAAGCGGAAGTAAGGATGTGGTTGAAAACTACAGGCCGGTTAGTTTAACTTCGGTGGTGAGTAAATTATTGGAAACGCTGCTGAAAGAGAAAATAGTGAGGTTTCTGGAGTCCAGCGGATTACAGGATCTGAGGCAGCATGGATTCACCAGAGGCAGGTCTTGTCAGACAAATCTGATTGATTTTTTTGACTGGGTGACCAGGGAGTTGGACCGAGGGAGAGCTCTAGATGTGGTGTATTTAGATTTCCGTAAAACCTTTGACACTGTTCCTCACAGGCGACTTATAAACAAACTGAGAACCCTAGGGATGGACCCTAAAGTTACTGCTTGGGTTAGAAATTGGTTGGGTGGGAGGCGACAAAGAGTACAAGTAAATGGAGCTCACTCTGAGGAGAAGGATGTTACCAGTGGTGTGCCCCAGGGATCTGTCCTTGGTCCAATTCTTTTTAACATCTTTGTTAGTGATATAGCGGAAGGGCTGTCGGGTAAGGTTTGCCTCTTTGCGGATGATACCAAAATCTGCAATAGAGTAGACACCCAGGAAGGGGTAGATGACATGAGGAGGGATCTAGCTAAGCTTGAAGAATGGTCTAGAATTTGGCAGCTGGGATTTAATGTTAAAAAATGTAAGGTCATGCATTTGGGCTGCAGCAATCCAAGGGAGCAATACAGTATAGGAGGTGAAGTACTTTTGTCCACTAAAGAAGAGCGGGACCTAGGCGTGGTTGTGTCTGATGATCTTAAAGTAGCTAAACAGGTGGAAAAGGCGACAGCAAAAGCTAGAAGGATGCTTGGGTGCATACGGAGAGGAATGTCTAGCAGAAAAAAGGAGGTGATAATGCCTCTGTATAAGTCTTTGGTGCGACCTCATTTGGAGTATGGTGTGCAATTCTGGAGACCGCACCTTCAAAAGGATGTGAACAGGATGGAGTCGGTGCAGAGGGTTGCTACCAAAATGATTAATGGGCTTCATTATAAAGCATATGAGGACAGACTTAAGGATCTTAATATGTACACCTTAGAGGAAAGGCGGGATAGAGGTGATATGATTGAGATGTTTAAATACCTCTGTGGCATAAATGTTCAGGGAGAGAGCCTCTTTCAATTGAAAGCAAGTTCTGCTACGAGGGGACATGGGATGAGGGTGAAGGGAGATAGATTCAGGAGTGATATGCGGAAATATTTCTTTACGGAAAGAGTAGTGGATCCGTGGAATAGTCTCCCAGTGGAGGTGGTAGAGATGAGGACAGTAACTGAATTCAAGAAAGCATGGGACCAACACAGAGGATCTCTAAAGGCAAAAAGTGGACTGTTGTAGTTGTTATGGAAGGACAGACTAGAAAGGCCATGTGGTCTTTTTCTGTAGTCATATTTCTATGTTTCTATGTTTTTATGGTTACATGATGCAAGGTTCCACATTAGGAACCACCACCCAGGAAAAAGATTTAGGCGTCATTGTGGATACCATGTTAAAACCCTCGTCCCAGTGTGCAGCGGCGGCCAAGAGAGCAAATAGAATGCTAGGTATGATAAGGAAAGGAATGGAAAATAAAACAAAAGATATTATAATGCCTCTATATCGTTCCATGGTGAGACCGCACCTTGAATATTGTGAGCAATTCTGGTCGCCGTATCTTAAAACGGATATAGCGATTTTAGAAAAGGTTCAGAGAAGAGCCACCAAAATGGTAAAGGGGATGGAAGGATACTCCTATGAAGAAAGTCTAAAAAGGCTAGGGCTCTTTAACCTGGAAAAGAGACGGCTGAGGGGAGATATGATAGAAGTCTATAAATTAATGAACAGAGTGGAACAGGTAAACGTAGATCGATTGTTTACCTTATCAGAATATAGAAAGACTAGGGGACATGCAATGAAGCTACAGGGTAAACTATTTAAGACTAATAAAAGAAAATATTTTTTCACTCAACGTGTAATCAAACTCTGGAATTTGTTACCGGAGGATGTAGTAAAGGCTGTTAGTGTAGCTGGGTTTTAAAAAGGTTTGGACAAGTTCCTGGAGGAAAGGTCGATAAATCATTATTAAGAAGGGACCCAGGATATCAATGGAACCTGTGTCCCTTGGGGAAACTGCTAGGTACATATGACCTAGATTGGCCACTGTTGGAAACAGAATACTGGGCTTGATGGACCTTGGTCTGACCCAGTATGGCATATCTTATGTTCTTATGTTCTAAGCACAGATAGAAATAGGTCAGTCAGAGCTCACTGATTAAAAGTCTTAAGGACTACTGAGAGATTCTCTTGGGAAGGATTCTGCTATTGTAAGTATTTATCTGTTGGGATTTTCTCAGACTCCTGGGTTAAAGGGAATTCTTTGGGTTTAAACTGATAAAATCTCTGTCTATTTTAAAGTTCTGTGTTTTATAAAGTCAGTCTGGGTACTGCTAGCAAGCCAGCTTCTAAAAGCCAGTTGGCACTGTGTAGCAAGCCAGATTTTACTTAGTGTTTCTTTTTCTCCCCACCCACTTCTGACATAATCTTAGATTTATAGGCTCTTAAACCTATTAAAGGGTAAGAGGTGGTCAAATTCACTTTCAGGTTTGGCCGGTTATCCTCATCAGTAATAGATTAATTAATTAAGGCTCTGAAATTAATCTTGAGATGATCAAAGTCCCGTAAACCTATTGGGACCGATTCTATCTGGGACGTACAGGCCCTCTGTTTACCCAGTCAGAACCGGACGCACAGAGAGAGTTGCGATTCTGATCCTGCGGGGCACATCTAGCCCATGGGACCAGGATTGCGAATAGGCCTGTATGTGCAGGCCAAGAACATGATTCAGCCTGGCCTGCACCTACAGGCTTTGCCCGGCTAACTCAGTCAGGGCTTTTAAATGGAGCCGCGGCGCCATGGCGTCCAGTTGCCATGGCTCCATCTAAAAGCCGCGATCCCCGGCTGCTGGCTCCCAAAGTGTTTTCCCCACAACCCGACCCCAGATCTGGGCTCCGAGGGCCAGGGTCGAGCTGCAGGGAATGCCCTCTGCCCCTGCTGCCCCATCCCAGCACCTGTCCTGCCATTCCTGCCACATCGGGGAAGTTATTCCACCTCGGAGATGGAATAACTTCCCTATTCAGGTTACCGGCCCTGGACGTACAGGGCCAACATTAGAATTGGCCCTGTAGTCCGGGGCCGGTGACCACCAACTGTCCGTCCTAATGCCGCCCCTGATCTGCCCCTTTCCTGCCCCATCTAACTTCCCCATACAATATGCGGGGAAGGAGGGTGGGGCCGGGAAAGGGCACGAATAGCGGGGATGATTTCCCAAGGGGACGTCCATCCCCACTATTCGTTGCTCAGAATGACTCCCATTAGGTATACTTGTATTGGTACAAGTATCCCTAGCAACAATCTAACAATTTAAATATTTAAACAAATTCTTAAAACTAAGGTTCAGACAGCAGTACAGCAGCGAGATAGGGGCTATCCAGTCTTTCGCATTGAATTGTCACATGTACAATTGTTTCCCAGATGGTGAGAGGCCTTACATATGCATTTTGATCTCAGGAAATGAGTCCAATTTCTAGAGGCTAGTGCCGACTAGACTTGATGTCCAGAGAGGTATGCTCTCTGCCAGGTGCCAAAATCCAAGGTGTTACGGAGAGTTTGCAGAGACTCATCAAGCCCACTGATGTTGCTAATCCAATTTCAGCACAAATGATACTGCCAGGTATACCTCTGAGCATATCAAAAATGACTTCATGGCTCTGGGACAGAGGGTGAAGAAGATAGGGGCACAGGTGGTGTTCTCTTCAATCCTCCCTGTTGAGGGTAAAGGCTAAGGCAGAGAAGCTCGCATCCTGGAGATGAATGCATGGCTGCATGGATGGTGTCATCGAGAGCATTTTGGTTTCCTGGACCATGGGATGCTGTTCCAAGGGTTGCAGAGCAGAGATGGTGTCCATCTGTCCAAGAACGGTCCACATGTTTTCAGTAGCAGATTGTAAAGAGTTAAAGACTGGCATTTCATTATACATTGTTTCCAGAGACTGTGATTGTAGTGGTTGAGACTGAAAAGTTACCATCATACACGGAGAGTTAACATTACATTTTATATATTTTTGAAGAAGGTTTTAAAGTTTGTAGCAACACATTTATGAGAAATATGAAAAAATCTTTAACAAAAAGTATAAAAACGGTTATATAAAAAAGAAAAAAAGTACTTATAGATTTATATAAAATAATTTTATTAAATTATGGTTAGAGTAATCTTTATGCAATGGAAATAAGGGTCGTTGATGTGAAAAAAGGCTAGCTCAATCCAGCAAGTCTGGCTGATTAAAAGCCTTAATATATGCTGAGACCCGGTTGCATTTAGAGACCTCTGGCCGTTAAATGCATTAGGATACTAGATAGAACTCAAGGTTAGTAGATTGAGCTGAAAATTATTATTTTCTTTAAAGTTCTGCTCCAGGCAATCGCATCCTCTGCGGATAGCAGCAGATGCTTTTCTGATTCCCTGGTCTCAGGGACTTCTGTATGCGTTTCCTCCCACGCCCTTGGTGGCCCGAACCCTCTTCAAAATTCTTCAGGACAAGGCCTCGGTCCTGCTGGTGGCTCCCAGGTGGCCGAGACAGCCTTGGTTTCCACTTCTGCTTCAGCTGGCAGTGGATCCCCCACTGCCTCTGGGGTTGCAACCCGACCTTCTCTCTCAGGATCAGGGTTCCCTTCTGTACCCCCAATCTCAAAGCTCTCAATTTGATGGCCTGGAGGCTGCAAGGGTAGTTTTGGCTCCCTGGGGCCTACCTCGGGAAGTTGAGGAGGTTGTCCTAGCCTCTAGGAAACAGTCCACTAGGAAACCCTATGCTCTGAAATGGAAAAGGTTTTCTGTGTGGTGTCAGCTACGTACCGAAGATCCTTTCTCCTGTACTGTACCAGTAGTGCTTCAGTACTTACTGCACTTATCAAATCAGGGACTTAAGTCCAATTCTGTTTGGGTCCACCTCTCAGATGTAGCAGCTCACCACTCACTGGTGGAAGGACATTCTCTGTCGGTTCACCCCTTGGTGACCCGGTTTCTCAGAGGCTTGCTCTTGCTCAAGCCTCCAATCCATCCTTCTGCTCCTGAGTGGGAGTTGAATGTGGTCTTGCAGCAACTGACTCGCCCACCTTTTGAGCCGATGGCTACTTGCCCTCTACGATTCCTGTCCTGGAAGACACTCTTCTTGATGATTGCAATCTCAGAGACATGGTGGAAGGAGGATAACCAGTGGGACACTGTGATACCTGGATACAAACTATATCGTAATGATAGAACTGATCAAATTGGTGGAGGAGTTGCGCTCTATGTTAGAGAGGGCATTGAGTCAGAAAGGATTAAAGTTTTGCAGGAAACAAAATTTGCTGTAGAATCTCTATGGATTGAAATTCCATGTAAAAAGGGGAAGGCAATGGCAGTGGGAGTGTACTATCGACCGCCTGGCCAGAATGAACAAATGGATGATGAAATGCTCAAAGAAATCAAGGAAGCTAACAAAAGTCACAGCAGAGTAGTAATAATGGGTGATTTCAATTACCCTGGTATCGACTGGGTCAGTGTTACGGCAGGACAAGCTAGGGAGATAAAGTTTCTAGATGAAATAAATGACTGCTTCTTGGAGCAGCTGGTTCATGAACCGACCAGAGGGGAAGCCATACTGGACCTAGTCCTTAGTGGAACGCCAGATCTGGTGCAAGAAATAAGGGTGTTGGGACCACTTGGCAATAGTGATCATAGCATGATCATGTTTGATTTAATTAGTGGAGGAGGGATAATAAAGAAATCCACAGTACTACCTTTTAACTTTCAAAAGGGAGACTATGATAAAATGAGGAATATAGTTAAGAAAAAACTAAAAGGAGCAGTTGCAAAGGTTAAAGACTTACAGCAAGCTTGGGTGTTATTTAAAAATACTATCCTCGAAGCCCAGACCAGCTGTATTCCACGCATTAAGAAAAGTGGAAGAAAGTCCAAAAACTGCCAGCATGGTTTAAAGGTGAGGTCAGAGAGGCTGTTGCTGCCAAAAAAGCATCCTTCAGGAAATGGAAAAAAGAGTCAAACGAAGAAAACTGCAAACAGCACAAGCACTGGCAAGTTAAATGCAAAGCATTGATAAGGCTCGCAAAGCGAGAATTTGAGAAGGAACTTGCTGCGAAAGCAAAAACACGAAATAAAGACTTTTTTAAGTACATTCGTAGCAAAAGGCCTGTGAGAAAGTCCGTTGGGCCATTAGATGATAGAGGGGTAAAAGGGGCAGTAAGAGGAGACAAGGCTATAGCAGAGAGACTGAATGAATTCTTTGCTTCGGTCTTTACTGAGGAAGATGTAGGGATGTTACCCAAGACTGAAGTGGTATTTAAAGATGATATTGCAGAGGAATTGAGAGAAATATCACTACACCGGGAAGATATATTACAACTATTTGATTAACTGAATAGTAACAAATCACCTGGACCGGATGGTATACATCCAAGAGTGTTGAAAGAACTGAAATATGAGATTGCAGACCTGCTATTGGTAATCTGTGAACGTTCATTAAAATCATCTGTAATACCTGAAGATTGGAGGGTCGCCAACGTAACACCAATCTTTAAAAGGGTTCCAGGGGTGACCCTGGAAATTACAGACCGGTGAGTCTGACGTCAGTACCGGGGAAAATGGTAGAAACCATCATAAAGAACAAAATTACACAGCATGTAGATAGTCATGGCCTAATGGGAGACAGCCAACATGGCTTTAGACAAGGAAGATCTTGTCTTACTAATCTGATATGATTTTTTGAAGGTGTGCATAAACAGGTAGACAAAGGTGAGTCAGTTGATATAGTGTATCTGGACTTTCAGAAAGCTTTTGATAAGGTCCCTCATCAGAGACTTTTGGCGAAACTAAAAAGTCATGGGATAGGAGGCAGTATACTACTGTGGATCGGGAACTGGTTAAAAGATAGAAAGCAGAGGGTAGGGCTAAATGGCCAATATTCCCAATGGAAAAAGGTGAATAGTGGAGTACCCCAGGAATCTGTACTGGGTCCGCTACTTTTTGACATATTCATAAATGACCTGGAAAAGAGAATAACGAGTGAGGTCATCAAATTTGCAGATGATACAAAACTGTTTAAAGTTGTTAAAACCCAAGAGGATTGTGGAAAACTGCAAGAGGATCTGGATAAATTGGAAGACTGGGCATCCAAATGGCAGATGAAATTTAATGTGGACAAGTGCAAAGTTATGCACCTAGGAAAGAACAACCCACACTATAGTTACACAATGCAAGGTTCCACATTGGGAACCACCACCCAGGAAAAAGATTTAGGAGTCATTGTGGATAACATGTTAAAACCCTCTGCCCAATGTGCAGCGGCGGCCAAGAAAGCAAATAGAATGCTAGGTATCATAAAGAAAGGGATGGAAAATAAAACAAAGGATATTATAATGCCTCTGTATCGTTCCATGGTACGACCGCACCTTGAATATTGTGTGCAGTTCTGGTCACCGTATCTTAAAAAGGATATAGCATTATTAGAAAAAGTACAGAGAAGAGCCACCAAAATGGTGAAGGGGATGGAAGGCTACTCCTATGAAGAGAGGCTACAAAGGTTGGGGCTCTTCAACCTGGAAAAGAGACGGCTGAGGGGAGATATGATAGAGGTCTATAAATTAATGAATGGAGTGGAGCAGGTAAACGTGGATCAATTGTTTACGCTATCAGAATATAGAAAGACTAGGGGACATGCAATGAAGCTACAGGGTAAACTATTTAAGACAAATAAGAGAAAATATTTTTTCACTCAACGTGTAATCAAACTCTGGAATTTGTTGCCCCAGGATGTGGTAAGGGCTGTTAGTGTAGCTGGGTTTAAAAAAGGTTTGGACAAGTTCCTGGAGGAAAGGTCCATAAACCACTATTAAAAAGGGACCCAGGATAATCAGTGCTTGACCCAGTACAAGCATTGTGGAACCTGTGTCTTTTGGGGATACTGCTAGGTACATATGACCTAGATTGGCCACTGTTGGAAACAGGATACTGGGCTTGATGGACCTCGGTCTGACCCAGTATGGCATATCTTATGTTCTTATAGCCCTAACCTCGGCCAGGCGAGTGAGTGAGCTTCAGGACCTGGTCTGTGACAGGCCTTACACTCGCTTCTATAGGAGCAGGGTAGTCGTTAGGACTCATCCAAAGTTCCTCCCAAAAGTTGTCTCCTCCTTCCACCTTATCCAAGAGGTGGTTCTTCCAACATTCTTCCCTAGACCTCATGCAAGCCAGGCTGAAGCAGTTCTGCATACACTGGACTGTAGGAGGGCCTTATCCTTCTACCTTGACCGTACGCAGGGGCATAGAAGGGCTACTCAGCTCTTCATATCTTTTGACCCTAATAATTTGGGGTTAGCTGTGTCCAAGCGTACCTTGTCCACCTGGGTAGCTGACTGTATCACCTGGGCTTACAAGGCGGCTGACCTTCCTTTGCAGGATCGGGTCACGGCCCATCGTGTCAGGGCAATGGCTGCCTCAGTGGCTCACCTCCGCTCTGTACCATTGGTGGACATCTGCAGGGCTGCAACTTGGTCCTCAAGCCAGACTTTTGCGGCCCATTACTGTCTGGAAAGGGAGTCCCGTAGGGACAGTGCTTTTGGCCAGGCAGTACTCCGGAATCTCTTTGAGGTTTAGGCAACTCCTGCCCTCCAGCCCTCCGTTGGGCTACCGGTGGAGGTTCTGTCAGTGAAAAGCCTTTCTTTGATGCTGGGACTAGAGGGAGTTCTCTTGTTCAGCCTGGGTTCCTGGTAGCCCAGAGCTAGGGAGTCACCCATATGTGAGGACTGACTTCCTGCTTGGTCCTGGAGAAAGAGTAGTTACTCACCTATAACAGGTGTTCTCCAGGAGCAGCAGGAATCAGTCCTCACAACCCTCCCTCCTCCCCTGGGAGTTGCAGTTGTACATAGTTTATTTTTACATTTTTGTGTGCTGTTTTTAGCTATGTCATTTGACTGAGCAAGATGGCACCTTTAGGCGGGAAAGGAACCGCGCATACGTGCCTGCATTCCCAAAGGCTTTCTTGGAAAGCTGGGGAAATGCTCTGCAAAGGCTCCATCGACGTCAATGTCACCCATATGTGAGGACTGATTCCTGCTGCTCCTGGAGAACACCTGTTACAGGTGAGTAACTACTCTTTTTGTTCTGTGTTCACAGATGAAGGGCCGGGAGCAGGACCTCAGACAACACCCACAAACAGGAATAAAAGCAAGGGGCATCTCAAATGATTTTCAGAGGACTGTGTTCGAGAGGAACTAGCTAAACTAATGATAGGCAAAGCGATGGACTCGATGGGACACATCCAAGAATACTGAAGGGGATGTTCCAGCAGCTCCACTGACTGACCTTTTCAATGCCTCTTTGGAGTCGGGGGTGGTACCAGAGGACTGGGAGAAGCACATGTGGTTCCTTTACACAAAAGTGGAAGTAAGGATGTGGTTGAAAACTACAGGCTGGTTAGTTTAACCTTGTCGATAAGTAAATTATTGGGATGGACCTTAAAGTTACTGCTTGCGTTAGAAATTGGTTGAGTGGGAAGCGACAAAGGGTACAGGTAAATGGAGTTCACTCTGAGGAGAAGGAGGTTACCAGTGTTGTTCCTGCAAACAGATGCATTTATCCATATATCTGATGGTACACTGAGCCTACCTGACGGTAATCATTTCAGGTATTCCTTGCTATTAATCAGTGGGATAGTTTGGTTTTGGCGTTGATGCCTGAGTATAATTAAAACCTTTTTTTTAGCCTGTTGCTGTAGATCACCCCATAGAAAGAAGTATTAATTCAGAGGTTTTATTCACAAGTCATGACTAGTAAAATGGCTGTGACGAATATTTAATAAACTCAGGATATGAATCACACTGTAATCACAGCTGGCCCCACTATATTTCCCCATAAACACCTTTATACTTTCAATTAGCATTCCTCTATACTCTGTCTCACTGAATATTACATTTAGCTAATTTAAGAGGACTGGGAAATGTAGCTTTCACACTTCACTGAAACTTCTAATGAAATAATTATACCAGTACCTGGTGTAAGTTTTGTGTCCGGAAACTCCTTCACAAATTCGGACTGTGAATTTCTTTCTAATAGTCATAATGGAAGGGAAAGGATTTTGATTTAGCTCGAGCCTTTTTCAGGAGTAGCACATGACAAGTTATATTCAGGTACAGTAGATATTTTCCTGTCATTTGGAAAGCTTAAATCTAAGGTCTCGATGTAGAAACAATTGTTCTAGAGCCTAACACTAAAGCTCTAGTGCAGGGTTTGCTAATGCACGTTTAAACACAGAGATTTTTCACTGGTGCATATAAGCTGTGCTCAATAATGTGTCAATGCAGAGAACTAGCACGGGCTTATATGCGCACTAACATGCACAAAACGCATGCACAACGTACGCACCGAATGCAAAAAAGAGATGGACACATGTGGTAGAAGAACGTAAAAATTTTCCATGGACACAACACAGTGCGTATTAAAATGTATTTAGATGTATTGAAATTAAATGGAAATGAGTGGGACCATTACTCATATAACATGGTAATGAGATCAACGCCCGATGCAATGAAGTACGTTAGAAATTATGCAATCCTGCGTTAAGGAGAAAAGCATCGTTATTTTACGCCTGGTCAGGAGTAGAAGTTAACATCTAATATGTTCTCGAGAACACAATTCTGAGCATTTTGAAGACAGCACATGACTATTCTGAGTGTCCTCCAGAGCACAGTTCTGAGCACAAAGTTCTGAGCATTTGATGGTGGACGTCTTTTTGGTCAGGGAAATGTTTTCTGCTGCTTATCCATTTGCTTTTCTGCTGCTTGCAAGGGCTGGCCAAAGAAGGAGGAACAATGGAGGCCCCAGAGAGGAGCATGAAGAGGTACATAGTGCACTTCATGTTATGAGGCCCTGCAGACGGTGCCTGTTCAGAGACAGGATAGTACTGGATGGACTCCCAGACAGGCATGTTGTACGTAATTACCGCTTATGCAGAGAAGGGATCGGAAGGAGGAGCGTAACTCTTGCAGGTACACAGGAGAACAAAAAGAGCAAGAGAAGAGAGCAGGTTTGGACAGACTGCTTTATTGAAGATGGTCCCTACGCGTTTCGGCTTGCGCCTTCTTCGGGGGACATACAGCTACCATGGGGTTAAGCAAACAATGTTAGAGTAAAAAATGTTTTAACAATCAATGTATCACATTCAAGATAAATGATAGTCTCAAAAGAATATTTTTATAAAACAAATAAAAAAATAATCATTCCAAAACAATAAAAGGAAAAATTTTTAAACACGTATATTCACACGTATGTTATATGTATAAATTGCATGTAAAACAAAAGAACAAACCAGAGAACCAAATAAATTGAAAATATTAAAAATATATTAAAATTATATTAAAAATTATATTAAAAATATTGTAGACAAAACAAGGGCCGAGACAGAGGACCTAAGTATGAAAAAGAGAAAAGCAATGATTGCATAATTAAACAAATAAATACTATATAAATATGAATATGTATCAATTAATAATAAATAAATAATAAATAAACCATAAAAATGATGATAAAAATGCTAATAAAAATAAAAAATGATAAAAAGTATAATAAATAAAACAATGTGAATAAATAAATTGATAAATGAAAATGTGCTAATGGTAATGTGGTAACATACCAATGTTGTATAGGGTGGAATGTCTCAAGGACACTTTGGTGAAGGCACTATGTATGGATAGAGCCGTGTGTGATAAGCTTGTCTCTTAAAGACAGTTGAGTCATAGCACTATATAATAGCTATAAACAAGAAAAACTATGTAATCACATGTTAAGATGAACCATTGAATAAAATACAAACATGAAATACTGCCAAGTAAAAAATAAAAAACAAAATAATAAATAAAAAATAATAAATAATAAATAATGACAAATAAAAATAAATAAAAATAAAAATAAAAATAAGAATAAATCTAAACAACTCATGATTTCATACAAGCGTGCCCCCAACCTGAGCCATTTTTTAGTCCCCTCTGCCCTGACTGTCTCCAGAACTACCCCTACAGTCAAAGGTAACTACAGCTGTGGAAACTGTTCTGTCTGCCTTCATGTCATTACAGTTAAAAATAGTTTTACACATAAGTGCACTGGTCATAAAATCGTTATCAACCATTATTCCAACTGCAAAACTACTAATGTAATCTACTTAATTCAATGTCCCTGTGATATGATTTATATAGGAAAAACCGTACGGCAGATCAGAACACGCATTATAGAACACAGGAGCAACATTCAAAGACAACTGACGGATAAACCATTAGTTTCACCTGGGTAGAGAAGGGACATTTGGTTAGTGATCTTAAGTTTTTTAGTTATTAGAACTGTTATTCCACACTGGCGTGGTGGTGATATTAATCATACTTTACTCAAGTTGGAACAACGATATATTTATGATTTTAACAGTTTACATCCATTCGGACTCAATCAAGAAAGTGATCTCTCAATTTTTTTACAATAAAAATTTTTTACAATAAATTATTTTCTCACAATTAATCATTTCTCAAAGCAATCTAGGTTCTGTGATTATTCGCCCATTTTCTTTATACTGTCTTTCCTTGTTGAAGTTTTGGTACTGACTATGGTATATTACTCATTTTTTTACATTTATACATGTGTCATTTATTTTCATTTTTTTTCATATATATATATTTTTTATGTATCAATTTTATTTATTTGTGGGCAACAATATTATAACATCCCTCTTGACATACATAATATGATATTGTTTCCAATTTTTTAAAAATTTGTATTATTTTTTATTTATTTATTATTCATTACTTATTTTTTATTTTTTAACAAATATAAAATTTTAAGGCAATATCATAGCTCCCTTGCCTATTATTTTTCTTAATTTTTTTAGTCTAATATGTCCTATCTTTAAATGGTACGTCGCTTACATTCATTTTAAGAGATTGGTTCCTTTTTCTAGATTTTTAATATATACAGGAGTTGTCTTATTATGTAATCACATTTTTATAGACCATCGTATATACTATTGCCCTGACATTTTGTGATTGTTTTTATTAGTGTATTATACTATATATTTTTTAAAAAATAGACACAAAAATATGCTTGCCATTGATGCAGCTTTTGAATGTGTTTCTGCTCTTTACTCCGCCCATTTCGTGACGTCTTTTTTTAAAAAAAGGCGCGAAAATTGGCGTCTATAACAAGACTTCTCCTCGATGTTCCCCCTTTCAATGTTGCAGTATTATTGCAAGATCTGATATGCTGTGATCCTCCGCATTCGCACATTGTATGGTTTTCACTTCTCTGTCTAATCAGTAAGTACGCTCTCAATTTCTCAACTTCGTCCCTCCAGTCTTTATGCCTTTCGTCTTTTACAAAATACTGATCAAGTTCTTATTTTCAATTTTTTGCTTTGATCATCAGGTTTAATTCATTCATACTCACTAAGTTTCCTCTGTGTATAGTCTCCTTGACTAGTGCACGATTCCTCTTCTCTTTTTTATAAACGTCCCTTGACACTTGGCGTCTTTACGCTTAGAGTTTTTTATGTGAAGTGTCTCCCTTAGATATCTGTCATTTAATTTAAGCTCCTCAAAATTATCCAGCGTGCACACTTACTCTTCATATATACACTTGGTTTTCCATACATCATCATTTTTATATTATAAAGCACACTATCCAATCTTTGTCGACATGCGTGTCATTTTTTATGCATGATATACAAGAATTAGTTTTATTATTACATATATGGTTTTATATATTTATACACTTGTATTTTATTAGATTTCTTCATTTATACCTTTTAGTAATATATGCATCGCTATATTGTTAGACGTTAGGTCATATCATCGATTTTTAAATCACATTAAATATGTTTACTTCGAAGCTCACCAGTGCGTCTTATACACTTTTTGTACTCTTCCCCCCAAAATATCTTTTTTAATCTTTCTAATTTCTGCCTCCTGAGTTGACCACCCACATGTACATTGGCACTATCGAATTCTCTTGTACATCCCCTTCTCCTCTATCGGAGCAATAATCCTTACACTCATTGTATACTAGTGTTTCATCACAGTATGCTCCGTGTCCACATTTGGTGTCCATTCCATATATGAATGTTCTGCTTATATATTCATAATATTAGAAGTGTCCTTCTATTTTATTACCATGTCCCCTTGTTTATATGTTTAATATATGTTTAATATATTGTTAATATTTTATATATAATATATTTTTAAATACATAGTTTATATTCATATATATGTTTTTGCGGATGAACACATTTGTACTTCATCTTATACATATTTATATTATATACATTATATATCACATCATTTTATTATATATGATTGTCACATATTTATTATATATTATGTATTATGTGTTATATGTCATCTATTATATATTATATTTTATTTTGTATATCATACGTTATATATTATATTTTATATTTACATTTATATTAATATTTTTTATTAACATTATATGTATTTCTTTATTCTTATTCTTATTTTTATTTTTCTTTATTTTTATTTGTCATTATTTATTATTTATTATTTTTTATTTTGTTTTTTATTTTTTACTTGGCAGTATTTCATGTTTGTATTTTATTCAATGGTTCATCTTAACATGTGATTACATAGTTTTTCTTGTTTATAGCTATTATATAGTGCTACGACTCAACTGTCTTTAAGAGACAAGCTTATCACACACGGCTCTATCCATACATAGTGCCTTCACCAAAGTGCCCTTGAGACATTCCACCCTATACAACATTGGTATGTTACCACATTACCATTAGCACATTTTCATTTATCAATTTATTTATTCACATTGTTTTATTTATTATACTTTTTATCATTTTTATTTTTATTAGCATTTTTATCATCATTTTTATGGTTTATTTATTATTTATTTATTATTAATTGATACATATTCATATTTATATAGTATTTATTTGTTTAATTATGCAATCATTGCTTTTCTCTTTTTCATACTTAGGTCCTCTGTCTCGGCCCTTGTTTTGTCTACAATATTTTTAATATATTTTTAATATAATTTTAATATATTTTTAATATATTCAATTTATTTTGTTCTCTGTTTTGTTCTTTGTTTTACATGAAATTTATACATATAACATACGTGTGAATATACGTGTTTAAAAATTTTTCCTTTTATTGTTTTGGAATGATTATTTTTTTATTTGTTTTATAAAAATATTCTTTTGAGACTATCATTTATCTTGAATGTGATACATTGATTGCTAAAACATTTTTTACTCTAACATTGTTTGTTTAACCCCATGGTAGCTGTATGTCCCCCGAAGAAGGCGCAAGCCGAAACGCGTAGGGACCATCTTCAATAAAGCAGTCTGTCCAAACCTGCTCTCTTCTCTTGCTCTTTTTGTTCTCCTGTGTACCTGCAAGAGTTACGCTCCTCCTTCCGATCCCGTATTTTGTGGAGCCATGTTCTCTCCGTGGCAAGGAGTTTTGAGTTATAAAGAAGAAGATTTAAAAGGTTTGCTCTCTGAGGACCCCTTCTGCACAGAAGAAGAGTCGGTCCCCAACTTAGAAGATGAATGGAGAGAACTGGTTTGGTTGACGCAAAAGTATGTAAGAGAAGAATTACATGCAGCTTCCTTACTCGAATACTGCAGAAGAAAGACCATTCCCAGAGGACTTAGGGTGCAGAAGGCACCCGGAATGTTTAAAGATGATAGTGTTTTTATGTCTAACTGGATAAAGATTTTAAATAAATGTTCCTTGGATCTTATTATCCTTTTAATCAATACTTCTAAACGAAGGGCCGAGACATTTAAACTGCAAATAGACTCTAAGATTGACAATCTCAAGAAAAAGGATTCACAGTATGACTTAGAGAAAAGCAAGTTTGATAAAAACAATTTGGAATATAGACGATCTATCAAAGAAGCTAAAATTAATAAACTCAAAAGAGATGATGATGATTATAAGCAGAACACCGTATACTATTGGACCTATAGTAAATCAGACCACAAAGATAGAAAAGGCAGTACGTCCTTTAGGAGACCATTCAAATCGTCTAGACCATATTATACCTCCAGATCACCCCGTAATAATTTCAAGACCAATATAAAGGATAAATATCCAAGTAGACGCAGGTCCCCCTCAGCCACTCCAGAAAAAGAAAGGAGCAATAAAAGATCACGCCATCACTCCAATGATAATATAGACACATCTGCTCCCCTCTTTCCCACACAACCACGTTCTCCAGTTACACACTCCTCTAAATCAACTTATAAGCGGGATTTTCAAATGGACTCCCTATGGGCCAAAGGAAGAAGAGACGCGTTTCCAAGATCCCCACCACCACGCCCACCACGAAACAGGTACCAACAGTCAAGGCAGTTTTCACCGCAAGAAAGAAGACACAGTCAGGATATGATGGCAAAAAGGAACCTAGATTGGGATCTATAAATTCAGTTATTAATTTATCTTCATACTCATTGACAGCACTTGAACTTCAGGTCCTTAACAAGGGCCTATCATTTGTTCCCACTAAACGTCATGACAATTTTCTAACACATGTTGAACTTTACAAGTTCTTCCGTAAACTTAAAATAATAGATCATTTTGCCAATAATCCTGCCCTCTCCTCGGATTCTTCTATTGTCAAAAAACCATCCACCTGGCTTCCTCCATCATTCCCTGATCCTCTGATCACGGCATATGAACACAGGGTTCTCACTAGAGTCAGTGCATTATATAAAACCAAACAGAAAAAATCATATTATAATCTTTCAGCTCCTTTGAAATCAGCATTAAGAAGTCTCCAATCAAATCAGTCTATAATAATCAAGCCTGCAGACAAAGGTGGTGCTATCGTTGTCCAGGATAGAGATGCTTATATTACAGAAGTTAAACGTCAGTTGAATGACACTATGTTCTATCAAAATTTTTTTGACAATCCCACTACCACACTACAACAAAAAATAGATCATTTGTTATACATTGGCAAAGAAGCTGGCTATTTAACACCCAAAGAAATAGCCTTTCTCACCGTTACTCATCCCATTACACCCACAATTTACATGCTTCCAAAAATCCATAAATCCATACACAATCCTCCTGGTCGGCCAATTGTTTCAGCCAACGGCTCACTGCTTGAACCCCTTTCAAAATTCTTGGATTTGTTCTTGCGTCCATTTGTGTCATTAGTGCCCTCTTATGTCAAAGACTCTACTCACATTATCAATATTCTTAAAGATTTTGAAGGATATCACAATAATCTTATTTTACTAACCTTAGACATTAACTCCCTATATACAAATATCCCATAGGAAGCAGCTTTGGAAGTATTGGCAAACACATTAATTCAAAGACCAAAACCAGTCCGCATCCCCACTTTTTTTCTCACACAATTAGCTTCTTTGGTTATGTCAGAAAACTTTTTCATTTTTAAAGGCCTTTTTTACAAGCAGATCAAAGGGGTAGCCATGGGCTCGCCCATGGCCCCTGATGTTGCAAATCTCTATGTGTCAGAGTTTGAGAAGAAGTTTCTATCATTTCACCCATACAAGAAACATATCCTTCTCTGGAAACGTTACATCGACGACGTTCTTGTCATTTGGGATGGCCCAGAAGACATTCTGCATTCCTTCCATCTTTGGCTTAATACCTTAGATGTACATTTACAATTTGAGGGTACTTATAGTCTTGATTCCATACCATATCTTGACATTATGATTAAGAAGTCAGACAAAGGTTTCATAACTGACCTATACAGAAAACCAACAGATAGGAATACGTTTCTTACTTATGATAGTTGCCATAATACTTCCTTCAAGCAAAATTTACCGGTGAGTCAATTTCTCAGAATTAGACGTATATGTACGAATGACACGGATTTTGAAAAACATGCTACTGATCTATACCAGCGCTTTGAGCAGCGAGGATATCCTAATAAATGCATCCACAGAGCATACCAGAGAGCATCTGCTACTGATCGCTGCACACTCTTACAAAATATAGCACGGCCAAAATTTGATAAAATCACCTGTCCTCTCACATTTTCATCACATTCCAAATTCATCACGGATATACTAAAACAAGAATGGGATCTGATCGCCTCCTTAACAGCCTTTCAATCTAAACAACTCATGATTTCATATAAGCGTGCCCCCAACCTGAGCCATTTTTTAGTCCCCTCTGCCCTGACTGTCTCCAGAACTACCCCTACAGTCAAAGGTAACTACAGCTGTGGAAACTGTTCTGTCTGCCTTCATGTCATTACAGTTAAAAATAGTTTTACACATAAGACCACTGGTCATAAAATCGTTATCAACCATTATTCCAACTGCAAAACTACTAATGTAATCTACTTAATTCAATGTCCCTGTGATATGATTTATATAGGAAAAACCGTACGGCAGATCAGAACACGCATTATAGAACACAGGAGCAACATTCAAAGACAACTGACGGATAAACCATTAGTTTCACCTGGGTAGAGAAGGGACATTTGGTTAGTGATCTTAAGTTTTTAGTTATTAGAACTGTTATTCCACACTGGCGTGGTGGTGATATTAATCATACTTTACTCAAGTTGGAACAACGATATATTTATGATTTTAACAGTTTACATCCATTCGGACTCAATCAAGAAAGTGATCTCTCAATTTTTTTTACAATAAAAATTTTTTACAATAAATTATTTTCTCACAATTAATCATTTCTCAAAGCAATCTAGATTCTGTGATTATTCGCCCATTTTCTTTATACTGTCTTTCCTTGTTGAAGTTTTGGTACTGACAATGGTATATTACTCATTTTTTTACATTTATACATGTGTCATTTATTTTCATTTTTTTTCATATATATATATTTTTTATGTATCAATTTTATTTATTTGTGGGCAACAATATTATAACATCCCTCTTGACATACATAATATGATATTGTTTCCAATTTTTTAAAAATTTGTATTATTTTTTATTTATTTATTATTCATTACTTATTTTTTATTTTTTAACAAATATAAAATTTTAAGGCAATATCATAGCTCCCTTGCCTATTATTTTTCTTAATTTTTTTAGTCTAATATGTCCTATCTTTAAATGGTACGTCGCTTACATTCATTTTAAGAGATTGGTTCCTTTTTCTAGATTTTTAATATATACAGGAGTTGTCTTATTATGTAATCACATTTTTATAGACCATCGTATATACTATTGCCCTGACATTTTGTAATTGTTTTTATTAGTGTATTATACTATATATTTTTAAAAAATAGACACAAAAATATGCTTGCCATTGATGCAGCTTTTGAATGTGTTTCTGCTCTTTACTCCGCCCATTTCGTGACGTCTTTTTTTAAAAAAAGGCGCGAAAATTGGCGTCTATAACAAGACTTCTCCTCGATGTTCCCCCTTTCAATGTTGCAGTATTATTGCAAGATCTGATATGCTGTGATCCTCCGCATTCGCACATTGTATGGCAGCGATGGCGAACCTATGGCACGCGTGCCAGCTGTGGCACGCGAAGGCCTTGCAGCTGGCACGCGGGCCATAGGTCCGCAAAAAAAAGAAAAAAGCTGTCTCTGACTGCTGCCGCGGACGCGGCAAGGGCAGAATGCAGCGTCCCGCGGGGCCCCCTCCGCCCGCTAAGCCCCTCTGCAAGAGCTTTCAGATTCGCGAGGGAGAGCGTCTCCCTCGCGTCTCTGTTAAGCCCGCAGGGGCTAATGGGAAATTTCCCATCAGCCCCTTTAGACGCGAGGGACTGATGGGAAATTTCCCATTAGCCCCTGCGGGCTTAACAGAGACGCGAGGGAGACGCTCTCCCTCGCGAATCTGAAAGCCCTTGCAGAGGGGCTTAGCGGGCGGAGGGGGCCCCGCGGGACATTGTAATCTGCCGCGGCAGCAGCCAGAGCCTGCTTTTTTTTAAAAAAAATTTGCCGGGGGGGGGGGGGTTAGGACTGCTAATGGGCAGGAGGAGGGGGGGGTTAGGACTGCTAATGGGGAGGAGGGGGGGGGGTAGGACTGCTAATGGGCAGGAGGGGGGGTGTTACGACTGCTAAATGGCCGGAGGGGGGGGTGTTAGGACTGCGAAGGGGCAGGGGGGGGTAGGACTGCTAATGGGCAGGAGGGGGGGGTTAGGACTGCTAATGGGCAGGAGGGGGGGTTAGGACTGCTAATGGGCAGGGGGGGAGGGTTAGGACTGCTAATGGGCAGGAGGGGGGGTTTTACGACTGCTATTGGGCAGGGGGGGGGGGTTAGGACTGCTAATGGGCAGGAGGAGGGGGGTGTTAGGACTGCTAATGGGCAGGAGGGGGGGTGTTAGGACTGCTAATGGGCTGGGGGGGGTTAGGACTGCTGTCGGGCGGGCGGGTGGGTAGGACTGATAAAGGGCGGGAGGGGGGGTGTTAGGACTGAAAATGGGAAGGAGGGGGGGTGTTAGGACTGCTAATGGGCTGGGGGGGTTAGGACTGCTAATGGGCGGGGGTAGGACTGCTAATGGGCTGGGGGGGTAGGACTGCTAATGGGCTGTGGGCTGATGGGGGCTGTCTGGAAATGGGGTGATGGGGGTTTAGGGCTGGAAGTGAGTTGATGGGGGGGGGCTAGGACTGGTATTGGGTTGGGGGGTTGCTAGGACTGGAAATGGGCTGATGCAGGGACTAGAAGGGAATGGATGCTGGGTGAGGCTGGAACTAGAAGGGAGCTGATGTTGGGGGAGGATTAGAATGGGATGGGGCTGGGAGAGTAAAATGGAGAGGGGAAAAATATTTTGTGTGGGAGGGATAAAAAATCTACAATTGGCCGGGTATTGGGAGAGTAAGTGGGGATTGAGGATGGAGGGGTAAAATTTGAGTGGATGAAATAGGAATGAGGAAAGAGCAAAAGGAGAAAGATTAGTATGTTAAAGCGGATGTAGAGAGAGAATGGAAAAAAAAACTAGAAGAGAGAAGAAAGGACAAATGGACAGCAGATGATGGAGAGTTAGCAGAAAACATGAAGAAACCAGAAGAAAGTGGCTGGAGCAATTGCAACTGAGCTGAGGTATTCTGTTTATGTAATTCCTTTTTGACATTGCCACTTGTTCTCTTTCCCCAGTAGGTCATGTATTGTTATTGTCTGAAATGTATTGGTTTAATATTTGCAGTGTTGCCTTTTGATAGGTATGGTGTGGTGCTTTGTGAGTCCTGGTAGTGCTGTTAGGATACGGCGGGTTTGCTATTGGTTCTAAATGGGCAGTGTTTGTAGTAGTTCCTAATGTGCCTGGCGGTTGGCACTGGATTATAGTAATGTAGAAATCTTTTAGTCTGTCTTTATCCATACACTCATTAAGAGACATGTTTACTAAAAGTTAGTGTATGTTAGCATTATGCAAATATTTATGCAAATTGACGTGCTGGCACTTTGAGGAAATTCTTTGGTTTTGTGCGGCAGTTTGGGCACTCGGGCTCAAAAAGGTTAGCCATCACTGTTGTATGGTTTTCACTTCTCTGTCTAATCAGTAAGTACGCTCTCAATTTCTCAACTTCGTCCCTCCAGTCTTTATGCCTTTCGTCTTTTACAAAATACTGATCAAGTTCTTATTTTCAATTTTTTGCTTTGATCATCAGGTTTAATTCATTCATACTCACTAAGTTTCCTCTGTGTATAGTCTCCTTGACTAGTGCACGATTCCTCTTCTCTTTTTTATAAACGTCCCTTGACACTTGGCGTCTTTACGCTTAGAGATTTTTATGTGAAGTGTCTCCCTTAGATATCTGTCATTTAATTTAAGCTCCTCAAAATTATCCAGCGTGCACACTTACTCTTCATATATACACTTGCTTTTCCATACATCATCATTTTTATATTATAAAGCACACTATCCAATCTTTGTCGACATGCGTGTCATTTTTTATGCATGATATACAAGAATTAGTTTTATTATTACATATATGGTTTTATATATTTATACACTTGTATTTTATTAGATTTCTTCATATATACCTTTTAGTAATATATGCATCGCTATATTGTTAGACGTTAGGTCATATCATCGATTTTTAAATCACATTAAATATGTTTACTTCGAAGCTCACCAGTGCGTCTTATACACTTTTTGTACTCTTCCCCCCAAAATATCTTTTTTAATCTTTCTAATTTCTGCCTCCTGAGTTGACCACCCACATGTACATTGGCACTATCGAATTCTCTTGTACATCCCCTTCTCCTCTATCGGAGCAATAATCCTTACACTCATTGTATACTAGTGTTTCATCACAGTATGCTCCGTGTCCACATTTGGTGTCCATTCCATATATGAATGTTCTGCTTATATATTCATAATATTAGAAGTGTCCTTCTATTTTATTACCATGTCCCCTTGTTTATATGTTTAATATATGTTTAATATATTGTTAATATTTTATATATAATATATTTTTAAATACATAGTTTATATTCATATATATGTTTTTGCGGATGAACACATTTGTACTTCATCTTATACATATTTATATTATATACATTATATATCACATATCATTTTATTATATATGATTGTCACATATTTATTATATATTATGTATTATGTGTTATATGTCATCTATTATATATTATATTTTATTTTGTATATCATACGTTATATATTATATTTTATATTTACATTTATATTTATATTTTTTATTAACATTATATGTATTTCTTTATTCTTATTTTTATTTTTCTTTATTTTTATTTGTCATTATTTATTATTTTTTATTTTGTTTTTTATTTTTTACTTGGCAGTATTTCATGTTTGTATTTTATTCAATGGTTCATCTTAACATGTGATTACATAGTTTTTCTTTTTTATAGCTATTATATAGTGCTACAACTCAACTGTCTTTAAGAGACAAGCTTATCACACACGGCTCTATCCATACATAGTGCCTTCACCAAAGTGTCCTTGAGACATTCCACCCTATACAACATTGGTATGTTACCACATTACCATTAGCACATTTTCATTTATCAATTTAATTATTCACATTGTTTTATTTATTATACTTTTTATCATTTTTTATTTTTATTAGCATTTTTATCATCATTTTTATGGTTTATTTATTATTTATTTATTATTAATTGATACATATTCATATTTATATAGTATTTATTTGTTTAATTATGCAATCATTGCTTTTCTCTTTTTCATACTTAGGTCCTCTGTCTCGGCCCTTGTTTTGTCTACAATATTTTTAATATATTTTTAATATAATTTTAATATATTTTTAATATTTTCAATTTATTTGGTTCTCTGGTTTGTTCTTTTGTTTTACATGCAATTTATACATATAACATACGTGTGAATATACGTGTTTAAAAATTTTTCCTTTTATTGTTTTGGAATGATTATTTTTTTATTTGTTTTATAAAAATATTCTTTTGAGACTATCATTTATCTTGAATGTGATACATTGATTGTTAAAACATTTTTTACTCTAACATTGTTTGTTTAACCCCATGGTAGCTGTATGTCCCCCGAAGAAGGCGCAAGCCGAAACGCGAAGGGACCATCTTCAATAAAGCAGTCTGTCCAAACCTGCTCTCTTCTCTTGCTCTTTTTGTTCTCGCTTATGCAGAGAAGCCATCTTGTCCTTGTATGAAGACATTAAAGATGATATTGATTCTGCCACTACTCGGAGGCACGCGGTTACTTGCCACATTGCATTTTCTCGGCACTGGATCATTACAAAATGATGTTGGGCTGGCCTGTGGAATAGACCAATCATCATTTTCAAGGCATTTCAAGCAGGTATTGCAGGCCTTAAAAAATCGCATCGGGGAGCATATACATACCCAGAGCAAGAGGCACAAAGGCAAGTGTTGAAGGCGGACTCTTTTTTTTAATATTGCCGAACCACCAAATGTGATTGGAGCAATAGACTCACCCATGTACCCCTAACACCTCCCAACGATAGAGAATTCGCATTCTGAAACTCAACTAATGTCCAAGTGGTATGTGATGCATACATGAAGAACCTGAATGTGGTCTCCAAGTTCCCGGGCAGCTGTCATGATGCCTTTATCCTCTCAAACTCAGCACTCAGCCGTAACTTTGAAGAGGGAAACTACGGTGAAGGTTGGCCTATCAGTAAGTGCCGTATAGGCATACTGAAACATTGGGGAGTGGAGGGACAGCTGTACAAGAACTTATCTAGGCTGTTTTGTTGGAGTTTTATTCATAGGGGATGCTGGGTACTGGAGGGCAAACAACTATACATCTTCATAAGGCAATTTTCAAGCAGTTGTCTTTTTTTTTTAATGCCATAAGTGAAGCTGGATATGGATGTAAGACCTGGTTGATGACTCCACTGATTTCACCAAGTGCTCTCATCAAGCACTCCCACAAAATGCGCTACAATGAGGCACACATTTATATATGGGATGTGATAGAGCATTTATTTTATTATTTATTTATTTATATTCTCTTATATAGAAACATAGAAACATGATGACAGAAAAAGACCACATGGCCTATCTAGTGTGTCCTTCCATAACAACAACTACAACAGTCCACTTTTTACCTTTAGAGATCCTCTGTGTTGATCCCATGCTTTTTTGAATTCAGTTACTGTGCTCATCTCTACCACCTCCACTGGGAGACTATTCCATGGATCCACTACTCTTTCTGTAAAGAAATATTTCCGCATATCACTCCTGAATCTATCTCCCTTCACCCTCATCCCATGTCCCCTCGTAGCAGAACTTGCTTTCAATTGAAAGAGGCTCTCTCCCTGAACATTATGCCACGGAGGTATTTAAACATCTCAATCATATCACCTCTATCCCGCCTTTCCTCTAAGGTGTACATATTAAGATCCTTAAATCTGTCCTCATATGCTTTATAATGAAGCCCATTAATCATTTTAGTAGCAACCCTCTGCACCGACTCCATCCTGTTCACATCCTTTTGAAGGTGCGGTCTCAAGAATTGCACACCATACTCCAAATGAGGTCGCACCAAAGACTTATACAGAGGCATTATCACCTCCTTTTTTCTGCTAGCCATTCCTCTCCGTATGCACCCAAGCATCCTTCTAGCTTTTGCAGTCACCTTTTCTACCTGTTTAGCTACTTTAAGATCATCAGACACAACCACGCCTAGGTCCCGCTCTTCTTTAGTGGACAAAAGTACTTCACCTCCTATACTGTATTGCTCCCTTGGATTGCTGCAGCCCAAATGCATGACCTTACTTTTTTTAACATTAAATCCCAGCTGCCAAATTCTAGACCATTCTTCAAGCTTAGCTAGATCCCTCCTCATGTTATCTACACCTTCCTGGGTGTCTACTATATTGCAGATTTTGGTATCATCTGCAAAGAGGGAAACCTTACCTGACAGCCCTTCCGCTATATCACTAACAAAGATGTTAAAAAGAATCGGACCAAGGACAGATCCCTGGGGCACACCACTGGTAACATCCTTCTCCTCAGAGTGAGCTCCATTCACTTGTACTCTTTGTCGCCTCCCACCCAACCAATTTCTAACCCAAGCAGTAACTTTAGGGTCCATCCCTAGGGTGCTCAGTTTGTCTATAAGTCGCCTGTGAGGAACAGTGTCAAAGGCTTTACTGAAATTTAAATACACCACATCTAGAGCCCTCCCTCGGTCCAACTCCCTGGTCACCCAGTCAAAGAAATCAATCAGATTTGTCTGACAAGACCTGCCTCTGGTGAATCCATGCTGCCT
Organism: Ichthyophis bannanicus; assembly: GCA_033557465.1. Taxonomy (NCBI): domain Eukaryota; kingdom Metazoa; phylum Chordata; class Amphibia; order Gymnophiona; family Ichthyophiidae; genus Ichthyophis; species Ichthyophis bannanicus. The sequence goes on from CM066044.1 coordinate 111,434,488, forward strand.
CGGATCCTGTAATCCGCTGGACTCCAGAAACCTCACTATTTTCTCTTTCAGCAGCGTTTCCAATAATTTACTCATCATCAAAGTTAAACTAACTGGCCTGTAGTTTTCAACCACATCCCTACTTCCGCTTTTGTGTAAAGGCACCACATGAGCCTCTCTCCAGTCCTTTGGCACCACTCCCGACTCCAACGAGGCATTGAAAAGGTCAGTCAGTGGAGCTGCTAGAACGTCCCCTAGTTCCCTCAGTATTCTAGGGTGTATCCCATCCGGTCCCATCACTTTGTCTACTTTAAGTTGAGCTAGTTTCTCACGAACACAGTCTTCTGAAAATTGTTCAAGATGTCCCTCGCTTCTGTTCTTATTTGTGGGTGTTTTTCTGAGGTCCTGCTCCTGGTTCTTCATCTGTGAACACAGAACAAAAATATTTGTTAAGCAATTCCGCTTTATCCTTATCAGCTTCTACATATTGGCCCCGCCCCCCCCCCCCCCCCCTGCACCCTTGAGTCTGACAATACCACTTTTGCCCTTCCTCTTCTCACTAATATATCTGAAAAATGTCTTATCCCCCCATTTTATTGCATTGGCTATTTCCTCCTCCTTTTGAATCTTTGCGTTCTTGACTACTTTGCTAGCTTCTCTACGTTTTTCCAAATACAGATGCCTGTCTTCCTCTCTCTGTGATCTCTTGCATTTCATGAAGGCCTCCCTCTTTTTCTTCACTTTTTCAGCTACTTCCATCGAAAACCATAGCGGTCTCCTATTCCCTTTGCCTTTATTTACCATTTTAACAAAAAGGTTGGTTACCCTTAAAATACCCCCTTTCAGTTTTGCCCACTGTTTTTCTACATCCCCCAGCTGTTCCCATCCCACTAACGACTCCCTGAGGTATTGGCCCATCTTCGCAAAGTTAGTCTTCCTAAAGTCTAAGATCCTCACCTTGGAATGGATTCTAACAGCCCTAGTCCTAATACTGAACCACACCATCTGGTGATCACTGGATGCAAAATGATCTCCCACTTCAACATCAGAAACACTTTCACCATTGGTAAGCACCAAGTCCAGTATGGTCCCTTCACGTGTGGGGTCTGTTACTAATTGCCTGAATAGTTCTCCCTGGAGAGAATCCAGGATCTCCTTACTTCTAGATGATACTGCAGCAGGAATGTGCCAATCAACATCTGGCATATTGAAATCTCCTATCAGTAGCACTTCCCCTTTCCTAGCAATGCTGTGTATGTCTTCAATTAACTCTCTGTCCACCTCTTCCTCTTGTGAGGGAGGTCTGTATATCACACCAATGCAAATAGATTTCTCTTTCCCTCTTTCTAGTTTAACCCACAATGCCTACTCTCTGTCTTTTAAGCTCTGTAATTCCAAAGCTTTAATAGTAGTTTTTACATATAGTGCCACTCCTCCTCCCCTTCTTCCTACCCTGACCTTTCTGAATAAAGTATAGCCAGGTATAGTTACATCCCAGTCATGGTTTTCTGTGAGCCATGTTTCTGTAACTGCCACTAAATCCAAGTCAGCCACTCCCACGAAAGCTTCAACTTCAGGGATCTTATTTCCCATGCCACGAGCATTTATACACACTGCTTTCCATATGTTACCCCTGTTACCCATTTCCATAAAGGTATTTAATGTATCACCTACCTGGGGGCTTTCACTTACCTGGGGGCTTTCTTCACCCATCCCCATCCATCCCCAACCCATCCCCACCCATCTAGTTTAAAGCCCTCTTCAATAGATTAGCCAGTCTACTACCGAAGATGCGTTGACCTTTCTTGGACAGATGGATGCCATCTCTGCTCTGCAACCCTTGGAACAGCATCCCATGGTCTAGGAAACCAAAACGCTCTCGATGACACCATCCACGCAGCCATGCATTCATCTCCAGGATGCGAGCCTCTCTGCCTTGGCCTTTACCCTCAACAGGGAGGACTGAAGAGAACACCACCTGTGCACCTAACTGCTTCACCCTCTGTCCCAGAGCCAAGAAGTCACTTTTGATACGTTCCGAGGTATACCTGGCAGTATCATTTGTTCCAACATGGATTAGCAACATTGGGTAATAGTCAGTGGGCTTGATGAGTCTCGGCAAACTCTCCGTAACATCTTGGATTTTGGCACCAGGCAGACAGCATACCTCTCTGGACATCGTCTGGTCGGCAGATGGAGAAGTTGGATTGGTGATTTTGCAGGCCCTGGTGACTTGTGTCCAACCATCGACATTCTGTTGGCACCCATCTTCTCCTGTGCTGGAGAGCTTGGTTGCTGCAAGAAGCATCTCATCAATGTACTTCTCACTGTCTTGAATGCTCCTCAGCCTCGCCACCTCCTCTCTGAGTGCCTCCACTTGTTTCCTCAGAGCTTCAGCATGCAGGCACCCTGCACATGGAACCGGTCCTTCAACTGGCATTAGGACCTCTGTCTGGACCGAGGCAGAAGCTGTAACAGGGGCAACAGCTTTAGCAATAAGATTTTTCCCAGCCATTGTTCTGTTCGTGGAGCTTAGGTATCTGTTAAAGCAAAAGAGAGAGATCTACCAAGCAATGTTCCCTCTAATTTTCTGTAGGCTGTGTGCACATAAAATATCAGCTGTGTGCAGCTTTTGAAGGAAGGTTAAATTTTTGTGCGCCACATAACGACACTCGGAGTTATATACTTTAAAATTTGACTACACGTCAGAATACAGTATGTACACCACATTCATTTTAATCAAATTAAATGAAAATAGACGATTACTAAATGAAGTGGGAAATTTCTAGTAATTACAATCATTACTTTTAAATTTTAAGACATCTGTGTTTTTTTCTATCAGAATAAGAGCCGTAATTTTTGTGCGCTCTGTTGTAAAGTACGTGCGCTCTCTCGGCGAGGTGTGCGCGCGCGCACAAGCGCACAGCTTAGAGGGAGCAGTGCTACCAAGTACCAGCCGGTTTCGCAGCTGTCCTTTCAGAGAAAAAGCAGTTAAATCTCTTTAATTATATTCAAAATGTGCTGGTCCAATTCTCTGTGATTTGGTAAAGGGGGAGGTGCCCTATCAAGCAAGACTGCTCACTAGGGGTGGGTGGGAGTCGGGGTGGGTAGGGAGGGAACTAACACCTGATTAGGTGTTAGCAGTTTCTAATCCTGAGGAGGTTACTGGAGTTCAGCAACCTACTGTGCTCAAGGAAAGTTCCCCTAAAGCAGCAAAAAGAAAGTAACCTTGCTTTAAACATATACAAAAAACCCTTTTAAGAGCTCCTAGTCAGAGAGCTAGCAATGTAATATAATAAAACAAACAAACAAACCCTCAAATCCTTACTGTTTGTTTGATCTGTGAAGCCCTGGTTAGGAAAGCCTCAAAAGGGCAGGGCACTGGAGCCTTTTATGCAGGCTTCAACTGCACTCAGGAAACAGGCCCACTAACTCCTGATTAGGTGTTAGCAGTTTCTAAACCTGAGGAGGTTACTGGAGTTCAGCAACCTACTGTGCTCAAGGAAAGTTCCCCTAAAGCAGCAAAAAGAAAGTAACCTTGCTTTAAAAAATATACAAAAAACCCTTTTAAGAGCTCCCAGTCAGAGAGCTAGCAATGTAATATAATAAAACAAACAAACAAACCCTCAAATCCTTACTGTTTGTTTGATCTGTGGAGCCCTGGTTAGGAAAGTCTATATACTGCGCTATTCTGCATCAGTGCGGTTTACATTGAACAAACTGAAATTACATTGAACAGGGCATTATAACTTGGAGATAACTATTTTACAGGGAACATGGGCTACCTTTGGGGTCCTCTAGAGTCATTTCCATTGTCTGGACCATTCTGGGTATGTATTGTAATATGCACCTGAAAAGGTTGGCGACATTGTTGCCATATGCTGCATGCTGCACAACACAGCCCTGGAACACGGAATGCCATGAGAAATAGCTCCCGACTTGCCACGAGAACTTTACATCTATGCACCTGTCTGTCCGATTCAACAAGGGGTAATGAGAGACGAAGAAGACTTATAGAGGACTACTTTTCTAGATGACTTTGCATTTCATGTTGTCAGTAATTCTTATGATTACTTGTTTTTCCATAATAAATGGTTTTGGGACGAGAATACTTTTGATGTCTCCTTTCTTGCAAAAACTTTCATAGTTGTGTACCATAAATACACTAAAATGTGTAAGCTGAAGAAAAAATGGCTGAAAAGGAATGCAGGGACCTTTATAATCAGCATCCAGGCAATGTAAAAAAGGAGACGTCAAACTGGACATGGAAATGGCGTGCCTGTGGAAACGCACAGCGGGATGCGCCAGTGGTAGAACTGCATGCGTGTGTGCATGCATGTGTCAATGCGGAACCCACAGAAAATGACTGCAGGAGAAACAGGAGAAGGGCCATATCCTGGGCAGAAGCCCAGCTTCCCCAGGGAGGATGTTAAGCTCCTCGCATCTCTCATAGTTGCAGATGAGAAGCGCCTCTTCCCTAGGTCACAGCATGTTGTCAGTAATTCTTATGATATGATTACTTTAAATAGTTTTGTGTTATCTGCAAATTTGATAACCTCACTCGTTATTGCCTTTTCCAGATCATTTATGAATATGTCATAAAGCAGTGGACCCAACACAGATCCCTGCGGTACTCCACTATTCACCTTTCTCTATTGGGAAAATTGGCCATTTAGCCCTTTTAACCAGTTCCTGATCCACAATAGTACACTGCCTCCTATCCCATGACTTTTTAGTTTTCCCAAAAGTCTCTGATGAGGGACCTTGTCAAAGGTGTTCTGAAAGTCCAGATACACTATATCAACTGACTCACCTTTATCTACCTGTTTATTCACACCTTCAAAAAACATAACATATTAGCAAGTCAAGATCTTCCTTGTCTAAAGCCATGTTGGCTGTCTCCCATTAAGCCATGACTATCTACATGTTCAGTAATTTTGTTCTTTATGATGATTTCTACCATTTTTCCTGGTACTGAGGTCAAGCTCACCGGTCATTAGTTTCCCGGATCACCCCTGGAACCCTTTTTAAAAATTGGCGTTACATTGCCCATCCTCCAATCTTCAGGTATTACAGATGATTTTAATGATAGTTCACAGATTACTAATAGCATGTCTGCAATCTCATATTTCAGTTCTTTCAACACCCTTGGATGTATATCATCTGGTCCAGGTGATTTGCTACTCTTCAGTTTATCAAATAGTTGTAATACATCTTCCCGGTGTATCGATATTTCTTTCAATTATTCTGCAGTATCACCTTTAAATACCACTTCAGTCATGGGTAACATCCCCACATCTTCCTCAGTAAAGACCAAAGCAAAGAATTCATTCAGTCTCTCTGCTATAGGCTTGTCCCTTCTTAGTACCCCTTTTACCACTCTATCATCTAATGGTCCAACTGACTCTCTCACAGGTTTTTTTGCTATGAATGTACTTGAAAAAGTCTTTATCATGCGTTTTGCTTCCACTGCAAGTTTCTTCTGAAATTCTGTCTTTGCCTGCCTTATCATTGCCTTGCATTTATTTATTTATTTAGCTGCATTTATATCCCGCTTTTCACCGGGTCAAAGCGGTTGGGGGATACATTTAACACAAGGGGACATGAGACACATACACTAATACTTACAGGGAACATAGGCAATGGAGGTTTAAGTGGCTTGCCCAAGACCACAAGGGAGCACCTGTGGGACTAGAAACCCCAGTCCTTCCGGCCCAAGGTTGCTGTCCTCTAGTGGGATTTGAACCACCGACCTTCCGGCCTGTGGTACCTTGCCCCAACCACTAAGCCACTCCTCCCATTTAACTTGCCAGTGCTTGTGCTGTTTCCAGTTTTCGTCATTGGGCTCTTTTTTCCATTTCTTGAAAGATGCTCTTTTGACAACAACATCCTCTCTGACCTCTCCTTTAAACCATGCTGGCAGTTTTTTGGACTTCCTTCCACTTTTCTTAAAGTGTGGAATACAGCTGGTCTGGGCTTCCAAAAAATATTTTGATGTAAGTACAAGTTTGATGTAAGTCTTTAACCTTTGCAACTGCTGCTTTTTGTTTTTTCTTAACTATTTTCCTCATTTTATCATAGTCTCCCTTTCGAAAGTTAAAAGGTAGTACTGTGGATTTCTTTACCATCCCTCCTCCATTAATAAAATCAAACGCGATCATGCTATGATCACTATTGTCAAATGGCCCCCAACACCCTTATCTCTTGCACTAGATCTTGTGTTCCACTAAGGACTAGGTCCAAAATGGCTTCCCCTCTGTTCGGTTCATGAACCAGCTGCTCTAAGAAGCAGTCATTTATTTATTTTGGCAGAGTCCAGCCTGGAGGAGAATGAGGATGACCCTGGCCCCTCCCTCTGTACTGACGCCACTGACGCCACCCCCCCCCCTCAGAGCAACTTGTCCCTTAACCACAACCACACCACCACCACCCCCAGCCGGAACAACTCCCCCCCCATCCCAGTCTCTTCAACCGCCCCCCTGCCCGAACAACCTCCCCCTCCAACAACCTCCTCTCCAGCCCCAACAATCCTCCCCTCAGCCACACCCTGTAACTACCACTCCACCCCTGTGGAACCACCTGCCCCTGATTACCCAAACCCCTCCCAACCTGTCTCCATGCCCAGGTGTCATACGGTACACCCCCCCAATCCAGGAGGAAGGGGTTGATGGGAGGGTTCCGCATGCTGTGGCACCCCCCTCCAGGGAACTAGCTGGGGATGTCCACAGCATGCTTTGGGACATCAGGCGGTGGCTAACGTTAAGCATATTGCCCATCACCTACCACCTCCCCTTCACTGATCCTCAATTGGCGCTTTTTTTTTTCATTCCTCCTCACTCCCCATACCCATGTAAATATTTGTGTAAATAGTTTGCTTTAATAGTTTTGTACAAGTCCAAGGCCAAATAAATGAGGTTCACTGGATTTACCAATTTGTCCTGCCTATTTTGTGAAAGGGGTTGGAGGGTAATTGTGGTTGGTGGGAGCACAAGAGTGAAAGGAAGCTTGTCTGTACAGGGCTGTGTACACAGTCAGGGTACTTAATAACATCATATTAGCCCTCAGAAAGAGTTAACACCACAGACATTCCAGAGCTTATTACTCAGCAACAACCTTGAAAAAGACTACTGAAATAACTAGGCTGAACTTTCCTAATAACAAAGACATTAGGTTTGTTATACAAAAGATAGTGCAGGGAGGAGTTTGTTTCTCAGTCTCGATTCAGAGATATCAAAACTGCAAGTGTTAGAATTATTGTCTAAAATGTTATGTCTGGGAATACATGTATGTTTCCTCATGATGACCTATGCTAATAAGAACCAACCTATGACGTAGAGATATAGAGATGCATGTTATGAATATACATGATGCTTGACGTAGAACAATAAAGTGGAAATTATGCTGTGTAATGAAATATTTACCTATAAATAAAATGGCTGAAAGCTGTGTAGCAGACTTGGAAAACATAAGAAAGGCAGAGAGGTACATAGACGAGACCTACAGGGATATAGTCCTGAAGTCCCACCTCCAGTCTGGCAGTATCCCTGTTGCCATGGAGGAGAGAGGTCACATGACAGGAGAGCATCACCCTGGTGTGGCAGGAAGTGATCCTGTAACTAGGACCTGTCCTCCAGGTGATGTAAAACCCTCTTGCACCGAGGAAGTTTCTCCAAGGCCATGTGCCCATGAGGGAAGGGTTGGGACAGCCGTTATAGTTGGTGATTCGATCTTAGGCATGTAGATAGCTGGGTGGATGGTGGACATGAGGATCGCCTGGTAACATGCCTGCCTGGTGCGAATGTAGCGGACCTCACGCACCACCTAGATAAGGTCTTAGTGCTGGGGACGAGTCTGCTGTCTTGGTACATGTCGGTACCAATGACATAGGAAAATGTGGTAGGGAGGTTCTGGAGGTTAAATTTAGGCTTTTAGGTAGGAAGTTGAAATCCAGAACTTCCAGGGTAGCATTCTCCGAAATGCTTCCCGTTCCACGTGCAGGACCCAAAAGGCAGGCAGAGCTCCGGAGTCTCAAATCATGGATGAGACAATGGTGCAGAGATGAGGGTTTTGGATTTGTTAGGAACTGGGGAACATTCTGGGGAAAGGAGAGGCTCTTCCGAAGGGATGGGCTTCACCTTAACCGGGATGGAACCAGGCTGCTGGCATTAACCTTTAAAAAGGAGATAGAGCAGCTTTTAAACTAGATAATAGGGGAAAGCCGACAGTCGCCCAAGATCAGATGGTTCGGAAGAATGTATCCTTGAAGGATACTACCAAAAGCAGAGAGGTTCCAAAAAAGAGTAAAGTAGCCCAAATGCCCTCAAGTATGGAGTACACAGCGCTTAAAGATCCCAAATTACCCATGTCTACCAACAGCCAAACTAATATGAATAAAATATAGTCTCTAAAATGCTTGTATGAAAATGCTAGAAGTCTAAAAAATCAGATGGGAGAGTTAGAATATATAGCACTAAATGAGAGGTTAGATATGATTGGAATATCAGAGACATGGTGGAAGGAGGACAACCATTGGGACACTGTGATACCTGGATACAAACTATATCGAAATGATAGAGCTGATCAAATTGGTGGAGGGGTGGCGCTCTATGTTAGAGAGGGCATTGAGTCAGAAAGGATTAAAGTTTTGCAGGAAAAAAACATTTCCTGTAGAATCTCTATGGATTGAAATTCAATGTAAAAAGGAGAAGGCATTGGCAGTGGGGGTGTACTATCGACCGCCTGGCCAGAATGAACAAATGGATGATGAAATGCTCAAAGAAATCAAGGAAGCTAACAAACGTTATAGCGCAGTAATAATAATGGGTGATTTCAATTACCCCAGTATCGACTGGGTCAGTGTCACGGCAGGACATGCTAGGGACATAAAGTTCCTAGATGACATAAATGACTGCTTCTTGGAGCAGCTGGTTCTTGAACCAACCAGAGAGGAAGCCATATTAGACCTAGTCCTTAGTGGAACACCAGATCTAGTGCAAGAGATAAGGGTGTTGGGGCCACTTGGCAATAGTGATCATAGCATGATCACCTTTGATTTAATTAGTGGAGGAGAGATAGTAAGGAAATACACAGCACTACCTTTTAACTTTCGAAAGGGAGACTATGATAAAATGAGGAAAATAGTTAAGAAACGACTAAAAGTAGCAGTTGCAAAGGTTAAAGACTTACATCAAGCTTGGGTGTTGTTGAAAAATACTATCTTGGAAGCCCAGACCAGCTGTATTCCACGCTTTAAGAAAAGTGGAAGGAAGTCCAAAAAACTGCCAGCATGGTTTAAAGGGGAGGTCAGAGAGGCTGTTGTTGCCAAAAAAGCATCTTTCAGGAAATGGAAAAAAGAGCCAAACGACGAAACCTGGAAACAGCACAAGCACTGGCAAGTCAAATGCAAGGCACTGATAAAGCAGGCAAAGGGAGAATTTGAGAAGAAGCTTGCTGTGGAAGCAAAAACGCGAAATAAAGATTTTTTTCAAGTACATTTGTAGCAGAAAACCTGTGAGAGAGTCAGTTGGTCCATTAGATGATAGAGGAGTTAAAGGGGCACTAAGAGGCGACAAGGCGATAGCAGAGAGACTGAATGAATTCTTTGCTTCGGTCTTTACTGAGGAAGATGTAGGGATGTTACCCATGACTGAAGTGGTATTTAAAGCTGCGGAAGAATTGAAGGAAATATCGATACATCGGGAAGATGTATTACAACTATTAGATAAACTGAAATCACCAGGGCCGGATGGTATACATCCAAGGGTGTTGAAAGAACTGAAATAGGAGATTGCAGACCTGCTATTAGTAATATGTGAATTTTCATTAAAATCATCTGTAATACCTGAAGATTGGAGGATCGCCAATGTAACGCCAATTTTTAAAAACGGTTCCAGGGATGATCCAGGAAAGTACAGACCAGTGAGCCTCATGTCAGTACCGGGAAAAATGGTAGAAACCATCATAAAGAATAAAATTACTCAGCATATAGATAGTCATGGCCTAATGGGAGACAGCCAACATGGTTTTAGACAAGGAAGATCTTGTCTTACTAATCTATTATGTTTTTTTGAAAGTGGACAAAGGTGAGTTGGTTGATATAGTGTATCTGGACTTTCGGAAAGCCTTTGACAAAGTCCTTCATCAGAGACATTTGGCAAAACTAAAGAGTCATGGGATAGGAGGCAGTGTACTACTGTGGATTAAGAACTGGTTAAAAGATAGAAAGCAGAGGGTTGGGCTAAATAGTCAATTTTCCCAATGGAGAAAAGTGAATAGTGGTGTACCCCAGGGATCTGTGCTGGGTCCGCTGCTTTTTGACATATTCATAAATGACCTGGAAAGTGGAATAACGTGTGAGGTTATCAAATTTGCTGATGACACAAAACTATTTAAAGTTGTTAAAACCCAAGAGGATTGTGGAAAATTGCAAGAGGATCTTGATAAATTGGAAGACTGGGCATCAAAATGCAAGATTAAATTTAATGTGGACAAGTGCAAAGTTATGCACCTAGGGAAGAACAACCCAAGCTATGGTTACACGATGCAATGTTCCACATTAGGAACCACCACCCAGGAAAAAGATTTAGGTATCATTGTGGATAGCATGTTAAAACCCTCGGCCCAGTGTGCAGCGGCAGCCAAGAGAGCAAATAGAATGCTAGGTATCATAAGGAAAGGAATGGAAAATAAAACAAAAGATATTATAATGCCTCTATATCGTTCCATGGTGAGACCGCACCTTGAATATTGTGTGCAATTCTGATCGCAGTATCTTAAAAAGGATATAGCGTTATTAGAAAAGGTTCAGAGAAGAGCCACCAAAATGGTAAAGGGGATGGAAGGATACTCCTATGAGGAAAGGCTAAAAAGGTTAGGGCTCTTTAACCTGGAAAAGAGACGGCTGAGGGGAGATATTATAGAAGTCTATAAATTAATGAATGGAGAGGAATGGGTAAACGTAGATCGATTGTTTACATTATCAGAATATAGAAAGACTAGGGGACATGCAATGAAGCTACAGTGTAAACTATTTAAAACTAATAAAAGAAAATATTTCTTCACTCAACGTGTAATCAAACTTTGGAATTTGTTACCAGAGGATGTAGTAAAGGCTGTTAGTGTAGCTGGGTTTAAAAAAGGTTTGGACAAGTTCCTGGAGGAAAGGTCCATAAATCATTATTAAGAAGGGACCCAGGATATCAATGCTTGACCCAGTACAAGCATTGCGGAACCTGTGTCTTTTGGGGAAACTGCTAGGTACGTATGACCTAGATTGGCCACTGCTGGAAACAGGATACTGGGCTTGATGGACCTTGGTCTGACCCAGTATGGCATATCTTATGATCTTATGATCTGTGATGGCAGAGTAAAGAAGGTGCTAACTTGGTTTGCTCTCCCAAAGCTTTGGTTGTATTTTTAAATAATACAAGTGTGTTGTGTATTATTTACTGAGTTACCATGCTTGCTTCCTTCTCATTGCTTTGTGTGTGGATATCCGTTACCCAAGAGCCCTGGTGAGTTACCGGTGAGAGGAGGTGCAGAGTACACAAACAGTTGGTGCCATGCCGGATACGGATCTCTGCATTCAGGGCAAGGGCAGAAGGTGCCAGAAGATTTGTGATTATTACCAGTGATGGGTAATCTGTTAAGTAGACATGCTCCGTCTCAGATGCGTGAATGGCATGACAGAGCTAGGGCTTTAGCGTTGAAGAAAGATAGTCCTTCTTTTTGTATGCTTCTATTGTATCTATGAGAAGCATGGTGATGTAGCCATCGATTCCCTAGCACATTGGGATTCAGTGACTGGAGGTATTGAGAATTTGCAGTTTCCTCTGGAGGGAACTTTCTCTGTAGATAAGATTCGTTACCTGAGATATGCATTGGCAGTTAAGAGTAAACCGTGCAATAGTCCTGAATGGATTGTGCTTACATGGTGGGAACAGATGGCACATGAAGAAAAACATAGGAATGATGTTAAAGATTTGAAACAAAAGTTGGAAAGCTTTTGGGAGCATCCCACAGCGCCTGCGTGCTGCCTTCCCGCCTTTCCCAACTCTCCCTCTCCAGTTCTTCGTTTTCCGTGGAGCCGACAGGTCGCACATCCTGTCACCACAAAAAAAATCCCTTCTATTCTTTTTTGTGGTCGCATCTGCCTTCCCTCGATGCTACACCAGTACCGCCGGTTCTTCTTTCTTTTCTTCAAAAAACCCCCCCAAAACCTTCTTCTGGAGTCTTTCCAGTAATTTTCTCTCAGGTGCCATGCGCCATTTTGGGCACTAGGCCCAACTTTTCCTTCAGAATGGAAAAACCCGCTTCGGGTTTTAAAAAGTGTTCTAAGTGTGGCAGTACCATCTCCGTCACCGACACCCATGAGTGGTGCCTCAAATGTTTAGGTCCTGACCACTCTGTTTCAGAGTGTGTTGCCTGTGGGATGATGTCAAAAAGGGGCCGGCAGAACTGAGCTGCTAAGCTTAGCACCCTTTTTCCCTCCGAAGCAGCCTCCATGGCATCGATGTCCAGGGCTTCGTCTTCCTCCCATGGATCTCAGGTAACTAAACATAAATCTAGCCGGTCCTCAAAGGGTAGATCTCCTTCTAGACAGTGAGATGCCTCTGGCATTACCCTTGAGGGACTTTCACTGGCAAAATTGCCCCGGCGGGAGGCTTCGGCTTCCAAAGCACTAACGGGGCTCCAGGATGTTCTCGAGGCTTCAACCTCGGCAGAACTACTGGTGCCATGCTCTGGGGCACCGGCCGCTTCTTCCAGTACCGATACCCAAGCATCGGCAGCATCGATAGACCAGAGATTCTTGGCTATTGAACGCAGTCTGGCGGCTCTTCTCACGGCCTCGATGCCCTTGAAATCGCGTCAGACAATTAAAGCGGTACCAGCACCGACCCCGGTGCCGGCACTGATTGCATCGACATCGGCAGGTATTCTACCGGGACCGAGTCATACGTATCCATCTGGTATTGACAGGTCGGTATTGGACCACTCTGATGCCAGCTTCGATCGGTACCGGTACCGTGCCTTGCGCGATCACCCAGATCGGAGATACTTCGAATCCTTGGATGAGTCTGAAGACTCTGAAAGCTCTGCCGATACCAGAGTACTTCTTCCTGAGGATTCCTCTTCTCCTCAGCGTAGGATGTCTCCACCAGAGGATATGTCCTTTCAGGATTTTATCCAAGATGTGGTTTGAGGTCTTTCCAACACAGTGGCTCCTGAAAAAGAGCCTAGGGCAAAGGAATTAGAAATCCTGCAGTACCCTAAAGCTCCCAAGGAGGCAGCTACCTTACCTATTCATGAGATCTTGCATGATCTCATGTTAAAGGATGTGGGAAACACATCTAACCACATCTCCTCACTCTCGAAGACTCGGCACCATGTATTGAGTTCCTCCCTGTCCTGGGTTTCAGAAGACTCAATTACCACACCATTCCATGGTGGTGGAGTCAGCAATGAGAAGGATAAAGAGTGTAAAAAGGCATGCATCTAATCCTCCAGGACGTGAGTGTAGGGCTCTTGACGTCTTTGGACGTCGAACCTTCCAGGCTTCCATGCTTTCTGCTAGGATCAGTTCCTATATCTTATATATGGGAATGTTCCTTAAGGAAGTCACAGGAGATTTAGAGCTTATGAGCCCTCTCCTTCCTGATGATAAGAGGCAAGATTATCACTCTTGTCAAACATGCTCAGGATGTTTCCAAGTTTGTGAATCATGCAGCTTTTGACTGCTTTGAATGCATAAGCAGGACCTCTGCCATTGCCATAGGTGCACGTAGGATTGCCTGGCTCCAGGCATCTGACTTGGAAATTTGGGTACAGGATAAACTAGGGAATATTCCTTGCACAGGAGAGAATCTCTTTGGCAGGAAAAAGCTAATGAGATAGATGCTGACAATATCACTTTGGATAGATTGTCTAAATCTACTGCTGATCCTGCGAGGAAAAAATCCTCTAAGAAACCATTCTTCAGTAAAAAGAAGTTGTTTTATCCCTCCTATACCCAACAGGGGCATCATTTAGGTCAGTCTGCCCAAAAGGGACAGCAGCAACAACCTAGACAAAGAAAGACAAAAGCAGCTAAGCCTCAACCGGCTCAGCAGACTCAGGCTCCATAGGGGCTTTGACTCCTATCTAGAGAACTTTGCCTTCCTGGCCCTGAACGGCCCAGAGCCCTCCACCATCCCAGGAAGGTTATGTCATTTTGCCCCCAGAGGGGGTCAGATAACAGCAGAAAATTGGACTCTGTCTATTGTAAGAGAGGGGTACAAGCTTCATTTCCTCAGCATGCCCCCTCCTACAATGGTAAGACAGTTTAATTCTCAGACCTCTCTCAACGACCTCTTAGGTCAAGAGGTCACTGTGCTTCTTGCGCAAGAGGAAATAGAAGAGGTACCCATTCCCCAATGTGGTAGGCGACGGCCTATGATCCATGCTAATTGAACTAAGCAGACAGGCCTAAGCAGCTTGACCTGTAACTGAAGCCTGTAGTTAGGCCCAGAGGAATGAAAACCCCCCTGAATGATGACACCATAGAATTGAAACTTAACTCAGTTTAACTGAACATAGCTAAGCAGAAACGAAACTTAGAAAATATAGAAAAACAAGTTTAATTGGTACTGATAAGGTGTGCTATGCTTCTATGGAATTAATTAACTCTGCAAAAAGCAAGGTTACAGTGCCCTGCTTCCCATATGTTTTAACAAGTTAAGCGACCTTGGAGGAGAGATGTAACAAGTTAGAGACACTGACCATTGTAATTGGGACTAGAAGGGGGGCAACCAGGTGCTGAGCCCAGACCAGGGTCCCGATTGGGTAGCCATATCAGTTACCGGGACCAATAGATGGGTGAGAGGGGTTACTGGGACCAATGAAAAGTTTGCCTATGTCTAGAATGGAGAAGAACGCTATAAAAGTTGTTGTTTTGCTAGAAACCATTGCTCAGCCATTTTGAAATTGCTTATTGCTTGAGCCATGTGCACATTAAACTGGCTTGGATCCTTGAAACGACTCCTGGTTTTATTTATTGCATGCTTATCTGCTGCTACACCAATGGGGTACAGGGTTTTACTCTCCCTATTTCCTTATTCCAAAGAAAGCAGAAGGACACAGGCCCATTTTAGACCTCAGAGAATTGAACAAATTCCTGTTCAGAAAAGCTCAAAATGATTTCCCTAGGAACTCTGCTGCCATACCTTCAGAGTCAGGGTTGGCTTTGTTCTCTAGATCTCATGGATGCGTACACTCATGTTCTCATCCACCCAACTCATCGAAAGTTCCTTCACTTTCTGTTTCAAGGGAAGCACTACCAATACAGGGTTCTTCCTTTTGGCCTGGCCTCTGCACCAAGGGTGTTAACAAAATGCATGGCTGTGGTGGCAGCATTTCTTCGCACCCTAAGAATATTTGTCTTCCCTTACTTAGACAACTGGCTCATTCGAGCCCCTTCAGAGCCAGAGGCCAGGGTTGCTCTCTCTCGCACAATGCACATCCTTCAGTATTTGGGACTTGTCATAAACTTCCCAAAATCCAATCTTGCTCCCACTCAGTCCCTGGAGTTTATAGGAGCTCTGCTGGATACCAGACAGACAAGGACCTATCTTCCACAGCCCCGCTGCCTTCGCATTGTGCAGTTAGCTTCCCAAGCAGTGCAAAAGCCTCACCTCAGTGCTCAGGAAATGTTACAGTTGCTAGGCCACATGGCATCCATCGTGCATGTGGTTCCTTATGCTCGCCTCCATATGAGGGCAGCCCAGTGGACTTTATCCACTCAGTGGACTCAGGCGTCAGATTACCTGTCAGACAAAATAGCAAACTCAGATCGCCTTATTTTGTCCCTCCAATGGTGGCAGTCACCCCAAAACCTTTTGGTGGGGTCTCCTTTTCAGCAACCCCCACCCCAAGCCACTCTAACAACAGATGCCTCACAGGTGGGTTGGGGAGCCCACCTGCAAGGCTTCTCTACCCAGGGTACCTGGATTCCACAGGAAGCCTACTACACATCAATCTCCTGGAACTCAGAGCAATCTTCCTTGCTCTTCGAGTTTTCCACACCCAGCTCAGCTACAAGACAGTCCTAGTTCAAACAGACAATCAAGTAGCCATGTTCTATGTGAACAAGCAGGGCGGAACAGGCTCTCTGTCGCTATGCAATGAAGCTTTGCGACTATGGGCCCTCGCCAGAGAGCATCAGATTCATCTCCTTGCGGTGTATCTTCCAGGCATTCAAAACTCTTGGGCAGACAGACTCAGTCGAGTTCTGCTTCCACACGAATGGTCTCTTCATGCAGACCAGGTAGCCAAAACTTTCCAAATTTGGGGAACGCCGGACATAGACCTCTTTGCAAGTTCGCTGAATGCCAAACTTCCCCGGTTCTGTTCCAGAATTCCAGCTCAGGGTTGTCAGGCCAGAGATGGTTTCCTCCTCCATTGGTGCCACGACTTCCTGTATGCTTTTCCAGGCATTTCCATAATTCCCAAGACCCTGTTCAAGCTTCAGAGAGACAGAGGTCATATGATTCTCATAGCTCCACATTGGCCTCGGCAAATGTGGTACCCTCTGCTCCTACATCTCTCTCAAGCTCCACCTCTGGAGTTAGGATCTGCTCCAAATCTCCTTTCTCAGGAGGACGGGATGCTGTGGCATCCCAGTCCCCAGTCTCTGCATCTCAGGGCCTGGTTGCTGAAATCCTACAACTTCACGGTCTTAACCTTTCTCAGCAGGTAAAGTATATCCTTTATGCTTCCAGGAAGCCTTCCACAAGATGCTCTTATGCTTTCAAGTGAAAAAAGGTTTACCATATGGTGCTCGCAGAACAGTCTTAATCCTCTTGCGATACCTCTGGAATCATTACTGGTGTATCTCCTTCATTTATCTAATGCAGGGCTTAAGACCAAGTCAGTGAGAGTTCATTTGAGTGCTATTACAGCTTCTTTCAAGCCTCTAAATGGACAACCTATTTCCTCTCATCCCTCATAGTGAGATTTATGAGAAGCCTTCTTTTAACTAAGCCTCCCATTAAGCCACCACCGGTGGCATGGGATTTAAATCTGGTTCTTGGGCAGCTCATGAAGCCGCCTTTTGAACCATTAGCTACTACCTCTTTGAAATTCCTTTCCTGGAAGGTCATCTTTCTTATTGCAATCACATCAGCATGCCACATCAGTGAATTGCAAGCGTTGGTGGCTGACCTCCTTATACAAGGTTCCATCATGATAAGGTAGTCCTTAGGACTCATCCACACTTTATGCCAAAGGTGGTATCACCTCTTCATTTAAACCAAGCGGTTTACCTTCCTGTATTCTGGAAGTGGAGGAGTAGCCTAGTGGCTAGAACACTGGCTTAGTAACCAAAAAACCAGGGTTTGATTCCCACTAACACTCCTTGTGGCCTTGGGCAAGTCACTTAACCCTCCAGTGCCTCGGAAGAAAGGCCTGGCAATCTACTTCCAGTGACACTGCCAAGAAAACCCAGGAGCTTCTGGGTCGCCAGGAGTCAGGACTGACTCGAAGGCACTTAAACAAAAAAAAAAATTCTTCCCAAGGCCTCACGCCTCAAATGCAGAAAGGAATCTTCATACTTTGGACTGTAAAAGGTCTTTGGCATTTTACTTGCAAAGGACACAGTAACATAGAAAGTCCTCTCAACTCTTTGTTGCTTTTGATCTTAGTCATTTGTGACTTCCAGTCTCCAAAAGAACACTGTCCAGCTGGATTGCACAGTGTATATCTCTTGCCTATGAGAGTAAGAACCTTCCTCTTGAAGTCCATGTCACAGCTCACAATGTGAGCCATGGCAGCCTCTATGGCTCATCTTCACTCTGTGTCTATTGACGACATCTGTCGAGCAGCTACTTGGGCTTCGGTTCATGCCTTCACAGCCCATTACTGCTTAGACAAGGACTCCCGCCGGGATGCCTTGTTTGGTCAGGCTGTTCTTCAACACCTGTTCCATACCTAATCAACTCCTACCCACCATCCCTGGTAGGATGCCAGCGATCCATGGGGGGAAGTGGAGCCCTTTCACAGGGGCACACAACTTCTGGGGCCTTCTCCCTGGCATCTGCAGCTAGGGAGACCCCATATGTGAAGAACTACAATCCTGCTTGTTCCTGGAGATAGCATAGTTACTCACTTGTAACAGGTGATCTCCAGGAACAGCAGGAATTTAGTCTTCACAACCCACCCACCTCCCCTAGGAATTGTATCTCTCTATCTCTCTCTCTTTCCCTCTCTCTTTGTCTCAGCTTTAACCTCCACTGGAGAAGGACAGTTGGGAAAGGCAGAAAGGCAGCACGGAGGCGCTGTGGGATACTCCCAAACTCTCCTATTGGACGCTGGGGAGCGTTCCCGCGCAGGCTCCGTCGGTACCGACGATACCCATATGTGAAGACTAAATTCCTGCTGTTCCCAGAGATCACCTGTTACAGGTGAGTAACTATGCTTTATCGCTGGGCTTGTGTGGAAATCAGTGCTGGAAGCACCTGCCCAATAATGTGCAGCTCTTGGCTTATGCTGCCTAGCTCCTGGCTTATGCCACCTAGCTGCTGGCTTACGCCGGCTACCTCTTGCTTCACGCCACCTAGCTCTTGTCTCACAGCGCGTAGCTCTCCAGGAGCATGTCTTGTGCCTGCTCATGTCATGTCAAAACTTGGGCCGCTAGATCTTCCAAAGGGTTCTGTAGTCAGTGTTATTTCTTGCATGTGTGGTGCGGTCTGCCAAGACACACACAAGAGATCTCCATCTGTAGTCACTGAAATAAAATAGGACAGCTGAGTAACTGATCTGCAACAGTGTCACAACACAGTACTCACTGGCCCCAAATTTCGCACAGACAAGGGAGGAGTTCTATGCTTCTGCCTCAACTCCCTAAAAAAGCCCACGGTAATGCTGCTTGGTTATACTCACCAGTAGAGCTGGAGGACAGTGCAGACAAGCCCCCAGAGGAAGGGCTTAGAGAGGGACACACTGCAATGAGACAGCAAGGGAGACAGTTAATACAGCCATCCTCTTCCCAGGCCCAACTCCCCGAAAAAAGCCCAAGGGTGGATATATTCACCGGCAGAGGTGGAGGCGAGCGATGGAATAATTGTAAAATTGAGCATGCTTGCAATCCCACCACCCAAATACACCAGGTTCTTCTAGATATGTACTCACCAGACATCCCTGAGTCTACACCAGACGGCCCATTGAGAGCTTCCGGCTGAAAGTGGAGTCAATCAACTGCTCCAGTGGGATCAGTCCAGTGGAACATGGGAGCCCATCTCCAGTCTTCTGCCGGGATCTCTCAATTGCAAGCATTTTTATTTTACTGTGTATCGCTCACGTGTCACCGGTGCTTCAATTGCAGTATCATGCGCCCTTCACTCCTAGGGCGTTCACCTCTGCTGCAAACTGATCACACAATTTATTCCTTTGCCCAGCTGTATTCTTTGCAAGAAATAAATTGTGGTAATTGGCAACCACACGATGGTAGAGCACATCCCTTTCATCCGCTTTGCTCTCTGGCTGGCAGCCTGCTCAGCCTCACTACCTGAGGCTGCATCATGTTGCATCTCTACAAATAAAAAAGAAATAAAATTAAGTATGCTTGCAATACCACCACCAAAATACATCACGTTCTTCTAGATGTTTACTCACCAGACATCCCTGTCTCTACACCACCAGAAGGAAACCCAAAACAAAATGCACTGTAGTACAGCATATGCCTCAATAAAAGAATGCCCGGAACTCTAGCGTTTATATTTATGCGCCGAAGTGGTCACACAAATGCATATGCTGTAAAAGCTATCGGCCAATTCTTGCATTTCATTCTCATGCACGCGCATTACCTGGTTTCTAACGCGAGCATTTTACGATGGTTTTTTTGTTACCTCTGGAGTTTTACGTATATTGCATTTGCATACGCTTGATTTTGCATACCCTTCATTTGCATGGCCACTTCTTTCTGCATTGCGCATTTGGACTTTTGTGCTGTCAGTGTGCTATGCCCACGCGTAAAAAATCGGTAACACACGCAGGATACTAGGCTCGATGGACCCTTGGTCTGACCCTTAATGGCTTATCTTATGTTCAGGTCTTCTTTAATAAAGCAATTAGATATTCCGTTGTTTGCATGTGATTAGCGTGCTCACTGCGCTATGTTTTAGTGCAGCAGTTTTGCTCTGGATTCTCCTAAGCAGCTTGCTTTCTCCATCTGGAGCAAGACTAGCCTGGGAGAATCTCAAGCAAAACTTGCACTAGAACATAGCACAGTTTATGCCTGCATCAAGGCCTACATTTGCACCTGAGGCACTAGAAGGTTAAATGACTCGGCCAAGATCACAAGAAGCAGTAGAGGGATTTGGGTTACTCCTCCACCCTGACAAACAGCAAGGAGGGGTTAGCACAAAAGGAAATACTGTGCTATGAATTAAGGGCCCAATATTCAAAAGCAGATCTGCAAACTGTGGAAATGCCACTAAGCGGGATATTCAAGGTATTCCAGGGATAACTACTACTACTATTAATCATTTATATAGTGCTACAAGGTGTATACAGTGTACAGACACATATAAAATATGGTCCCTGCTCATCAGGAGCTTACAATCTAATTAAGACAGACAGTACAATAGATGAGAACAAGGATACAGCAGGGAAGGGTAATGAGACAGAAGGAGAACAAAGGATTAAGATCCAAAAGTGGCCTAAAAGAGGTAAGCTTTTAGCATGGATTTTTGAAAAGGGGGAGAGATGAAACCTGATGTAAAGATATAAGTAGTTTGTTCCAGGCATAAGGAACAGCAAGGTGAAAGGATCAAAGTCTGGAATTAGCTTTTGAAGAGAAGGGCAAAGAGAGAAGCAAGCCAGAGGAAGAGCGGAGTTCACGAGGAGGAGTGTAGGGAGTGAGGAGAGAGGAAAGGTAGTGAGGAGCAATAGAATGAATGCACTTTTAGGTCAGAAGGAGAAGTTTGTACTGGATACAGAAACAGAAGGGAAACCCATGAAGTGATTTGAGAAGAGCGGTTATATGAGTATATGAGATGCACAGCAGTTTTAAACAGATTGAAGGGGAGAAAGATGACTCAGAGGGAGACCAGCAAGGAGGAGGTTGCAGTAGTCGAGATGTGATTAAAGAGTGGATAAGTGTTTAGTAGTGTGTTCAGAAAGGAAGAAGCAAATTTTGTTAATGTAGAGAAAGAAACAACGGATTTTTGCTATCTGTTGGATATGTGTGGAGAAGGAGAGGGAGAAGTCAAAGATGACTCTAAGGTTGTGGGTTGAAGAAACAGAAAGAAGAAGAGTGGTATCAACAGAGATAGAGAAAGGAAGAAGGGGAAGAGGGTTTAAGGGTTAAAATAAGAAGTTCAGTTTTGGCCATGTTCAATTTCAAATGGCGGTGAGCAGGGCTGTACCAAGCTATAACTGTGCCCTATGCAACTTGAGAACCTGGTGCCCCCCGCCCCCACCCATACCCACTGGGCCTCATTAGCATATATTTAATTTTAAAATGTATATGCAGCCCATCTAGAATTTTAGGAGACTTCACAAACCTATTTTTTGTCCCAGCAATGAATTAGGTATGGACCTGATTACGTCCCGGACGTCGATTCCCCTCTGTATGTCTGGTCTGAACCGGATGTACAGAGGGGATCGCGATCCTGATTCTGCAGGGCACATCTAGGACTATCCCCGGCTAACTCAGTCAAGGCTCTTCTATGGAGAACAAATACTTATTCCCCACAGCCTGACCCTCGATCTGGCCTTCTAAGACCAGGGTTGGGCTGTGGGAAATGTTCTCCGGCCCCCCTGCCCCATCCGCACCCCGGTATTTCAATAAAATCATGTCCAGGGAAGTTATTCCACCTCGGAGGTGGAACAACTTCCCTGCACATGTCACCGGCCCTGGACTTACAAGGCCGACATTAGAATCGGCCCTGTATGTCCAGGGTCGGCGACTACCCCTGAGCTGCCCCTTCCCCACCCCCATCTAATTTCCCCGCACAACCGCCCATCCCCACTATTCATGGCACAGAATTTGAGGGTTTATTTTTATTAAATTGCTAGCTCTGACTGGGAGTTCTTAAAAGGGTTTTTGCATATTTTTAAAGCAAAGTTACTTTCTTTTTGGTGCTTTAGTAGAAATTTCCTTGAGCAGAGTAGTTTGTTGAACTCTAGTAACTTTCTCAGCTTTGGGAACTACTGACACCTAATCGGTTGTTAGTTCCCTCCCTTCCCACCCACCCCTAGTGTTCACCAGATGGTGTGGTTCAGTATTAGAACTAGGGCTGTTAGAATCCATTCAAAGGTGAGGGTCTTAGACTTTAGGAAGACTAACTTTGCCAAGATGGGCCAATACCTCAGGGAGTCGTTAGTAGGATGGGAACAGCTGGGGGATGTAGAAAAACAGTGGGCAAAACTGAAAGGGGATATTTTAAGGGCAACCAACCTTTTTGTTAAAATGGTAAATTAAGGTAAAAGGAAAAGGAGACCGCTATGGCTTTTGAAAGAAGTAGCTGAAAAAGTGAAGAAAAAGAGGGAGGCCTTCATGAAATACAAGAGATCACAGAGAGAGGAAGACAGGCATCTGTATTTGGAAAAACTTAGAGAAGCTAACAAAGTAGTCAGGAAGGCAAAGATTCAAAAGGAGGAGGAAATAGCCAATGCAATAAAATGGAGGGATAAGACATTTTTCAGATATGTTAGTGAGAAGAGGAAGGGCAAAAGTGGTATTGTCAGACTCAAGGATGCAGGGGAGAAATATGTAGAAGCTGATAAGGATAAAGCGGAATTGCTTAACAAATATTTCTGTTCTGTTTTCACAGATGAAGAACCAGGAGCAGGACCTCAGGAAACACCCACAAACAGGGACAGCAGCGAGGGACATCTTGAACAATTTTCAGAAGAATGTGTTCGTGAGAAACTGAATCAACTTAAAATAGACAAAGCGATGGGACCGGATGGGATACACCCTAGAATACTGAGGGAACTTGGGGACGTTCTAGCAGCTCCACTGACTGACCTTTTCAAGGCCTCGTTGGAGTCGGTAGTGGTGCCAGAGGACTGGAGAGAGGCTCATGTGGTGCCTTTACACAAAAGCGTAAGTAAGGATATGGTTGAAAACTACAGGCCGGTTAGTTTAACTTTGGTGGTGAGTAAATTATTGGAAGAGCTGCTGAAAGAGAAAATAGTGAGGTTTCTGGAGTCTAGCGGATTACAGGATCCGAAGCAGCATAGATTCACCAGAGGCAGGTCTTGTCAGACAAATCTGATTGATTTCTTTGACTGGGTGACCAGGGAGTTGGACTGAGGGAGAGCCCTAGATGTGGTGTATTTAGATTTCAGTAAAGCCTTTGACACCATTCCTCTCAGGCGACTTATAAACAAACTGAGCACCCTCAGTTACTGCTTGGGTTAGAAATTGGTTGGGTGGGAGGTGACAAAGAGTAAATGGAACTTTGAAGGAAATATTGATACATCGGGAAGATGTCTTACAACTATTAGTCCGCGTCCGGCCGGGCCCGGGCTTCATCAGAGGCATTGACATCTCGGGCGTCTGACCCCGAGCGCCGTCGTTGGTCCTCTGAGAGGGGGTCTCCCACCCGGGAGCACAAAAGGAAGAAGAAGCTCGTGAGGGCGGTGTCAGTGGAGACACCTGGATCCTCGAGGGTCAGGTCGCGCAGCCCTGACCGCCGTCCCGGGCTCTCAGAGTTGGAGCAGCCGACCAAACTACCTCGCCTGGAGCCGGAGTCCCCGAATCAGGTAACTTCTGTTGTCCTTGTGGACTCTCCTCCAGGAGAACCGCCGTCGGGGGCCGAGTCGGGGGCTGTGGAGTCTCCTGAGCTCAGTCTCAGGTTGACGGCCCTGGAGAGCAGCCTGGCTGCCTTCATGGAGCAGCAGTGGGTACTGATCGCTGGTCTGACCGGAGCTTCTGCCCCGACCACTGGGTCCTTGCCATCTAAGTCGACCCCGGAGGCCTCGCTGATCCTCGAGTCCATTAAGTCTCGAATTGATCCTTGGCCAAGGTCTCCCTCGACCTCCCGTGCGGGGCCGAGGTCATCGACACCGGTGCCCTCGGCGTCGGGGCGGGTGGCATCGAGGCCCACATGGCCGGAGCCGCTCGACTCCTCCTCAGAGGAGTCGGCATGGGAGACGGAGGACAAGGAGTCTCCTGACACCTTCCGGACCCAGTGCGTCCCGTCGGACTCCCCAGAGTCCGAGCCTCGGAGAAGGTCCCCCCAGAGGATACCGGTTCTCAGATTTCTTCAGGGACATGGCCAAGGCTTTGGAATTCCCGGCAGACGCTGAGGAGGAGCCTCGAGCCGAAAAGCTCGATGACCTCCAGTATGATTTTCCTCCGAAGGAAGCCTTTATTGTTCCGGTTCCTCCGATACTGGAACAGCTGCTCTTCCGTATGTGGGAAGCACTGGCCTTGGTGCCGGTTCTGAGCAGGTGGGTCGATTCCATTTATCGAGTCCTTAAGAATCCTGGGTTCCAAAAGGCACAGCTACCGCACAACTCCATGGTTGTGGAATCGGCCATGCACAGGCTGAAAAGTCAAAAGATGCACTTCTTGGTGCCTCCCGGCCGGGAGGCACCTACTGACATCACTCATCCCCCTCTTAAATGTGCCCTACTTAATACACGCTCTGCTAGAAACAAAATCCCCTTAATTACTGACCTTATCATTGACAATGACCTAGACATACTTTGCCTTACTGAGACATGGTTCCAAGATACTGATTCCGTCCTCTTAAATCAGATATGTCGCTGATACTCATTCCACTCATGTATGTAATAGATCCCATGGAAGAGGAGGAGGTGTAGCCGTTATTTCTAGATCCAACCTTCAACTTTCCATAACAGAATCCACCTCCACACTAGGTATGGAATCCATCACAGTCTCTAACTACACTATCACTGCACCTTATATATCGAGCTCCTCAGACAGACTCCTCTGACCTCTCCACTATTTTAGACACAGCCTGCTCCCCTCAATCCCCCTCACGCCCACTAATAATCCTTGGAGACTTAAACTTATACTCCACACCCCTCACTCATTCCTCCTCCTTCCTCCAAGCAATGAACAGCCCTGCAATTCACCCAAATACTACACCACCCTACCCATTCTAAAGGAAACATCCTTGACCTAATATTTATACCCCATCACTCTCACTTACATGACCAAGTTCAACACTCCATCCTCCAATTCCATGGTCTGATCATGCCATCATCTTTTTCTCCCTCCCCTACTCATCCACCAGACATCAACAACCTATCCATCCCTACCACAAACGCAAATTCAAACCTTTCAATGCAACCAACTTCTTGGAAGAAACTATCCCCTCACTAGACCAATTAAATAACAGCAACCTGAATCTTAATCATTTCATCTCTAAATGGAATAAAGTCATTTCTACTGCTTCCCTACTCCCACAAAAACACTACCCCACAAACACACAGAAGAACCCCATGGTTCTCCACTAATCTCAAAACCCTTAAGAGGGAACTTAGACGTCTAGAATGAAAATAGAGACACACCCAAGACCCTGACTCATTTAGCCTACACTTCTAAACTACAAATATATTGTTCTGAAACACTAAATCAAAAGAGACAATATAATGGAAAACATTATCAACGTGCCCTTAACAAACCTAGAGAACTTTTCTCCATCGCTAAATCCCTAATAAATGAACCCCTGCAACAGGAAACCAACTGCCAAAAATAACTGCACAAAACCATAGCTGACCATTTTATCATCCAAATACCACCCCCCATCAGCAACTTACAACCCCCAACTACCTTTGAACCCCATAACTCAACTTCCCAACTCATCCTCTCATCCTGTCTACACACATGGAATGAATTTCACTCTATTACACTAGATAATGTAATAGATGTCATAAAAGGATTGAACACATCAACCTCAGCTTTAGATCCTTGTCCAACCCATTGGATCAAAACAACCATCAATACCCTCGGCCCCTATATCCTAAACTTAATTCAAACCTCACTTAAATCAGGCTTTGTTCCACCCTTCTTAAATGTGCCTCCATCCGCCCAAATCATTAAAAACTCAAAACTTGACCCTACCTCCCCTTCATCCTACAGGCCTATCTCCAGTATCCCCTACCTAGCAAAGATTACTGAAAAAATAGTCCAAATCCAACTCCAGAACCACTTGACGACCACTCCCCCTTGACCTCTACCAACATGGCTTAAAAAGAAACCATGGAGTAGAAACACTACTTACTTCTCTACTAACTTCACTGTATTTACATACCCAAAGCCTACCCAAGGATGTCTCCTCATCTTTCTTGACCTTTCTCCTGCATTCGACTCTCTACCTCACAATCAACTCCTAACCAGACTTCAAGAAATAGGTCTCAA